>JARHVA010001922.1:1685000-2285000 GCA_037957365.1 Torreya grandis
GTTATCCCTTGCCTAGAATTGATGACTTGTTTGATCAAATGCAGGGAGACAAAGTTTTATCTAAGATAGATTTAAAATCTAGATACCATCAATTGCATATCATAGAGTTAGATATTTATAAAACTACATTTTGAACATAATATGGGCATTATGAATTTATAATTGTGTCATTTGGTATAACTAATGACCCAACAGTGTTCATGAGCCTCATGAATAGAGTGTTTCATGCTTACTTAGACCATTTTGTATCAATATTTCTTGATGACATATTGATCTATTCACAAAATGAGGAAGAGTACTAGGACCATTTGAGACAAGTCCTATAGGTTTTAAGAGAAAACCAATTATTTGGCAATTTAGAAAAGAGTGTTTTTTCACAATCAAAGGTGCAATACCTTGGGCACATCATCTCAGGGGAAGGAATTTATGTAGACCCCTATAAGATTTGTGGCATTATGGATTGGTTGACACCCACAAATTTTATGGAGGTTCACAGTTTCATGGGTTTACAGGCTATTATCATTGCTTTATGGAGAACTTTTTTTGCATTGCTAGTCCCATTGCTTCACTTTAGAGGAAGGAAAAGAAGTTTGTATGGTTAAAAGTTTGTGAGGAAGCCTTTCAATTTATAAAAGAGTGACTCACAAGTGCACCTATTTTGGTTGTACCTAATCCTATGGAGGAATTATTCATTTGTATTAATGCATCGAAGGCAAGTTTAAGAGCTATACTCACGTAGGAAGGCAAATTTATAGCATATGAGTCTTAGAAACTCAAGGATTATAGGTTGAAATACCCCACACATGATTTGTAAATAGTGGATATAATTCATGCTTGTTTGAGATGGCAACACTTCTTGCTTGGACATAACTTTGTTCTAAGAACAGATCACTTGAGTTTGTAACATCTATTCAATTAGTCTAACCTCAACACACATCAAAGGTGTTAGATGGAACTATTATGCGAATATGATTGTGAGATTTTGTATATTAAAGGAAAAGAAAATGTGGTTGTTTATGCCTTGAGTAGGAGGTGTCATGAGTTAGCAACAATGAGATTACTAACTTAAGTAGTTAGATTTTGGAGTAGCTTCTGAAGGACAACCTCTACAAAGAATATGACATATATTAGATTCTGGTTTGAATTTAAAAGGTAAATTAGAAGGCTATTCTCTTGAGCCAGATGGCCTTTTGCACCATAAAGGGAATATATATATATATATATATATATATATATATATATATATATATATATTCATTCATTCATTCAATGGATGGATTGTATGAGCTGATTTTTTCTGAGTCACATAAAGCTCCTTACCAAGCACACCCTAGAGTTAAGAAGATGCATGCAAAGTTAAGGCAATTATATCATTGGGCTAGTTTGAGGTGTGACATTACTGATTTTGTATCTCATTGTCTAGAGTACCAGAGGGTGAACACTGAGCATCAACATCCAATAGGATTGTTATATCCTCATGAGATTCTGGAATGGAAATGGGATACTATCTCCATGGATTTCATCGTAGGCTTGCCTACCTCATAATATCATCATGATTAGTCATGGTCACTCTAGATAAGTTAACCAAAGGAGCTCATTTTTCCCTGATGAAGACTACCTACAATGCCACTTTAGTAGTCTTCTTGGATGAAATTATTAGATTGCATGGGATTCCCCATAAGATTATCATAGATAGAGATATGTTTTACACTTCTCACTTCTAGACTTCTTTGTGGAAGGCATTGGGTACATAACTCAATTTTAGTACTTCCTACCATCTCAAGACTAATGGGTAGACTGAGAGAGTCAATCAAGTTCTTGAGGGCATGCTTTGTATGTATGTTATGGACCAAAATTCCCATTGGAAAAACTATTTGTATCTTGTTGAATTTGCTTACAATAATAACAACCATAGTTCAATTAAGATGGCACCTTTATAGGGTTTGTATGGTCAAGCTTATAGAACCCCACTGAGTTGGGATCAACTTGAGGATAGAGTCACAATTGGTATAACTATGTTAAAGGACAAGGAAAAGTAAGTAATTAAGATTCGGTAGCACCTTGAGACTATTAGCAATAAAAAAAAGAAGTATGTTGATGTAAAGAGGATTGATCAACATTTCAATATTGGTGACAAGGTATTCTTGAGAGTAAGACCTCATAAGAGCCCTATCCATTATGGAAAAGGTTTGAAGTTGGCACCTCGATTTTTTAGGCCATTCGAGATCTTGGAGATTGTTGACCTAGTAGCTTATCGACTAGCCTTACCACCCAGCCTATCTCATGTTCACAATGTATTTTATGTTTTAGTTTTGCGTCAATATGTACTTGAAATTACACATGTATTGGATTGGATGACCTTGTAGGTAAAAACTAATGAAGCTTTAGTTTTGGATCCCGCAAGGATTATAGTGTACAAGACAGTGGCCCTTCGAGGCAAAGACTGGAGCATGTCAAGGTCTAGTGGGATAAATTTGATGAATCAACAACTACTTGGGAAGATGCTACACCATTGAGGGTTCGATACCCTCACCTCTTTCAGTAACTTCCAAGTGGAAGTCTGCATAAGGGTAGGGGGATGTAAGGTCCCTATTTTTCATAGTGCTCATCTTTGACATTTGATGATTATGAGATTTTGGCTACTCTGACTTAGAGTTAAGAGATATGTTATTAGTCACAGCTAGTTGAGGCATGCAAGGATTTTATGGAGACTTATCATGTGTTGGGTACCATGAGAAAGACCTATTATCAATCATGTTTTGATTGCTTACTTATGGAAGTAAAATTTTTGCATTTCCTTTATGTGATGTTGCAATATGGAATTTGTTATGTCCATGAGATTTATTGACTTAATGATCTTGGATCATGGTTCATAAGCTTGTAAATTGACAAATGCATGTGTTGATGCTATGTGAATACTTATATTCCTTGACATTATTGGCTATTGATAATTTATTGAGTGTCCATGTTTTGATTAAATTTTACAACTTTGGCTATTAGGTTAGAGGAATTTGATGTGTGCATCGAGTGTGCAAGAATAGAGAAGGGCCAATGAAGGAAAGAGACTACACCAAGCATGGTTATATCATTAAATAGCCTTACCTCAGGCCTTAAACACTTCTTGAAACCTATCCTAATTAGTCAGTTGGCTAATATACCACCTGTCGCCTCTTTCTAACTTAGCGTGTTTTTTAGGTGGCTATTTTTTAATTTTGGTTGGTGAAACTTGTTGTCTCCTAGCCTTAGGATCCTGCAACAAAGTAGACTAACATCTAAAATGTCTAGTGGCTAGTTGGCAAATCTTTCCATTAATTGCTTAAGTCTTGAATCAAGTAGGAAGAGGTAAGTGTGTCTAAGAAGCAACCACAAAAAGATGCATAGCCACCATGCACCTTAATTAAACATGGAAAATAATGTCCCTTAATGAGACATGGGCTGCCAAGTAGAGGGTGGTTGGTTGATTCTAGGTCATCTATATGTAGAAGTCAAGCTCTCTATTTTGAGGACTTTTGTCAGGCAGACTTTTTGGTTAATTAGAATAGAATAGACAAAGGAGAGAAAAGAGAAGGAAGTGCAGTGAATAGGAAGAGTTGGTTAAGAGAGTCAAGCCTTAGACAATTGGAGGATAGCGCCTAGGAGGTCTTAGAGTCAATAGGTGGACTTCTTATCAACTTAATTTATAACTTATTTCCTTTGAATGAAATGATTTTGATTCTTTGTTTGATCTCTTGATTTATGGAGGATAAGACCACTTGGTTTATTCTACCTATTTTATTGTCTTGCTATGGTTGTGCATTGGCCGCCATGTAGTTATTTGCCTAGTTGAGGGCCTTGGAGAGGTTGTGTTCCTCCTTTCTTGTCTTTAATGTTTTAACTTCTTGCTTGAATATCTCCATGCTATTGAGACGCGATGTGATGGTTTTATATGAGTAATACTTTCATGGTGTAGATTGTCAAGCCCTCCCATGCAGGGCATGGTGGAGATTAGATGACCTTTTTATGAATGTCATGGTGGCAAATTGTTAACCCCTCATGTGTAGGGAAAAATGACAGATTGTTTGAAAAGCCTTGTTTATGTTGTGAAATCTTGCATGTTGGTTTCTATATTTATGAATGTTTTAACTTCAATTGAAAAATCATTTGAGTGTTCATTTGATTTGTATTTGGGACTAGGAGTCTCCTTGGATAAGAATTCAGGAATAAGACTAAAGGTTTGTGCATGATCATTCCCTTGTGTAAGGTACCCTTGCTTAGATATCCACCCTTTCCTTTAAAAGTAATGTAAATATGCTTGGAGTTGGGAGTCTTAAGCTCAAGGGTGTCTAGAGGAGTAGCTTAATGATGACAAAAGGTTGGGCGGTGAGCTTCCTTTCAAATGACTAGCAATTACTATGGAGTAGACATGGATCTTTGTTGAAGATCGATTGTTCTTCCATTATTAAATAAGGCTTAGAGTTGTGTCTTATGCTTATGTAATAAATGGATGAATATCTTATAAAGATAAATGTTAATAGCAACCAATCTACTTGTAATATTCTTGTTAAAGATACTCTTTTGTATAATGACCCAGTTATGAGTGAAGACTTATGTTGTCTATCTATTGAAGTCTCTTTATAAAATAAGATGTAACTGGATGGGTGTACTTTGAATGAAGGTCCTTGAAAAGGATTTGTTACGTAAGGAAAGCTCTTAGGGCCTGCATGGTTCGTTTAATAAAATGATAGCATGTTTCATTGCTTAAGTCTTTGTTAAGATCAACCTATTGAATATGCATTGTGTCTCTTCTTATGTTTAATTATGATATATGTTAATGGGTTAAGCCTATCCATGTATGAATGGAACTCAAATAAATAGTTGTGAGATTTTTACTGGGAATAACAATATAGCTTGACTATTTAATCTGAATATTGATGTTATTCTGGTAAAGTTCTGTCTTATGAGATGGATCCTTGATGAAGCTTTGATTAAGCTATCTACGATAAACCTTGCCTATAACAAGACCAACTAATAATAAAAGAAGAATTTTAATAGAGCTTGGCTCTATTGTTATAAATTAACAAGGCTTATAACCTTTAGGTTTGAGTAAGGTCACCCTTGCAAAGGATTAATGAAAGAAGAGGCTTCTAAAGACCAACCCTTGACTCTATGTTTTTACACTTAATAAATCTATTATTTTATCTCCCATTTTTAATGGAATTAATGGGTCTATGTGCTAATGCTAGAAGTGTAATCTTCTAAAGAATAAACTAGTTGACTCATAGGAATTGAGTAGTTCCTTAAGAGATGTTTTGGCTAGATTATGATTATCTTGTGATTATTTATTAGTCAATTAAACCAATGAAAATATTGATTTAGTGTCAAGATATCGATTTAGGCCTTGTTGCCTTCTTGTTTAATCGATCCATGTGATTGCAGGCTTTTTTAGCTTAGTTGAGATGTTCTGAGGAAGACAAACTTAGCTTCAGATGCATTAATGGCAGTAGACCATTAACAAATATGTTAGTCCTGTTTTGGCCTGTTCACACTCATTTAAGTCATTTTATTACCTTGTTTTGGCTTTTAATTTAGTTGATTTGCTAAGTTAACTGTTTCTAGCATATTCTTTATGCCTTAGCCATTTTCTAATTCGGCTTTCTAATCAGAGCTTGCTTTGCCAATTACTAAGTTCTTTGACAGTTCTTTGCCTTAGTCGAATTTCCATGTCGATTGAGTCTTGTGATTTGCCTTAGCCATTTATTGCTTTGGTTTTCCTATCGACATTTACCTTAGCCAATTTTTGACTTTTTGAAAGTTGAACGAAAGATGCCACATGGCATCATTTCGATAACTCAAAAAATTCATGTGGCAGTTTAATCCCCTAATACATCTGAGGTTTGGAGACCCTGCCAAGTGGTAGCATTCCAAAACTTGGAACCTAAGCCAATCCCCTAATGCCTTTGAGGTTCTGAAGGCCTGAAGAGCTCCTAAGTGGCAGTGTTTCAGAGCATGGAACCATGGAAGGATTAAGCCATTGGAGTTAATCCCCCAATGCTTTTGAAGTCTCAAGAGCCTGAGGAGATGCCAAGTGACAACGTCCCAGAGCTCAAAATCCTAGACAGCTTGGCGATTAGAAATGGACTCAAGGTTCCGTAATCATGACAAGCGGCACAACCGCGGCCCCCAATGGACTAAGCTTGAGTAGACTCAAAGCATTCACGCAACACCCAATCAATGATGGCTTAGGTTAAATTTGACAATCGGCTCAACATCTTATGTAGTAACCTTGAGTGTAAGCCAACAAATAATCTGTAAGCATCAGGGCCGAATGTTTTGGGTCTTCAACCTCTTGACCAATGGCATGCCCCTGATATTTGAATTGTGGCAATTAGAAAAAATAACATATGTATATATGTTGGCATGAGTTCATATATATGCTCATGTGTTAAGGTTTGGTTGCATATGAAATAGTTGTAGTTGTGTAAGTTTTTGGAAAAAAAATAGGCATGACACTTTAGGATAGAAGACTCATAGCATTAGCATGGATTGTGCAAAGGTGAATTTGACCCTTATGAGTAGAAACAATTCATAAAAAAAAGTTGTTAGACTGGACATCCTAAATAATAGGGTCTAAATTGAATATATTGTTTGTATAAATAATTCCATCATTTCAATGGAAAAATAAGCAATTGTAATATTGCAAATGATTGGTATTAGCGTATGCTCTTGGGAAGATTAGGTGAGCAAGGGAATCTAGAGAGAAAGAAGATAAAAGTGGAAATAAAGGAATAAATATGAGCCCCAAACACTTGCATTCTCCTAACCCGTACAAGTGTCAAGTAGAAAATGCATTTTTTTCTCCTTTCCCTTCTTTATATAAATTTTGATTTTGTGTGAGAGATGCTATAATATCCAACTTTGTAAGAGATTTTATTTTCACTAGATAAACATGACATGAGTTTCATTTCAACTCACAAAAAGAGGCATAGTTATTGGAGAAAATTTTGGCAAGAATCAGAGAGAAGTAAAAAAGAGATTGTAACACTTAGCACCGAGGAAAAACATTTATTTGCTTTCTAATGTTTTATTTTCTCTCTGATGTGGACATATATCACATCTAGTATTTGTTATAGCCACAAGACAAGATTAGTGAACGAAGCATGATTGGAAAGAGGGAGTGCAACTCAAGAAAGAGAGCATAATTGCTTAGGAAATTGGATTTTTTTTTGAGACGTAGCCTAATGTAAAACTTGGTTCTTCATAGGCGCAATCCTCTGAATGGCACAACCTATTACTAATAAATATTCTCCATCTACAAGGCAACTCTCCATTGATTCTAAAACAACTTGAACACTATCATTTAAAGTGAAAGACACTTGTCAAATGTATCATCGAGAAACTCAAATCAAATAGATAGGGCAACATATCTAGATGTAGAAGTCTTTTGACATGCCATCCAAAAAATTCAGGAGAATTATTGCTTCCAAAGAGAGGCACATCACAAACCCACACAAAGAAAAAAAGCACAAGTTTTTATTTTTTATCCTCATCTTTGAAAAAAAATGATTTTTAATTAAAATTTACAACAAACATATGCATTTTGATTTTTGATTTAAAAAACTCAAATAAATTTTTTAAACTTTATAAATACATTCTAATTTTTTTCCTTTAACAAGCTTAGAAGCAATTAATTCTATATCTAAAAAATCATAATGATCTAGAAGCTAAAAAATTGTGTGAATGTCCACAAAACCCTATAAAACTTTTTCCAAAAGAATCTCTCTTCAACTATTATAATTTTTCTAATTTAAATGTTTTTCAAAAAAAAACCTAGAATCGAATTAATTCAATTTCTAGAGCTCTAAATAGAATTCGTTCTCATGTTTTTGCAACCATGCCTAAAATAGCAAGACAAAAACACCTTCTAAATAAATTTTGTATAGTTTTTATAGTACTCCAAAACTAATTGTTTTTCAAAATTATGTGATTTAAGCCTATGTATGACCTAGAAAACTGAATTAAATGTGTATTTCGCAAACAATGAATATCCAAAACCTAAAAATTGGCCTAGAGGCTCTAAATAGGCCCTCAAATAGAAATGTGAAGAAATTTTTGCTTTAACATTGATATTTTAATGGGATTAGTTATTTTTTCTATTTTTCATTGTAAATTATCATGGTTACAAATGACCCAAAGTTCTTTTTTCGCTAATTCACAGCTTGTCCACAACAACACTTATGTTGTATAAAAAACAAAGGTGAAAACTCACCTACAATTTTAGGACATTTGGCTAGTGGTTGATGGCACCTATACTTGACATGTCTTTGATACTTACTAACAACGAAAATTTGATAAAACAAGCCAAATGGAAAAGTTAATAATTGTGTTTGGAGTATTGGTGAGGTCCAATATAATATCAAGGATGAAATATCAGCAAAAGATGCATGGGATAATCTCAATATCGTCTACGAGGCCAATACCTAGAATGCAATCATACATCTTCAAAGCTGGCTTCATTATCTCAAACCGAAGTCAAATGAAAAGGTTGAAGTGTTTTTCTGTTGTGTTGTAGCATTGCAGGCCACATAACAAGCATTGGGTGAGAAAGTGTCAGATTACTCCCTTGTACCCATAGTCATGAGAGTGTTATGCCCCCCGCTGCCCCTTCGAATAAACCAACTTTTGAGAAGTTGGTTAATATGATGCAGAAAAAAAAGTCCATGCATGGAGAAAATGACCTTGAAGAAGATCATGGACTAGTTATCGATCAAAGGGGCAAGAAGCCAACAAAGCCTTCAAATCAATTTTCAAAGCAAACAAGTGATGAGAACCAACATGAGAACAAATCTCATTCTCAATATATATATCTAATATGTGGAAAGATAGGTCATGAACTCAAAGATTGTTGGTATGATGCACTCACACATGGCTCATCTGGTAACAAGTAGCCAACACAATATCAATCACCATAAGGATCGAAGAAAAAACCACAATACACATGCAGCGAAAATAAGAAGCCTTCCCCACAACAACAACATGGGAACATTGTCGAAGACAATGATCCTTCAAATTGGAAGTTTTTCTTTACTACATAGACAAATGAGGAAATTCCTCCAAATTTAGTCTGGCATGTGGTTTCTGGGGCCACAAGACACATGACTAGATGGAAGAATTGGTTCACAACTGTCCACCAATTATCTTAACGAGATAATGTATCTCTAGGAGATGATTCATCATATAGTGTTCAAAGTACATGGAATATTCCTTTATCACTTCATAATCATTGCTTGAAAATAATGAGTCTTATATATTGTAGGGCTAACAAAAAATTTATTGTATATAAGTCAACCATGCGATCCCAACCACTTAAAGTTAAACTTGGTTAGCACAATGGCAAAAAATGTCTTATTTTAGACAAGTCTAGAAACTCAAAAATTATTGCATGAGCTTCTAATGCATGGAAATTATTTTAGCTTGATGTTGTCCACAAATACAATCAAGTTTTACTTTTAAAATATATAAATATAACCAATCTATGGCATAGGAGATATAGACATCTTAGTATAGGTATTTGTTTGCACTCAACAAACACAACATGGTGAGAGGCCTCCCCACTTAAGAAGAAGACTAATTTGTGTTCTAATTGTTTCACTAAAAACAACATAGAGCTCCTTTTAGCACAAGTACATATTAGTCAAATGGCAACATATCAAAAGTGTGGATTAAAACATATTAATTGTGAATAACTAAAAGATATTGAGTAACATACTAGAATGTGTACATATCAAGGAAGTGGTAACTTTATGCCTAGTGATAAATTTCTCTAGCACCTTTGATTGTAATTCACATCCTCAAAGAAAGTAACATATCATATGATTCGTGAGCACACTATGTCAACACATAATAATTTGAAGTTTGTATGGATTGGATTTTTTCCTTTTGCCTTTATTGGAATGCAACATAACACCCATTGTCTTTTATGATAGCTCAAACTATTTTTATTACATTTTAGACAAGATTTTGATGGTTTAGTTTTTTATTTGACATTGGCAAAAACCATTTTAATATTTTTTTGTTTTATTTGAAATAAAAAAGATCCATAGAGGTTGGGTTGGGTTTATTTCAAAATGAAGATTGTCTTTCATTGATCTTTAATGATGTTCTTTTGTGGGTTAAGTGCAACTTCTAATGTAGCCAACCAATCTATGAATGATTATCCAACTTCGCTCAAGTTTCAATTAATTCCCATATTTTTTAGCTAGCACTACTTTACATCGCCTTCAATTTAGGAAATGTTACATGAAAATGCTTTGCACCACATGGCCAAAAGGGGAGGACCCCTCAATTATTTCTCCTCAATAACTCAATTATAAGTATGCCTACTAAAGCCATTGTATAATTATTATTACATAAATCTAATATTTTTTGGGTTCATTTCAAACATATAATTTTTTCCCATCTTTCAACAATGAAATTTATTTCGTTATGTCATCATTAATTCAACCCTTTGATTTCTCAACTTTGGTCATTTTTTAAATGATAGTATAGGGTTGTGTTTTTGGGACAATTCTTATTATTAATCAAGGCAAATACATAGAAATAAAATTGTTTTTTCAATTAGGGCAATGAGTATTTCAACTAAGTAAAACAAAATAAACAAAATAACAAAAAAAAACTTTGAGTTGATGCTTTTCAAAACTTTAGCCAATGAATTCTCAACAATTATTTAAAAACATCATCAATTTTTATTGCAAATTCAATTTTTGAATGGGACTAGCCACCACTTTGTCCTTGTTAGCAACAAACACATATTGTTGCTATATGACTATTAAAATTAAAAAGAAGTGTACCTATTGGCATATGTCTCTCAATGTTTCAAAGTGTTCAATAGTCTTGTGTTGCAATTTCAAGGTAAGTTTGTAGTTGAATATGACAACTTGAAAATAAAAACTATGAATTCCTTCAATTAAGACTTGAGCTTGTCAATAACATGCTGAATGATGAGGGTATTGATTTATATCTCTAGGAGAATAGAGCCAAGATATGAGTGTTTAGATAGGAAGGAGCTATTTAGCTTGCAAATTAATAGTGACCAATTTTTCTAAATTTCAATTCCTCTATCCAAATTTCATCTAGATCATTATATACATTGAGATATGTTCTTCCATTATTCAAAGGAATCTTACTTTTAAAGGTCACTTTATAAGAGTGACTTTGTTTTTAATAAAAAAAGTCAATAAGATCATAATTTTATATAAGATCTTGTAAAATTACAAATCTTGCCTAAGGAGGCTGCCCAACAAGCATGGTTATAGCTTTTTGACCAGAGCTAGGCCATGAAATGGAGATACAACAATAAGTAGAAATATGACAAGCCAAATTTTCATTTGAAGGATAGCTACCCACGCAATGTTAAAATATAAGCGAGTTAAGGAGTGATGCATCTTTCCAAAGTAGGAAAATCTTTTTTTTATATCACTGGACCGAGACCGGTTTTGGGAGGAATAGGCCCCAGTCCTGGATGTTACTACATGGATATATGTCCTCCACATTATGGGTTGCCTTACTGTGTTGTGGGGATTTTAATTTGGATCACTCTTTTTCCGAATGCATCTTTTCTACCTTTACATCACAACTCTTTGGACAAAATGGGAACATCTTGATACCATCTAAATCAATCTTAAATCTCATTCAGTGAAAAAACCAATTAAAAGCAAGGAAGAGAGCTAATTGCGTTGTATACAACTTGTTGAGAATGGTATACAAAAATTTCGATATTCTTCATGGGAGCAGAGGAAAGATAGCACAGGCAGAGAGACAAATCCCACAAGTTTGACTTGGCTTATGAGGGGCCATACTATCAGTCCTTACAATTTACATGTCCTCATAAACGTATTGATTCAACCGACAATACTTCTTCCCAAAGAAGAGTCCTTTGAGGGCACACATTCTGCAGGACAACCTTGAGCTTGATTTGTTCTTTTTCAACCTTTTCAGATAATTCCTGGCTTCCATTAACCTGTCGCAGGTGCTGGGAGAGCATAAAGGGAAAATAAGATGAAATGTATTTTGAATCAATACACCATTTTCTAATGCCATGCCATGTCCATCAAGAAATTGAAAACTCACCAGGATTATCCACATGTTGTACATAGCTGCATATTCTTTCTGTTTCCTAGCATCTTCAAACATATTGTCAGGTTTATTTATGCATAAGTCAATGAACTCAAACTCTTGTTCCATAAACAAAAACAAATCGAGTGGTACTAGTTGGTGACTTTGTCCATGTTTTGGAACACCCATATCACAGTGTGTGGCAGATGATATATGATTGTAGTTAAAGCCAACCTCAGTCTGCTGTATTATCTCATGAAAGAGAAAACGGCGATGAATCCAAAGAGCCTGCATCACATTGAGTGCACAATGAATCAAATTACAAACAGATGCAAGGTATATAAAAGTAACAATCAGATTCAAAAGAATCACTTTGTACCTTCATTGCGATGATGTATTTCACAAGAGAGACACTACTGTTGTAGAGACGGCTCTCAGAGAGTTTCTCAAAAGCATTACAGTGGTCTAATGACACCCTCTCAAACTAAGCATCCTTTTATGTATTTAAATTTTAAATATATCGTTCTTCCACCTTTGAAGATTGATAGATTAATAAAATCTGAACCCAATATTTTCTTCCGTCTGCCACCTTTCACATATTTTCATGTGAATCGGAATAGACAAGAAACTTCCATTACAAATACAGCCTGTTTGCATGTACGTTGCTACAAACCCAAAATCTATGATCCTAAAAAGCTTGATTATATTGATAGCTGAAGTATGATGAAGTTAAGTGCAAAAGATCTCTTCCAGCTCATGTATATCTATATTATTTATAAAACTGACAGAAGCCAACATGGAACTAGACAAAATTAAAGTGAACTCAAATCAAGTAATTTCAAGACAGAAAGGGCTTAGCTTGCAGCTCATGGAAGAATATCCACATTCAAAACAGGAAACATAAAATTTATCATCAAAATTTATGAAAACTTGCATAATACATGTTGAACAATGAAAAGTTAAAACCCAAGCTTCATGCCCCGTCTGTGTCAGAGAAATGTCTTTAAGAGGTTAAAAATAGCATTGACACATTACTTCTCTTTTCCTACCTGTCGCCTGGTGCAATGTTCTACAGATTGTCACAATAAATTTCTACACGACTATGCAGTAATTACACACACAACAACACAAAAATATGCACATTGGCAATTATCTTGTTTGTAATACTATTTATAGACCATATTTAAAGAAAATAAAAGAAAATTTGAATCTTACACATGATCTATAAGCCGAATATCCCTCTTTTTCTGTGTTTCCTATGCATGTGTTTTCCTTTTGCACAATTCCTAGTGCATTTTGAGTTGTTCAGGGCCTCAGGCAACTAATTTCCTGGATTCTGCCTTAAATTTAGCATGAAAAATAAATGATTATATTAATCCAACTCAAGCGTCACAAACTTGCAGCCATTAAATATCTATTTGTTACATACTTAAACTTTCTACATGCAAGAACTTGAATATATAGTAACTCAAAGCAATATTGGTATCTCGAATTTTAAATGCCAATAACCATGGCCTAGGAAGAGGAAGAGATTCCCCAAACCATGGGAATCTAGACGGTTTGGGTCTCCAGTTAATCACAATGGCATAGATATAAAAAGTGCCTCTGTTTAGACCCTCGATCAACCCAACTACGCTACTGAGTAACCCTTGGTCTTTTCTACATGGATGGTTTATGTATTGCCTTTAAGGGCTTTCATCTCATGTCTCCCCTATAAGGACACCAAAACAAACTATTATGCCATCCTTAAATGCCTTCACATGACCTATGGTATTTCAATCAATGCTCCACCTATAGGGGCGTTTGGATCTTGCCTCACCTTTAGGGGCTCTTGAAGACCTCTCTTCTAGAAAAGAGTTTCAAACTATTCAAGGCCTCACTCAAATGGCATTTTCAGTTCCGTTGATAGTTGGCATGTCATTAGGACTTTCGAAAATATCTCTCACCCTCAACTTTATTTATTTATTTTTTATTCACCTCCTAGCAATGCTCATAACGTAGGCTTGAGGTTTACAAGCAAATAACATATAATTATCACGTATGATATAATCCCTGAAACTAAATAGACCATTTTTTATCAGGATGTGAGAAAACGAAGTTTCTCCGAAGCCCAAGTGCCATTTTCGGCCATATAAAAAGGGAGGTTGAATTTATTTTTTCCAAAAGACACTTAAATACAAACAGGAGGAAGCCAAAAGGTCACTATACCACGAAAAAAATCTATTAAATTGTACGATCAATCATACAAAACAAATCAAGATTTATTTATTAAGGGCTGCAAAATGTATTGCAACAATTATGGGAAAGGAGATAGTACTTAGCATAGTTACCAAGTTCGGAAATCTGAATCCGAGAGGCCAAAAAATGCAAAATGCGGAATTCTTGAAAAAATTCCAAAAAATATCCAGTTCGGGAATATAGCTATATATTTCAATCTACTAAAGAATGGACATTAATTTAACACTTACAACATAATAAAAATATATTATGATATTATTAATTTTAATTTTATCATATATTACATAAATAATTTACTTGTAATATAAAATAAAATTAAAATTTTATAAAAATATTAAAACGAAAAATATTATAAATTATAATATAAATGAAAATACACACAAAAATAATATTATAAATACGTATACCTAATTTAGATTTTTTTATTTATATTTAAATATTTTATAATATAAATATTAAATACACAAACTTAAAATTTAATATAATTATTTTTAAATATTTTATATATAAAAAACACATGAACTTAATATAATACTTAATTTATATTTTAGAATTTTCGAATTTCATATATTTTTATTTTTATTTTATAATATTTAACTAAAACTAAACCTAAACCTAAGTTATTATATTTAACAATTAAAATTTTAACATATCCTCTGCCATGTGTCATTGACTGAGCTCGGGATGGTGACCGGGTTTGCCGTTGATGTCTGCAACTTTGTTGTTGCCATTTGCAACTTGTCGTCGCCGTTTTCCATTGTCGTCATTTTCCACTGCCTCTGCTATTTTCCACTACCTCTATTGTCGCCCTTGATGTTTGCGTCTTCAGAGATGGTCGTGATATCTTATGCGCAGATCAAGCAGTTTATATAACATGTTTTAGGGTTTGCAACTGCTCTTTTTACAATTCGTTGATGTTGATGGTTTTTATAGGATTTTTTTTTGGGGTTTTATTTTTCAATGTGATAAAATGCCCGAACTGGATCGAATAATCCGGCAGATGAAAAAAATCTGGATCTTTCTGGATTTGGTCGAGATGCAACGAGATTTGATAACTATGTGTTGAAGCCAAGATAAGATAAATATATTAATGTCCAACTAATGACCACAAAAGTAGGTCAACGGGACTACAGATTACAAAAATGTATCAAGAAAAAGCAAGAAACCAAAAAGGTCTCCAAAAACAAGAAAAAACAATGCTGAAAGAAATAGTATAAAACCAAGAACTTTGCTTCACTTGTTCAAGCAGAAATGGATTCATTGTGGGAGGTCTTGAATACATTGAAAATTAGGTTTTTCAATTTTGTGTAAATTGACCACAAAAAAACATGCAGCAATTTTTGTACGGCATGTGTATTGTCATATGAATTGATGTATATTTAAAAGCAGCTTCAGGGTTAGCATCTTTTATAACTTCATTTCATCAATCCCTTTTTGGTCAAATATGGTATCTTACTATGCCAACAACTAGAGCTTGGTCACATGCAAGGACATGATGAACTAAGATGCTTAGGTGACAAATCTGGGTTCTATTCAGCAAAAATGAGTTATCTAAGGGAATTGTCATCTCTGGCCACCATTGAGAACACTTTCATTTGAAAGATCTAGGTCAAGAAGGGACTTCCAAAAGCAAATTTATTTTCTTGGTTAGCAGATGATAATAAGATCTTAACACATGATAGGCTCATAAGAATGGGTTTCATGGGCCCTTCCATTTACATTATGTGCCAAGAGGAAGAAGAAAGAGCCAACAATTCCTTTCTTGCATGGTAAATTTTCTTTCATAGTTTGGGCTTGGTTTCTCACAATTTTAACTATTTTTGGTTTACGGGATAAATATTGCATGCTCAATCAGCTAAAACAAAGGCACATGATAGATCTATAATAATACAATCCAAAATAGTAAACAGATCTACTCCAAAGCCTACAATATTGACAAATAGTACAACTAGATGATTAATTAAGCAAGAACAATGAAAAGAGCAAGAGAATGATAGAAACTGCCACACCTGGGCGTTATTCTGGCAATCGACTAGAAATGGAATGTGGAAGCTAAATGACCTGAGAATCTGACTGTCTTCTGTCTCTAGATCAGAATCAGCACACCACTTATTGTTGCTGATTTTGTCTTGTGAGATTTTTTAGGAATGTAATCATCTGAGCAAATGTGCATACTGATGATGAACAATTACGCATCTTTGCTTGGATAAGTTGATGGCTGAATTGTCTTGATTTGTCTTCTCCCTCCCTTTTGACTTTATTCATCACAATCATTGCAGAAGGAAAATAAGGTGCAAGGCTAGTTGGATCGGAAACCTCTTGAGGAGTTGTAGCTACATATCCCACATGCTTGGAATCAAAGCCAATGTAGTTCTTGTGCATGTGATTGTAATCCCAACCCAAATGAGAGAGACGACTTCACCTTCTCTCCCTAAGAAATTAAGTACAACTACATGAACATTCACTTCAATCTTTCTTTTGACAGAAGTATGCAATTAATTGAAAATTTGCAATGTCTTGAAGAGCAAAAATATAGATTGAATTGTGTGCCTAAGACTAAATTTCTCTTGATACTTCCTTGATACTTGTTCTTGAAATGCCTTTAGGAGAATTTGTATATATAGACTTCTCTAATTCGAATTAGGGACCTATTGGCATGCAAGCCAACATAAGAAAAGAGAGGGAAGCCAACAAAGCAAGTCCACACAAGGAGAGAAAAAGAAGGGCTAATGGAGAGAAAAAGAAGGGGCCAAGGGCCCACAAAAAGCAAAGTGACACAATTGGCAGTTGGTCGATTGTGTCTGAGACAAACCCAAATAACTGTCGATTGTGTCCCAAGCACAAAAACAACATAAGACAAGCATAGGAGGGGATCCAAAAGACAAGAACACATAAAGGAAAGACAAAATTAAAGAAACAAGTGAGCACAAAGCAACACAAAGAAGAAAGAGAAAGAGAAAACATACAAAAAAGTATCAGTGTCTAATTTGAACAAATTATCCATATACACAAAACGACACTAAAAACATTGCAATAATAAGCCTTGTACCAAAATTAGGTGTCTACATAATGCCCCATTTTGATGTGTGTGTGTGTAATGCATGTGTGCATCAAAGTAAGACAAAATTGAAACATGTACCCGCACTTTCCTAAGGATGAAGGATGAAAATCTAAATTCTGGATTGGGGTGCACCCACACTTCAGTGTTAACAAACCTCATGTCTCTGTAAGCAAACCACAATGCCAACAAGTAGTCAATGTACTAGTAAATTAGTGCAAGTGTAATAAACTGAAAACAAAATGAATATAGAAACGAATACATCTGGTGGTATGCAAACCCATGTTGTCACTCTTGAGTAACTGCTATTGAAACCTAAATCTGCTTGGGTCTTCTCAGATACTAAAGAACTTTTAGAGTAAGTTCTGACAACTCAAGTCTACTTCTTCATTAGGGAAGAAAATATTTGAAACTTCACAGTCTGTCCTGACATTTCTTGGTCCGTCTTGGTGTTTGTAAACTTCTTTTTATTTGGAATAGCTCAACTATCATTTAAAAAATTTGAATGTAGAATATCTAGATATATTCCCCCCTTTTGAGGTGAGGGTTTGATATTTGTTCCTACAAATCACTTATTTCAAAAGAAATAGTCATGGAAATCATGTGTTATCATGTAATATAGCCAAAGTTGCTAAAATATTTGTAAACACGTGTATATAACTATAGAAATATATCATGAAGTAACGTTTAATAGTAAGATATGACTCAAGGCAGTACGAGGATGCAAGAATGAGGGAATAGAATATGCCCCATTGTAGGCAGTAGGGTAGACAGGTACTATGTCCATTCAAAACCCTATAGAATAGATATCTTCGTGTATAGCTTGGTAGGTAGATAACCAAATATAATCCGGTGAAGAGTAATGGAGTTATGCCCGAATATGGAAATGAATGTATCATGTTGAATAATGTCATATAACTAGGTGTAAGTAGGATAATGTAGTGTCCTAATATATTTGTGTAAGAGCATTAGGCATACATAAGTGTGAGGATCTCCATATATGTATAATAACATCAATAAGGCTTGTAGAGGAGGATACAAGGGTATGATGTCCCTAGAGACGAAGTACATATAGATATAATCAATGAAGCCCAAAATGGGTATGATGCCCTCAAAAGCGATACGTAACATCTGTAGTATGGATAACATGATATTGATATAATAGAAAGTCATCCTCGTATGCATAAGATAAAATCATAATCAATGAAAGTCGGATGAGGAATATGTGGGTATTGTTGACCATTTTTGGTCTTGCAGGCCAAAAATCGGTCTCCCTTTTCTTTTCTTTCCATCTCCACGCCCAAACATGAAGGATAATGCAAAAAATATGCTTCTGCAACTCATTTTCTCCTCTTGGCATACAAAAAGGCTCAACTTCAAGCACTTGGTACGGAAGGTACAGGCAAAGTTGGAAGGAGTGATTATATAGGGGTTTGCAAAAGGTGCTAGTTTCATGAGAGTTCCAAAGTTGAGTGCAAGTTTTGTGTTTCAAACGTCCAAGGAGCTCCATGATATGTTCTTAGGTCTGACAGAGCAAGTAAACTGCTTCAAAGGGCTTTTTATAAGCAAAATGGACCAAGTTCAAAAGGCCAAAGGATCGTTTTCAAAAGCCCGAAGGGTAGGTGCCCTTGCAGGGGGCACTCAGGTGACAAGCAGGACCTTTGTAATTCTTCCAAAAAGCAATTTTGGAGACCAAGCAGCCCTTGCGGGGGGCAGGTGATGAGCAAAGTGGACCTTTGCAAAAAGTCCGAAGGGTAACTTTGGACTTGAATTGCCCTTGCGGAAGGCACCTAGTCGAAGCCAGGGGGCAAGGAAAAAAAGCCCAAAAGGGACTTGCCCTTCAGAAAAGGTAACAGGGCAAAGGAGATTTCCTTCGGACTTTTGTCCGAAGGAAACCAAAGAAAGGAAACCCAAGGAAAAAAATTCGAGAGTGAATTCTTTCGAACAAAATGTCCGAAGGAATTCCTTCGGACATTTTGTCTGAAGAAATTCATAAGCAAAGAACCAAGGCAAAATTCCCTCGAGAAAAATGCCCGAAGGGAATTCGAAGAAAAGGGTGTCAACTTTAAAGGAAAGACTTCCTTCGGGCAAAATGTTCGAAGGATTTCCTTCGGACATTTTGTTCGAAGAAATTGAGAAGATAAAAGAGACCAAAAAAAAAGGGACACCTTCCCTTCGGAAAGGTTCAAATTGCGAAAGGTCGAAGAAATTGCCAAAGGGGTGATGAGCCGAAGAACGTCAATTTCAAGGCAGCAAACTAGCCGTTGGCTTTCAAATGGCGATGGGCCTGCAAACGTCAAATTTACGGTGATGAAATAACCGTTTGGTTTCCGAATAGTGATAGGTCCGTAAACGTCAATTTTGACGGGATGCGTTGGCCGTTGAGGAGAAGCCAAAGGACTAATGCCTTCACGACAAGTGGCCCGAAAGAGCTCGAATGGCACAGGCCCAATGAAATTCAAAGGGGGCATAAGACCCGAGGGAAACTCAGCGACCCGCTGAGAAAGGAGCCCGAAGAGCTAGCAAAAGACAAAAAGATAGCCCGAGAGCCGAGTTGCTAGGAAAGAGACAAAACAAGTGAAAGCGCGACCACGCACACATAAGTCAAGCATAGAAAAGAACAAAATAGCGCAAGTGGCAAAAGAACTGTCGACATAGGAAGTTATTGCAAAGACCCATGCTTTTGCAGTAACACTTAATACGACCCATGCTTTTGCAGTGATATTAATACGGGTTAAGCACCAAAGTCAAGACCTGCGACACCCTTAACATGGTTATTTCAGGCCACTTCTAGAAGGATGATATCAGCATGAGCGATTTCCTCTTTCCAAGGCATTCAAGGCATTATGGGCTACTTGTTCTGGAAGGCGCCAGAAGTCTTTCTTCTTCATGCTATATATATTGTAACCTCTCAAGAGAAGAAGGGATCTCTCAGCTTGTATGGCGAAGCCCTGCAGGATTTTACCTTAAATCAAGACATAGCATTTTTACCTCCATTTGAGTTTGCACTTTTGCATATGTCTATGGTTTTGTCTTGTGTTAAGTCATTTTCTTTCATGCTTTCACAAAATGATTCCAGCATGTCTAGTGTATTGTGAGTTCTTCTTTTGCAGGTCAGCAAGAAGTGTCCACAGCAGAGTATAGGTGCATGTGAACAGGCTGCCATAGTGTGTCCTAGAACACCTTTGGTAGTGCTTCCTCCCCATATCTCCAGAGCGCCCCTTATTGAACACTGATGCAGAAGAGTTTCTCATGTCAAATGAAGTGTATATCAGCTTGTTCTTGGTGTAAAGTGTATGCCAAAGCTAAATAGACCAACCATTTTGGCGCATCACTGCTTTAGTTTAAGTTCTATTTTCAATATTTTCTCTCTTTTCACTCCCCCCATTGTTAGCAGTAGTAGTAAAAGACCTCAGAGATGCATCAAAGGGAGCTAGCCCTTATCTAGAGATTCTCCCCTCAGTTTTGCCAGACCCACAGCAAGAGGGGAGTCTCCATTGTGCCCCGTGGAAGAGAGAAGCCTAGCCTTCTTTCAAGGGTGCAATCCACAGCGTCAACAGTTTTTGGCACGCCCGGTGGGACTTCTATTCAAGAGGTTGAAGAATTCTTGGTGTGTTCTTCAACAAATCAGCCTTTGGAGGCATTCAATCAACACCAATGGTGACTCCGAAGATACATCAGTTGGTTGAGCAGCCTGAGTGATCCTTTGAAGAGCTTTAGTCGTATGTTCCTTTATGAAGTTTCATGGTTACGTATGGTTATGAGTTTTTCCCTTTGCAGGTTGGTGAAACATTGTGGGCTTTGCCTCTTCCTCCTCAGTTTGAGCAAGTCCTTGGCCAGCCTAGCTATGTATGATCTTTACCAGCCTTGTGTTGATCCTTACCAGGTCTAGTATGACCAGTCTCAGCCCTGTCATGAGCTATATCAGTCTTATGCCCAGTCTTCTCAATGTGTTACTTCTCCTACTCAAGCTAATCCTTTTGCCAATCAGCCCATTTTCACCTTCAAACAAGCACTACTGGGATATGAAAAGTATGTAGTGGAGCTTGACACTAGAAGGGGATGTGGCCAAGAAATTCCTGATCATTTTATCCATCAAGTGAGGAATGCATTAGATCTAGTCAAGAGCGAATGGACTCCTATTGAAAGAGCCAATTGGCAAAGGCTTACAAATGAGATGCTGGATGTGAGTGGTTTGATTGCATCTTTGGAAGAGGAGCTGACTATTCATGAGAGGCAGTCTTTACCAAGTCTATCAACCTGCATACCCGCTTCCCCAAGTTTCATATCAGCCATACGCAGCCCCTACTCATGAGCCAAGTCAAGCCTATCAAAGTCCTTTCCCCAATCATGTTGAGGAGAGTTTTGAAACAATAAATCTTGTGTTTAAGGCTAATCTTGATAAGCAGATTGAGTTGGCAAATCTTCACATGCAGTAATCTATGTTGGCATCAAGGGAAGTGGAATCCAAACCCTCACTACCCTCTCACATCGCAACTCCATCACCCCAAAAGGAGACTTCCAGTCCTAAGATTATGAGCTGAAGTAAAGTAGTTGAGTCATGGAGCAGCAAAGAAGAGAAAGGCATTGTTCGAGAGTGTGAAGTACAAAATGAGGTTAGTCCTTCTCAAGTCCCTCCCACCCTTCCTCAAGAAGCTTCTTGTACTCCATGGCAGCCTTCATGCACTCCCCATTTCCATGATGATTCCTATGAGCTCCAAAAAAGACTCTTTCAAGAAAATCTAGTTGAGCAAATTGGGGAATTAGAGGCAAAGGTGAGATTGCTTATTGAAAGCGAGATGGAAGTTTCAGACCTTAGGGAGGAGCCTATGCCAAAAGACACCCCTTCTACCAATCCTCAAGCTAATTTTGATATTGATGAAGTGTTGGTCAAATGGAGAGAAGAAAATCAACTGATTTTGGCCCAAGGTCTGCCCCCATTTTCTCATGAGCTTTCAAAAGGATCCCCTACTTTCCATTCCCAACCTGATTTTGACAATCCTTGTGTTCCACCTCCTTGCCTGGTAAATGAAGAATGTTTCTCTTGTGTTGAGGAATCCATCTTGAGGGAAACAAGTGAAGAGGAGTATGCTCAGCTCATGACTCATCAGGGAGACTTCATGAGTACAGATGAGGAGATCGCCATAGGTACCCGTGAACAAGAAGACAAGTCACAAGCTTTTGCCTCTATCTCTGATGAGGAAGAGATGATCTTTGACTCTTTTCTCACTTTGCAAGACATCATGGAGGAGCATGGACAGATTCTTGATCATTTTTTGAATGATTTGTTTGAGCCTTTGAGGTCATTGGGGCAGGTTACACTCTTCTTCAAGGAGGCTATGAGCTGGCTAAGGGTGGAGAAGGCAGCATTGGGACTCAAATAAGTATGCAAAGGGGTAGCGAGCTTTCACATTTATCCTTTCAAGAGGTTGGTGAATCTGAAGATTATATTTTGCAAGTCATCAAGGAGGGATATCACCTTCTAAGAGGCCATCAGCTCTGGAAGGATGAAGAAGAATCATGTGGGCCTGAAGCTTCTAAGGAACATGAAACCAATCCTCCTAGAGACATGCCTACTAAAGAGATACAAGTTGACCATGAGACAAAGAGTGGGCAGAAATATGAAATATCTAAACGTGTGCAAGAGGAATATGTCTTCATTGGAGACCTGTCCAAAGACGACCTCTTCGAGACTAGACCAAGTGAAGTGCCAAGGAAGAGCCCTGATCTACAAAGCGTTCAATTCAAAGAGAAGCATGCTTGGCACTTTGTTTCATCTCATCCTGAAAGTGACTTAAGAAGTTTTCCCTTTGATCCAGGAGGGAGGCAAATATATCTAGTTAGTTATACATAGTAGTTTGCTTTCGGTTGTCTTTGTTTTCCCTAAGTGTTGTTCGCACAGGTGTAGTGTTTTTTAGCCTTAGTTGTGTGTGTTTTCCTTTGTGTTTAAGGTAAAGCTTTGTTGGTTCATAGGTCTTTAGAAAGCTGTTGCTAGCTTTTTCAAGCTGCATCCTGACTCCATGCCCAATGGACTTTGAGGCTACCAGTGTTCTTTAGCATAGCAGGCATGCTTCCCCTGGGAATCGCCAAATTGTTGACCATTTTTGGTCCTGCAGGCCAAAAATCGGTCTCCTTTTTCTTTTCTTTCCATCTCCACGCCCATACATGAGAGATAATGCAAAAAATATGCTTCTGCAACTCATTTTCTCCTCTTGGCATACAAAAAGGCTCAACTTCAAGCACTTGGTACGGAAGGTACAGGCAGAGTTGGAAGGAGTGATTATACAGGAGTTTGCAAAAGGTGCTAGTTTCATGAGAGTTCCAAAGTTGAGTGCAAGTTTTGTGTTTCAAACGTCCAAAGAGCTCCATGATATGTTCTCGGGTCTGACAGAGCGAGTAAACTGCTTCAGAGGGCTTTTTATCAGCAAATGGACCAAGTTCAAAAGGCCAAAGGATTGTTTTCAAAACCCGAAGGGTAGGTGCCCTTGCAGGGGGCACTCAGGCGACAAGCAGGACCTTTGTAATTCTTCCAAAAAGCAATTTTGGAGACCAAGCAGCCCTTGCAAGGGGCGGGTGATGAGCAAAGTGGACCTTTGCAAAAAGTCCAAAGGGTAACTTTGGACTTGAATTGCCCTTGCGGAAGGTAGTTGGTCGAAGCCAGGGGGCAAGGCAAAAAAGCCCAAAAGGGACTTGCCCTTCGGAAAAGGTAACAGGGCAAAGGAGATTTCCTTTGGACTTTTGTCCGAAGGAAACCAAAGAAAGGAAACCCAAGGAAGAAAATTCGAGAGTGAATTCTTTCGGACAAAATGTCTGAAGGAATTCCTTCGGACATTTTGTCTGAAGAAATTCACAAGCAAAGAACCAAGGTAAAATTTCCTCGGGCAAAATGCCCGAAGGGAAATTCGAAGAAAAGGGTGTCAACTTTAAAGGAAAGACTTCCTTTGGGCATAATGTTCAAAGGATTTCCTTCAGACATTTTGTCCAAAGGAATTTAGAAGACAAAAGAGCCCGAAGGAGCCCGAAGGGCAAGTGCCCTTGCGAGGGACTCTTGGCTGCCAAAAAAGGGACATCTTCCCTTCGAGAAAGTTCAAATTGCGAAAGGCTGAAGAAATTGCCAAAGGGGTGATGGGCCAAAGAACGTCAATTTCAAGGCAGCAAACTAGCCGTTGGCTTTCAAATGGCGACGGGCTTGCAAACGTCAAATTTACGGTGATGAAATAGCCGTTTGGTTTTCGAATAGTGACAGGGCCGCAAACGTCAATTTTGACGGGATGCGTCGGCCGTTGAGGAGAAGCCAAAGGACTAATGCTTTCACGACAAGTGGCCCGAAAGAGATCGAATGGCGCAGGCCCGACGAAATTCAAAGGGAGCATAAGACCCGAGGGAAACTCAGCGACCCACCGAGAAAGGAGCCCGAAGAGCCAACAAAAGACAAAAAGATAGCCTGAGAGCCGAGTTGCCAGGAAAGAGACAAAAAACAGTGAAAGCGGGACCACACACACATAAGTCAGAACAGAATAGCCCAAGTTGCAAAAGAAGTGTCGACATAGGAAGTTATTGTAGCGACCCATGCTTTTGCAGTAACACTTAATATGACCCATGCTTTCGCAGTGATATTATACGGGTTAAGCACCAAAGTCAAGACCTACGACACCCACAACATGGTTATTTCAGGCCGCTTCTAAAAGGATGATATCAGCATTAGCGATTTCCTCTTTCCAAGGCATTCAACGCAGTATAGGATGCTTGTTCTGGAAGGCGCCAAAAGTCTTTCTTCTTCATGCTATATATATTGTAACCTCTCAAGAGAAGGGATCTCTCAGCTTGTATGGCGAAGCCCTACAGGATTTTACCTTAAATCAAGACATAGCATTTTTACCTCCATTTGAGTTTGCACTTTTGCATGTCTATGGTTTTGTCTTGTGTTAAGTCATTTTCTTTCATTCTTTCACAGAATGATTCCAGCATGTCTAGTGTATTGTGAGTTCTTCTTTTGCAGGTCAGCAAGAAGTGTCCACAACAGAGTATAGGTTCATGTGAACACGCTGCCATAGTGTGTCCTAGAACACCTCCGGTAGTGCTTCATCCCCATATCTCCAGAGGGCCCCTTATTGAACACTGATGCAGAAGAGTTTTTCATGTCAAATGAAGTGTATATCAGCTTGTTCTTGGTGTAATGTGTATGCCAAAGCTAAGTAAACCAACCATTTTGGTGCATCACTACTTTAGTTTAGGTTCTATTTTCAGTAGTAGTAAAAGACCTCAGAGATGATCAAAGGGAGATAGCCCTTATCTAGAGATTCTCCCCTCAGTTTTGCCAGACCCACATCAAAAGGGGAGTCTCCATTGTGCCGTGTAGAAGAGAGAAGCCCAACCTTCTTTCAAGGGTGCAATCCACAGCGTCAACAGGTATGATGGCCCCAAGAAAGATGAATTGTTGTAGAGAATATTAGCATCACATAGGTGATAGTGTCACATGCACCTCTCAAAGCTAAAGTGTAGTTAATGCACCCCACAAGAGGGGGGCAAGTTGTCATTGTCATTGTACAATGAGTAATCGTAATGTGTATTTTAGATGTAATCATTGTGATATATAGTGCTCATAGTAGTATAAGATAAGATTACTAAAACATTAAGAGGAAGCAATAAATGCCCAATAAGGTGCAATAAATGCCTCCAAGGTGATAGACATGGACCATGGTGTCTGAAAATGTGAGTGGGTACCAAAAATGTGTTGGTGTAGATTTTTTGTCCATTATATGGTTTTTATACAAATATATTAAACTTGCTTAGTTGGAATAATTAGGTCACTTAAGTGCAATAATGAAATCATAATTGCATATGCATATGCCTATTTGTAGTCAACATGGTTGCACTATTCATTTGGTAACCAATGTTGATATGCGGGGCTTAACATGTTGTACATGGGGCTCTTATTCGCTTGGCAATTGAGCTATGTTCTCATTGCCAAATGGATGTGGCTCAATACCTCTTCTCTGCTTATATAAGGACCTATCCTCCAAGGCATTCGTGTGGATTCAAAGGGGATTGTGTGGAGTATTGTAGTATTGCAGTTTGTCTAGTGTAGAGTTTGTGGGTTGTTTAGTTTCTAGGCCATTTATTGTTGCGCCAGAGAGCCCGTTAAGCCTTTGTGTTTGAGTGCATGCCAACAAGGTATTTTAAGCTTTGTAAAGCAACCTTCTTCACTAATACATGCTATTGCAATCTCTATTATGATCTTATGTGATTTCATTCATTGCAACAAAGTTGTGTGTTCGATCTTCCAGTATTCGATCTTGGATGTCTCATTAGCAGACGATTCTAACAAAATGTATCATTATAATGCTTAATAGGCGAGATATGCTTATCGAATCACAAAATTAGCTCATGCAAATAGATGGTTTAATATTTGGTAAAACAATAATAGAAACAACTCGGGGTATATAAACCAACTCAATTCAATTTCTAAAATCATTTGCACATTCAAACTTATTGACTTTCTAGATTTAGAGCTCTAAGCTAGACACCATAATGGTCAAACACAATGCTATCTTGTGTCATTTGGATCATGTGACACCGCAAGTGGCCGCAGAAAATGATGTTGAGGTAAGTGCCATTTCTAATATTTTTTGCCAATATTTGAAAAGTTTTCAATTTTTCAAGGTATGTTTAAACTTGAATTTTATGCATTTTAGTAGAAGTTAGGAGAGTCGTCAATTGTGTACCCAAACACCAATGGTAAACCCATCCCATTGATTGTGCCCCAACAACAGCTTATAGTGCCCTGACAACCACCAACTCTGACCCTCAACTTGCCGATTCTAACCCACGTGTGGTCGATTGTGACACGTCTACACTTTTGACTAAATGTTGATTGTTTTGCACTTTATTTCCTATTTTTTATTTTTTTTAGAGATTATGATATTTGTTGTTTAATTGTGGTTGTAGACTATACTTCACATGTGATAGTAGAGGCAAAGCCATGCATGGGACGTTATAGCAACGTTGGGTTTAAGTGACGTCGATTAGGAGCACATAGATGCACTTCGCCTTGAACATTCAAGTTGATTAGGGCTTGTACCTTGTGATATTCCATTGTTGACAATTCTGGCCAAGCATCGGAAACATGACACTTGTACTTCCTAGTTACCAATGAGTGAATTCAAACTCGAATTGGACTTGGCAAACCAAAAAAATTCCGACTCCGCAAATACTCGGCTAAACTCGACAATGTAGATGTAATGTCCCCATTCCCAAATCACATATGAAAAGGTATTGAAGACCTTTAGTCTACTTTCCCCATAGACTAAGAGATCACTTTTGGGGTTTTATTTTATTAATTAATTATGATTTCTCGAATAGTGATTTTTATCATTTATGCATATAAGGCAATTATAATTGATTAATAAAATATTTTTAAAAGTGGTTTTTACCACTAAGGTATTTTAAAAAATTAATTATTGGATTATTGCTTAAAGGTAATTTTAATTACTCTTTATTATTTAGGAAATTAGTTTAATATTATTATTTGTAAAAAAGGAATGTCAGTTTGAAAGTGACCAAAGGAAAAGAGAAGATGTTCTAAAAGTCGGCAATGAGAGTTAAAAGAAGTATTTGACCCCCCCCGAGATGGTTTGCCCCGCTTTGGAGGGTACAAGTACATGGTGAAGATCTCAATTGAAGGATATGTTGAAATTGATATTGTGATTCTTCATGCTTGAAGAAATATTGGGATGCATGCCCAATAATTGTTTTGCAAGTTTTGGAGCTAAATTATCAACAAAAAGGTGTCTTTTGACACCACATTTGCTAAGGTGGATTTGGTACTTGCCCTCGAGCGACTTGCTTTGTGTGATCTTTGAGAGGGTTTTGTGGACAATTTGATATCCAATTGATCAAGTTTCATTGCTGAAATTTATTCATAAATATTGTTGAAGTGTGGCATTGATTTTCTGTGATGTGGCAAGGGTTCCAAGGACAATTTGAATGAATAAATAAATAATAATTTTTGAATTATTTATTTATTTATTTATTTTATTGGGCATATTTTATGAGGGTTTGACTTCACAAATTGTTGATTTGAGGCTAACAATTATTGTTTGATTTTTTCCAAGTGTGGCAACTTGATTGGGCATGAGCAGATAATGATTGAAGGGGTCCAAAACCCTAGTTGGAGAATAACAATTAATTTTGAATTTTTGTTTGCAGATTTGACCTAGGGCAACTTGGTTTGGGAAGGTATTTGACCACCTTGAGTACCCTAGAAGGGTGTTGAAATTGTTTGGCTATTTTTTGTATTTTATTCATGATTTTTGCAAGGGTTTGAATGAGATTTGGTGAATATTCAACTGTTGTTTTTCTATATAAAATCAGATATTTTTCAGCAAAGTTAAATTAGAAATTCATCACATTCAAAGGGTAAAAAAGTACACTATTTTTATTTTTCAGTTTGTGGCTCATATTAGATCATATTGAGGTGATATTTGATCAAGGTAATTGTTGAAAATTACCTATTTATTTATTGCATATTGGCACCTAGGGTTTGAATGCAATTTGCATGTTTTTGGAGCATCTACTTGAACTAGGGTTTGTTGATTTTGCTAATTTCAGAATTTAAAACTGTGGATTTTAGGGAAAACCCTTATTTGGCTCTTTGGCCCAAAAAGGGAAAATTATAGTAGACACCTTAATCTGGCCACCACTGGCTTCCAATCGGACTTTAGACTAATTTTTACCAAACATTGCAAATTAAGTTTAGGAATCATTGAACGGCCCAAATTTAGTCTGCACACCATTCATTAATGCTCAGAATCGTTTTGAGGCATCCCTATTTGGGGTATTATACCGTACACAACAATAACCTCTCACGAATTCATCCTTAGTCACCTTGGGACCTAACAACTAGTACTTTAGCCTATGGATCCATTAAGTGGGGCACTTGAACAATTCTTAAAAGAGCTAAAATGTTAATCAAAATGAATTAATTAATTAAACCAAATTAAATGCTTAGCTAAATAATTCATTTGCAATTAATGAATATCTAAAAACGAAAATTCAAAAATTCAAAATATCAGGCTTCTTCATCATTCCCTTTATGAGTTGTCAAGCTCTCACAAAATATCTAACAAATATCTAATTTGTAAGCCATGCCTATTAATTGAAAATCATAATTGCATGTACCCGCCTTGACTCAACTAGAGTTAACTTTAACTCACCTAGGGTTAGTTTGAACTCATTCCATACTTAAATCCTAACCTAACTCAACTTGGGTAAGAGTTAACTTTGAAGGCTATAAATACAAGGCCTTACCTATTGATCCAGAAGCTTTTTTACTACAATGTTATTATGTAAAAATACCTCCAAGAAGCTCTTTTGGTGTAAAGTCATTATGCTCAAATAGATGCAAAAAACCTTTCTAGCAATGTTACCATGCCAAATTCACAAGCCAAGTTAAACCAACCAATATTACCAAAGTGCCAAGGAGAGGTGGAGCAATGGAGCTTCATTGACAAAGATTTATTGAGCATATAGCTAAGCAAGCCAATTCAACAAGCCATTTTGGAGCTACAAGGAAAGTAAAATGATAATTTTTTTTGTTTTTTAGTTGTATTTTCATTGTATGCTTGTTACATATGGTCTCCCTAGTGTCTAGGCTAGAGGTGTTGGTGTTTAGTGTGTCTGTTTTGATTTGGTTTTCTTGACTAACACTATACTAATCTCCCCTCTATGGATTCCTTGTTCACAAGTAATACTTAGCAATGTAAAAAATTACTTAAATTTAAAATTTAAAAAAAAAAAATTCTACAAATTACTGTTAAAAAATGTATTAGATTATATCAAACATTGGGGAAGTGTGTTCTATTAGATTTGAATACAATAGAGTACAAAATCACATCAACATGTGAATACAACAATCAACTGATTACTGTTATAACCTATATCCTATGAATTTATGATAATTATCATTGAAAATCATTATCATAAATTGCATATTCATGCAAGTTACAAATTACAAGAATTTATAATTTCTTCTTCCTCATTCTAGTGAAAATTTGGGGAAACTAGAGGATCTAATCCTCACTCTATTGCGGCTCCTTACTTTGCTTAGAAGGTTGCACCTACAGCTCCACCCTGGTACTAAATAGCAATGACTCCTCATCTACCACACGTTCGACATCATCTTCAAGGATGTCATCCAATCCAACCTCTCTTGCATCTGTTGTACCATTACCTACACCCTCCATAGCTTGCTTATCAAAATCAGCAATCTTGTCTTTTGTGAACAAGGAGGTCTCATCATCATGTGCAGTCCAGGACATGAAGGGATCAATGTCATTCAAATCAATAAGCTCATGTGATGTGCCTTCCACCATTCTTGTGCAAAGCGAAAGGTTGCATTGCACAAAAAACAAGTCATTGAAGCATCATTGTGTCAAAATATTGAGCTTCTTCGTGTGAATGGCCTTAAACTCCAGTTGTACTCACATCCAAAAGCACTACAAGGTTGAGATAAAATTTAGAGGGCTAGATTTTGAAGATTTGGGTATTTTCACCCCAATTTCTCGCTAAGAACCTGCAGACAAGATATTTAAAAATTTGTACGTAATTAATAATTGTAAATTTGTAAGTTATAAGTAAAGATTGTTCTCTGGTGTTTAGGTGGATCTCCCTCAGATAGCTAGCATAAAGAAAAGAGCCTCCCCTTAGCCTGCTTGTAATTCTGCAACTCTGAAATAATGGGGTCCATCACCTCAACCAAAATGATCATCCTCTCAATCCATGTTGAGAGGCCCTCCATAACCTCCCCATTAACATTTGTGAATCCATAAAAATAGAAAAGTTTGATGTGGAGGTAGTACCCTACTACATGAATAGGTTGGTGGAGTTGATTGTTCTACCTCCGATCAATTATCTCCCAAATGGGATCAAATTTGTCTTTATTCTCTCATATAAAAGTTTTGGATGGCCTCTTTGGCCCTATTCATGGCCTTATAAATGTATCCCATTGTTTTGCATTCCATCCATTAAGTGCAAAACCCTCACCAATGGCTCCGACACCTAGAAAGTTATAAACAAATTACAGTTACAAACTTACAAAATTGAAAATAAAGGAATTGACTTGAAATTTAAATTGAAACTTGAAGTTACCTTGATGATCTTTGTAGCTCTCTTTGCAAAGGTATAATAAAAAACAATCTTTGCGACCCTCTATCAACATTTTTTTAATATGTTGAGTCTAGCCATGCTTGACTCACAAACATTTGCTTCAACAATGTCAACATACTATAAATACTTTGCAATGTTGGGAAGTTAGTTGCAAACTATCATGTCCCTTTTTTCAAATAATGTAAAAAATAATAATATTTTAAGTTTTCTAAGTGACTACTTTTTTATTTTATTAAAAAAATGACAACTTAAAATTACTTTATTATTATTAGAAATAAAAGAAAAGTGTGAGAAAATGGAAAAGTGAAAATAAAAGAAAAATGTAAAACCGAAAAGTGTAACCCTAACTCTAAAAGTGACAATTAAGTATATATTAAGAGTTTTTTCTTATTTGTATTCATTCATTTTTTATTATCAATATTTTTCAATTGATTGGGCCTTTCAATTCATCAGTTTTCAACACAAGGATGAAAACCCTTATAGTTGGTACGAATTGCAAGGATTAAAACCCTCACCATTCAGATTTAGGTTTGATGTTCACGTGGCTTACGAAACAAGTTAATTTGATGATGTAATTTCATTCAAAAATTGCATGTGTTGTGTTGAAGATTTATTGAATTTTGTAGTTGCTACGATACTCTGTATGATTGCTATAGTGACGCTACAATGTCCAAGCTGCTACAATGACACCACAATGTCCAAGCTGCTATAACTTTACCTTGCTGATTAAAAATTATTGTATCAATTCCTAAACATCTACACTAATGCCATACCTCTATTGTACCTTGGGTTTGATGTTGTTCATCATCAAATTGTTGTCGTATTAAGGAATTCAGACAGTGGGTTTTGGGATTGTCAAATAATGATTGGTGGCTGCATTAATACCATCTACAATGTCGTATAACCTTTGTGGACTGTTGTGCACAATTTACAAGTTTTATCATTTAACACATTTGTCATTCCAGCTAGGATACATAATGTGGGCTTTTGGGTGTGCTAAATCCTAGTTGGAGAGTGGTGTTACAACATATACATGATATTTCATCTTTATTATTGACATGGTACCTGTTGTTGTCTCCTTCTACCAACACAACACTGTTGTAACCTGATTCAGATGTAGATCACAGCGTTTCAAGGAATTCCAATGCTGCTATGTAATTATTGTAAAGGCATTTTGCTGAATATCAACATTTGGTTTTCGAAATTCATGTAAGGCTTTTTGCTGCATTCAATTGTTATTCAATTTATATTTAAACATCATAACTTTTTATGCATACAATTCAGATTCAATAAAGAATTCTTTTGGGTTTTCACTATTAAATGTTGAATGTGTTATTTTAGTATTTGATTTATATCCAGTATATAGAAGAAATCATATTTAATTTTAGAATTTATAAAATCACCTAAAAGAGGACATTACACAAATCTTGTGACACCCACTCGCGCATGCTCTTTCCCCTTGGTGTCATCTCTCATCAAGTTGAGAACCCAAGGGTACTTATAAATATATTTTGTTATGTTTCTAGCATCTTTCACAACTAGTCTCACCCAATCATTTTTTTTTTGTTTTCCAAAAGAAGGTCAAGGCAATGGGCTATGCAAAAGATCCAAAAGAGTGACAGTTGTATCTCCTTAAGCAGTCTCCCAGCCACCACATATGATGTTGTGTTTTTAGTGACAACTTACACAACATTCTCAATGCCCACCTCTAAGACAACCTCCTCCAACATCAAGTTCAAAGTTTATTCATTCTTTACTTTGTTGGAGGCATAAATTGACTTCAATAAAACAATCTTACCATTCAAAGCCACTGAAAATTTGATGAGGTTGGGGTTCCTTCCATTTGTGCACCCAATTGAAAGAATAATGCATCAAAACATTCACCATTGCTTCTTTTCTTCTTTCAGAATTGACTCTACATCTGCAACAATATTTTGAAGCAACCTCCCACTGAAGCCTTTTGAAGAGGATGTATTGTACCCTTTCCCTATAACTATCAATGTCATCACCAAATACTTCCACTATGGTTGTAATACTAAAAAATTGTATGACTTATCTACTTAGTGTACCTCCTTGTTCCACCATGTACCTTGAAATGAAGATTGTGCCCCGAGTATGTTTCTAGATACAAAAAAGCTGTGACTAGGCTTTGCTCAAACTGGATGAGGTGGATGTGCCTCGTATGCATGAACCAAGACTAGAACCCACAATCTTTGTCATATCTACCTTTGTTTCTGCTACCAAGTCGAGATTAATAGGTGCTACTATGGTTGCTTGTACCCTTACCCTCTCTAGTTTCTTCTCATGCAACAATCTGTTTTACCTCTTCCGTGGTATTGGGACACAGTGTGACGTCAGGGCAAGGAATGTATGCGATATGTTACTTGAGACAATCGATGTCTCCAGAAACCTTTTTTGAGTAGAACATACAAGTCACACTCCCCTAGGTTGGTCCAGTTATGGCATACTTCCAAGTGGTGATACAACCTCTAGTGAGATGGCTTCCACACACTAATGTTGAGCCTAATTTGGAGTTGGATGTCATTTTATGCTAACCTGCAACATGTTCAAATACAAAAAAATAAAAAAAACATTTAAAAAAAAAACTAAAACCGTAAAGTTGTAATCCTTATGTACTAGAAAAAATCTAACAATTTCATTCATAAATTAAAAAAAAGTAGCATAAATCATGAATAAAAATTATGGGAATTGAATGGAATGCATATAAATTTGTAAATCATGTTTAGAAACCTAAAATAAAATTAAAGAAAAAACTTGTATGCTTGGAAGGAAAGGAAAAAAAAATTGAAAATCAAAATTCCTCAAATCTACTCTACAAATCCACTATAAACTCCCTCCAATGTGCTCAAATGATGCACAAATGTTATGTGATGAAATGGGTGGGCATGTGGGCTTTAAAAGAAGAAAATAGTGTTGAAACCATGTTTAAATTGTGTATGCAGCGTACAAAACACATGGGCGAGTTTTGCGCTCAGACTCATTGAGTACTCAAGTTTTGGCGTAAAACTTGCCAATACTCGCCCATATAAAACTCACAAGTATTAGTGGAAAAAACTCTCCGTTATAAAAAATTGCGAGTACTCGTAGAGTACTTGACAAGTCTGCATATTACATTCTAAAGGATGTCTTGCACATATTGTGCATTCCTATTAGAGGCCACGAGGTGTAGGTGACAAACTTGCCACAAGCTGAGAGACGTTCCATGATGAGGTATTACATGGGTGGCCAAGGCAGTCATGCCCGCTCAGGTGACAATATGGTCCTTACTAACATAGTGACAAGTGCAACTCCACATTTACGGAAGTGTAGCTCCACATTTACGGAAGTGACTAGTCCTCCATCTATGAAGTTGTGGGTAGCCCCACTATCAATCAATACTATGAATTTATGACCATGCAAAACTCCACGAACTCTAAAAGGGTGATATCTAGGTAAGGATACCTCTTGAACGATCTCCTTCTTCCCTTCTTTCAGGGTCTGGGTCTCTTACTTTAGTTTATGGTTTAGGTTCCTATACTTCTAGTTCATCATCTAATATCACCTCTATGTAATGTCCCTGACCTTGCCCAAGACATTTGTGACCAGGTTCCCACGGATCCTTTCAAGAGAAGCATAATTTCTTTTTTCTAAGCTCATTTCTACTCTCTACATCTTTAACTGATCTTGGCGGCAACTCTATGCTGAGAAACTCCTTGCTAAAATGGTTTCTTTTGCTGCCCAATAGGTGGTGTCTCTTGTTGCCCAACAAGTGGTGTCTTTGAAGAGAACTTGTTCTTGGGTGCTAAAGATTCCAAGTTTAAATCCCTCTTAATATCTTCTTGAAAAGACAGAGTTTCAAAGGCTTTTACCAAACCCTTGAAACGTTCAGTTAGTCCTTCTACAAATAGAACAATAAGTCTCCTTTTTGTCACATCAGGAACCATAACTGATAATCTCTGGAGTTCTACAATATAGGTGTCCACAATTCCATACTTGTTAAGTTGAACTAATTCCCTAATGTGGATCTCAGGGTCTTTTTTATCAAATCTTTCTATCAATCTCTACTTGAATTCTTCCAATGTGGAAATAGATATGTGCCCTTTGGTGATCATACCATGATACCAGCACTTGTGCAACTCCTTCCAAGTGGAGGGTAACAAATTTGATTGCCTCTTCTTCATATGTTGGATTCAGTGATAGATAAATGTCTAGAGCATTTATTGGTTCCATCACAAGTTGGAATGGTGATCTTATCCAAATGTTGTTGGATATCTCTACGGGGTTGATCCGAGGGTTGATCCTGTCAATTTCTTCTTCCTCTCCTAGAACCGTTCTTCATTCTTAAATCACAAAACTCTCTGAAAGTTAATGCATCCTATACTGCATGGTTGAGCTCTGCATATTCCTCATTGTATGTTGCAACGTCATTACCTATGTGAGGTTGTTGAAGCTCTACTTCTTCCAGTTGTTCTTCTCTTTGCAGAAATTTTCCTTTGAAGTTCTTAAAAATGGGTGGATTGAGACCTGTTCATTCGCTGAGGAGCTTCCTTCTCCTTGATTTGTTTTTATTCAGGTTAATACCTTGTATAGCTCAGACTAGCTCTAACATGGATTCTTTCAAAGTCTTTTGGATTGTCTTTTCCCAATCCTTTTGACCTCTGTTGATTGCTTCATGCAAATAACTACTTTCATCCAAATAAATCCTCTTTTCTCTGTCAACCATGGCTTCTTCTATCTTAGGTGGTTGAACTTTTCTTCTTTTTCTTTGATAGTATGTTAATTCTCTCCACTAATACCACTGGCATGCATGTCATATTAGCATATGATTGCATATAGATGTTAACTTTCCCAAAATGTTGGAAGAGCAAAGCTCTAATACCATTGTAATGTCCCATTTTTAGGTAAATATATGAATTCTGGAATTTATTATGATTTCCTTGCCAAAAATGGTATAATTCAAATACTAAAATATCACATGCAACATTTAATACTGAAAACCCAATTGCATTCTTTATTTCAATCAACTGATTACACATATAATAATACTTAAGACAATGTCAATTGAATAATAATTGCAAACAACAAACTCTTACTTGAATGATGAGTTCCAAATGTTGATGTAAAACAACAATATATCCAAACAATAAATACCCACAGTCAAATATTCACTTCACGACAGCTCCAATGGGTTCTCAATATGTTAATAACAAACTATGTTAGAGTTGTTAGGTGGAATGCCATCTAGGAGATGTTCCATGAACACTTCATGGGATGATGAATACCATACACTATGCACAATTGTTCCCCTATGGTCAGCATTGAGAAATATATGTGAAACGGTTGCTTTAAAGAATCAACATAGCTGCATAAAGAGGTTATGGCAGTCCCAAATATCACCAATCAGCATTGAAAACTGTACGACGGAAAGCGAATAGAAAGGACAAGGGTGTTGTGGGGTGTGACACCAACCTCTAAGTCCAATTGATATTTCTGATGGTACGACAACCCAACAATAGCAACAATAAACCCCTATAAATTCCTCTGTAATTCCTCACAAATTTTGAAACTGATAATAATCCACAAACAACTTGAAACTAGTACTTAATCCCGATCTGTTAGTGCAATTGTAATCTATGTGTGGAATCACCACGAAGGAAATGAAGGTTTTAGTCCTTAGATCCTATATATCTAGAGGGTTTTCATCCTCAGATGGAGAAGTTGAACCTGAAGCTCAAGCTCTGGATTAGGATTTTGATTTCAATAATGAATAATGACTCTTTTGAGCCCAACTTCTTATATAACTTTCTCTTTTCCAATTTACCCTAAAAGTATTTTTTTTAAAATACTTTTAAATAAATATTACTTTTCGGCCCACTTAATGAATGATACTTTTGGCCTACATGATAATAATAATAAGTGCCCCATTTCTATGTTATAAAATAAAGTAATTTAGGACGACTTAAAATATTATTATTAATTATTTTCATAATTAAATATATCAAAAAGGGAACATGGCAGTCTGTTCTTCCCAAAATTGTTTGTCCTCAAACAATTACAAGCTCAATTGCTCTGACTCTCCCCAACTGACCACTTTTGTAAGACTTGGATCCCAATTCATCCTTGGGAACTTGCAAGTCCAAATGGCCCCTTCTGAGATTGCAACCTCAATCCCTGCATCAGTGGCTTTTTGTTTGCAACTCTTGGTTGCCTCGACGAATCTGAAACTGTACAATAAATTAGACTTCATGAAGTCAAACTGAATGCCATATTCATGCTATAAAACATAATTCCATTTTCCTTGAGTCACATGACCTCCTTTGTTTATCATCTTCCTTTGTAGTGAAAGTGCTTAATGAAGCTTCAAATTCACTTGCAAATTGTTTGTTGCTCATACCTAATACCTAGAATAATGATTCATTTACCCACTGAAATCTAACTTCTGCAATTCTCTTTCGTGCATCTTGGGGTGGCTAACATGTTTGGACCTTGAATCCAAACTTATGAGGTGTTGGGTTCCTTCACCCAACTGCAATCCTAGGGAGAAATAATAAAACACCATACTATACTTATTTAGAAAACTGTGAATATCGAAATGGTGTTTATCCAACTTACCATACAATGAAAAGGTACGAATGGCTTCTTAAGCCAAGCATTTGGCTGCCCCTACGACTTGTCCTTTACAAAATGAACTCTCCATCCTCTTCATTGTGACAACTATAGGGGCTCCATTTGCAATACCTTGGATCACTACCTCTTTTAATTCTGATTTGAATTTTAGCTCCATAGTCTGATAATTATGTGTGAATTCTCCAAGGAAATGTAACCACTGCACCTGTTAAATAATGTAAAGACTTAACTGCATTTTAGCTAAGGTCTAACTGATAACTTCCATAACTGTTGTAACCATTTTTGGATTGCATAAATAAGATTGATACACATATCAAATCATCAAGTGCTTTCACAAACATCTCTTCATTTGCTAACAGTGGTATCAGAGCCACCACTCAAGGAAGCCAAAAAAAGGTACGAGTGTTCATCATTCAAGGAAACCCTGGTTTGAACAGGGGAAGCGGATCGAAGATGGAAAAGAGAATGCAGTGAGGAGGAGATCGAATGTCGGATCGACGAAGGCAGCCCAAACGCAGTTGTGTTTTTGCAAAGTCAAATCGCGGAAGGCACAGTCCAGAAAACATTCATGACAGAAGAAGACACAGTCGCGTCAGATGGAAGGGTCGAAAAGGGCACAACATCATCAAAACGAAGGATGCAGAGTTTGCTAACAACTCTCAGAAGGGTCGTCAAAAGGAATCCCGTTACCAACAAATCCTGTGGAGAAGGGCACGGAATCGACAGTCGTGGAAAGGGATGTGGACGTGGGAACAAATGCGATGCAGTTTGCAAGCGTTTGCAGTCGCGATTGGGGCTAGGGCATGAAAAACACCAACAGACGTTGCAGGAAGGGCACAATAGGCAAAGGGCATGGAGAAGCTTGTGGCAAAATTCGCAACGATTGTCGAGGGTTTTTCATTCACAAAAAATAATCACGAAGGGCACGAGAGTTTGCAGTTGCGATTTGCAACATAGTCCCCAACACACATTCCCGTGACTTCCTTTAATAATTTTTCAAATTTTTTAAAAACAAATATTTTTTCCGAATGGTTGAAAGTTGAATTGAATGAAATTAGGAAAATTAAAAACAAAATTCAATTTTGCAGAATTTTATTGGTTAAAAATTATTTTTCGGAGTGAAAAATGGCCAATATTCAAAACCTCGTCCTTCCTAAGGCCCAAAAATTTACTAGGCATAATTATAATGTATGGAGTCATAAAATATTAATGATCGCATAATTCCATGATTGTGACAAGATAGTACTTGACAAGAACACCGACCGGCAACGAATTTTTTCGATAATGACAAACGTCATAAAAAAGCCCTTTTGTTGTTGAAACTTTCTGTGTCAGATGACATGATTCTGGATGTTCGGAATGTTGCACAAGCAAGTGCAATATGGACCAATCTCAAGAACAAGTACCAAACTTCAAAAAAGAGTCGAGTACTTTATTTGAAAAATATGTTGTTTTCCACAAAAATGTCGGACGGTGGGTCTCTATCAGAGCATTTATTATAGATGAAAGATCTCCATGACCAATTGTCAACCATCAACAAAAAGGTGGATGACAATGATATGGTGGCTCTTGTTCTGAACAGCCTGACACCTTCGTATAAATCGTTCATGGAAGCTTTGCACCTAATGACAGTTACAGTTCTAAAAATTATATTTACCTAAAAAGGGGACATTACAATTCCTTATTCATATGTGTTGTGGGATTTACAGTTTGCATGACAATTACAGTTCTAAAACTTATATTTGTTTCTTGACTCAAACTTCTTGAACACTGATTGGTTGTTGATTAAAATATTTGATGCATCCCCCTTTGTGGGAGACTTGTCGGATGATAATGAGTGTGTGGCTTGGTCAGTCATGCCCTTGCATTGTATCTCTTTAATGGCCATTTATGATGGTCAATGTCTTGGTTTGTTATTTGGTGGGTTTTGTTACCATAGGAGTAGGGAATGTTATAGCGTATGTCAGGACTCTCATGCTCACGAAGTGTTAGAAGATGAAGGTTTGACCATGTGGAATTTTGTGTTGTAATGTTATTCTTGCCGATTTTTTTCATTAACTTAGGCCAAGATACTTCAGATATGCATTTCAACATTGATGATCTTAATGTTTGATTGCCACGAGTTGCTTGCTTATATGTCACATGCACTTTATAGTTTTTGTTCTCTCTCTCTCTTGTTGGCTTTTATTTTTTAAGGTCTACTTCCCTATAGGAGGTTTAGCAATGGATTTCATAGCTCTATGGGTGGAGGAGAAGCACCTCCTTGATGTTCTCCCTCTCCTCTTAGTGGTCGCAAAGGTTGAATCCTAGGAAACATTCATTATATGTGTTCCTTGTCATTAATGAAAATAATTTTCACTTCTCTCCTACAGTCTTTAAGGATCTCACAGCCTAGGAGCTCAGTTGTAATGGATTTAAGTACTTCATTGATATTGTAGATGAGGAAGCTAACATGAAACTTAATGTTGTTGTACCATTTCCATGACAATATTCTCCTTGAATAAACTATTGAACTAGGGCACATTTGAGATTGACCAGAGGGTTTTATTGGGATAAGATCACATTGTGCACAACTTATCTTAGTGCCTTGTCTTAATCTTGGTATGTGAATGTGGACATGGGAAAAAACAATATCATTTTTATAACTTTTTGGTGAACTTGGTTTTAAACTGTACTCATTATTAGTTGTATTATGGATAAAAAATCAGCATTGCACAGAGACTCGTCTCCTACCACCAAAGACGCATCTCGGAGACCGACACTCGTCTCGGAGACTTGCATTTCAGTGTTTGTTTTTATTTTTTAATATATTTTGTACTCTTGAACCCAGATAGAATGACATATCAAAAAAAATCAATATAATTACTCGTCTTTTATTGGCATGTACTTTATTTACTTTAAAAGGTTATTAATGTTTTTATTAAGCTATATTAGGCTTTAAAATAGTTTTTTCTCTAAATATTATATATATACATGACACGTCTCAGAGACTTGCATTTCAGTGTTTGTTTTTATTTTTAATATATTTTGTACTCTTGAACCTAGATATGATGAGATATCAAAAAAATAAAAATCAATATGATTACTCATCTTTTATTGACTTGTGCTTTATTTACTTTAAAAGGTTATTAATGTTTTTCTTAAGCTATATTAGGCTTTAGAATATATTTTTCTCTAAATTTTATCTATATATATAGAGACACACATATATGTTTTTGCCGTCTCCGAGTACCCATCTCCTACTTTTCTGAAAAATGGTATAACTCTCCCGGCAGCCTCCTACTCGTACCCGTCTCCTAGTAACTATGTTAGATAAATTATGTTGTATATAAGTCTTTTGGTTGGGCCACCAAGCTATTTGATATGGAATATTGTCTCATCTTTCCTGATGGCAGTTCATGACATTATTTGCAATGGGTTTTTAACTTTATGAAATCGATGTCAATGCATTACTTTAGACATTGGGTACCCCTTCTCTGTTGTCAAATGAGCACTGCACCTTGAATTGGCATGTGAAACTCTTTTGTACTCGGGAATTTGATAAGATATAACTCCTAAAAGTTGCATGGCTATGGCTAGTACCTGTGGCTACTGCCCATGAGAAAATCTGATGAATTAAATATGAGATAGAGTCAATTAGAACTTACTAGTTTGAACTTGTTTGTGGTGAATTAACCCTCATACCATTTGCAGCGTTTTCTGGACTACATTTTATGTTGACATTCGAAAATATGTTTATGATTCACAGTGGATTAGTGAACAATTCTAATTTCCATGCCTCATTATGTGAAATAAACTGATTAACTCTTGTCCTCCTAGAGGGACCATGAAACACATCCTGAGGTTGGTTTATTAAGATAAAAGCATCTATATAAACTTGTATGGAAGTTGTTTTCACATATAGGTATAAATAATTTCCATCATGCTGTAACATTGATGTAAACAGACACTGGTATTTACAAGAGTCCATGAGAGACCTTATGAACCTAGATGACTGCTATAAGTACTACGGTTACTATTAACTTTGACCCCTGGGAGGTTAATTCAATGGATACTTGTATAAACTTTAAAAATGTAAAATGATGGATGTATATTTCAATTCTGAAAACTATAACACTAGTTAAGGTATAGCATTAAGAAGCTTTTGAGTACTGTCGTGCCTGTAACCCACGGATGGGTGGGATAGTGACCACCTTCCTGAACATTAGCAACTGTTAAGGGTATGACTACTTAATGCTACTTGCTTTGGATCAGTTCTTTCTGGTTATGGGTTCTAGCTTGTCCCCTAAAATAAATTATAATAATTGCACCTGACTTCTGGTCTTTTCTCGGTGGAATTCAATATTTGGTGGTTAAGCATGCAATTATAGATTCAATTCAGAACTAAATGAAATCTTGAGGACATTTAAGGAACAGTACCTTAGGACATCAAAGAAGATCCTGATGGATTTTATAATAGTATCTTGTTTTGTTTTTCTTATCATACTCTCGTCTTTGGCATACCTATTCAGGACAGACGAGAAGGATATAGATTCACTGACACTTAATACCCAACTCTGTTTGATGATGGGAATATTAGTAAAACAGATATTGATTCTACATCTCGTGTTAAAAAATATATTTTAAGAAATCTAAGCTATTTGGCTTTTTGAGGCACTGTTGAACTACAATCCGTGTCTTCCAGCCTAAGGCAGTCCTAGAATCTCGTGAATATTTTAGTTTTCTTTAGAGACCGTATGGATCGGTCCCACCTAGGCTAAGGAGTGGAATAATTTTTAAGAAGCTCAAATGCTATTGTAGAACCTTGTTTCAATAATATGGATAGAAAAAACAAATCGAGGCTCTAGGAGGGGTATCACTTGTTGCTTCATCCTTTTTGCACTCGCTGACATTTGTCTTTCAACATGGATAGCATATTCTGCATCTCTTGTAGGGTTTCAATTATTGCATGGGCGTTGCAATTCCGGAAAACCCAATCCTCAAGCATTGGAGGTTCATAGCCATACAATGACATGAAGGGGGTCATATTTATGGCTATGTGATATGCAGTGTTATACCACTATTACCCTAAAAGCAACTATTTCACACATACATTGTCTTCTATATACATCCTTGGGTAGTTTCTACAAAAATCTATTTACTACCTATGTCTTCCCATTTTTCTAAGGTTGGAAGGACATATGCATGTTAATTGTGATCCTTACTAGCCTAAATGCTTCTTGCCAATATTTTTTTCGAAATATGTAGTCCATATCACAAATGACACAATGAGGTATTTTTTATACAATCTACACTACCAAAGGAACATCAATTACAAATTAGTAAATACATACAACAATGTAGCATAGAAGAACATGTGAGTATAACAACTTAATATCATATAGGTAGTGCTCAGTATATCATTCTATTTACATGACACAACTCAATGGTTGTCAGTTAAACACAACCATCAACAACCAAACATGGCTAAAGAGAGTCATTACAATAGAACCTAAAGCTGACAGTATAATCATTAACAACATAACAATGTCAGGTAAAAAACATGAAATTAATAATTCACTGATAACAATGACAATCCTAACATGATGGTTTGCATTCCTAAATGAGATTGGGAATAAGATGTTTCAAAATGTGAATAGAATGATCAAGACATGCAAAATAGTGGGGGTTCTTGTATACGCAAAATGGATTGATGCACACAAATCCTATTGCTTAAGAAACATCAATGGGACAACTCTTCTCAATAGACTGATTGAAATGCCAAAATGATACAAAAAAATAGGGGTTTCCCTCAATTTACGTTCAAGGAGGGAGAGAAACCCTAATTACATAATAACATAGTCACATAAGTAACCCGTATTTACTCGAACATAACATTCACTAAGTAAAAGTAATATTGATACAATAGACTTACAGACCAAATAGACCATAACATAATGCTAATATCAAGTTGTGTTTAGGTGAACAACATGGGGAGCCCCATGTATCCATTAAAAGAAAAACAATTATAACTTGTTTAATAAATATTGTATCTACTCTAGTTGCGTCATCTTAGATTTGCCCTGTCATATGTAATTAAAGCCTCTTCATCCTATTCCTAGGTATGACTGTGTAACTGCCTCAAACTTTATTTACATGGAAGAGAGGTTTCAACATCATATGGAAGATGAGAGATGTAGAATATAGATGGGTTACAAAGCATGTTATATATGGGATTGCACTTGTCCTTCCAATCTCAAACTACTTGGTTGGGTATTCCGCTTAACATACTTGGATGTTCTTTATCTTCTGCATGTAACAATTTTCTGCCAAATTATTAGAAAAGGACGACCAGTTGCTTTGGACAGATATTTTCGGAGTTTTCACCCATACAAGTATGTGCAGAGTTTTTCATACTTCATTTGGCTATTCCAAGACTTCCACTTTATTTGAAGATTATATTTAAGTGGCTAAATATTTCTGGAACGTCCATGTGCATGCGTGCATGAAGCCAATCAGTTATGGAGCACTGATTATAAATATAAGCAGAACAAATTCTTGAACGATTATCAAACAACAAATAAATTTGCTTCTGGATTCTTTTGCTGTCTTTGCCCTGCTTTCCTTAGGCGTTTTCCCTTTTCATAGATCATTCATTGTGTTCTTACCCGCTTTCCATTCTCATTTCTACGTCATTTGCAGTCTTCTCTCCAGGAGATCTTCAGGGATCCGGAATTCATTATTTCTGTGTCTTTGCTTACAGAGTTTTGATCATAACTCATAGTCTCTTGATTGTGATATTTTTATCATCCCCTCATAATTTGGGATTTGGAATGACATTTTGTGTGATTTCAGACTTACGTTGATCACAACAATTCTGAACTTAATATAGATGCTTGCCAAGTACTCCTAAATCTGTGCTTCATAGGGCTTGTTGGGGATGTTCATAAGAAATATCTCACGTGCTCTTTTTCTGCTTTGTTTACCTGGTTGCTGATTAGGTAGACTGTCCTTAGCCGAGCTGGTTATTTAAATCCCAATAACTTTCTCTCTCATAGCAGTATCTTATTTTTTGTCTGTTTACTTTCATAAATCCATTTCATTTCATGCTTATCTACGGGAGTAAGATCGAGTAATTGCCCAGTACGTTAAGGAACTGGTCATTGGTTACATTGTTTGTTTTCACAAACAATCAGTTCCATTTACATTTTTTTGAAGAGCTTCATAGATAAATCTTGAGAGAATTCGCGAGTCCTTAGCTTTATTTGCTGATCTTTAAAGAGATTCTCTGGGATATCCCCCATGAGTTTGATACCTCATCCAAATCCAATGTGAGAAATCTTGTAGGAATTCCCAGACTGCCTCTTTAGGGCTCTTGGGATAATGTCTTTGGCAATTTTCTAAAGAGGTGATCTGAGAGATAACAGGTCCCAAGTTAGCCGTGCCTCAGGGCAATGAATTTCAAGGATGCCAATCGCCAGGCGTGGTTTAATGATGGTCTTCCATTGGCCTAGAACTATCATATTTGATTACTGACTTCAGTGGTTTATATGCAGGTGCCACTAAAGTCAAAGAATAGTTATCTTTTATTTTGTCGTTGTGTACAAGTATCCTATGGAATGATATTCATAATAATAAGAGACAATATCTATATACTAATGTTACTACAAACATGTTTTTTAAGTAGAACAAATGAATAAAACATGATGGCATAATTGAAGGTTAGAAAAACATCCTAGAAATACCATCGTAAGTTGAAAATCTTCTTGAAGATGATTTTTTCTTAAAGGTTAAAGCCCACTGTAAGCATCATGGAATGCCCTGTAGACATTATGAAGAAGCAAAAAACAATGGATTCTTCATAAAATCATAATGAAGGTGTACCAAAATTAATCATAAAAGACACTACATTATCCTGATGATGGTTCATTGTTAGAACCCAAAACATCGAGGAGATTTGGATTTTTGTAACACATGCATATTTCCAAAAGTAAATATTGATATTGTAAACATGAAGTGATTTTATATGCAAAATCTAATTTAGCTGAAGGATCTACATGATACTCAAAGAGCTACTATCATCTATAAGGTAGATCTTGAGAATATCATGTCTAAACAAACAAAATTCTGTGAAAATTTACCAAACTTCAAACAGTCTCACACAACAACAATGGCTCAACAACTAATTATTCCATACAAAATACCCAGCCTAACAAACATGAATTGTAAAAATAAAATTTTCATTTATTGACTTTTTAGAGTGTATTGATGAAAAGGGTAAAAGAAAACTAAATCTTAGATGATATCCAATTATCACGTGCTTGATAATTATTTACACGATCAACTAGAAATTCATGTTGATTTATTTGATTTATCATCTATTGTCTACAATAAATATGAAAACTATCAGCCAGAATATTTCTAGTTAGTGTTAAAACCTTAAAGTTTATAATTGGAAGACTCTAAAAAAAATCAAGTCTCCCATCCCTCTCTTCCCAAAAGCTCTACTTGAAATCAGCTTGTCTCTCTCAAATAAGAGTCCACATGAATACAATATTGATAAGGGCAAAATGTGATAGGGAGTCGGCCAATTCAAATCATGTCCTATATTGTTTCCTATTTAAGACAACACTTGACATTTAAAATAAAATTGATGTTGATATAATTGCAGTATAAAAATTCCAACCATAAATGATGTCCACGAATCAAAAAGAGAAAATACGTAAAAAATAGTAATAGGAGAAAAGAAAAGAGAACTTTAAACCATACCAAGATTTAAACTTGAATGTTTAAAAGCATAGGCATACCTCTCGGCCAAAATAATGTCTAATCAAATTTTCATTCCAATCAAGCTCCTCCTACACAAAATGTTGTTACTCATCATTAGAACTCAATATACAAAACATCCTAAACACTTTTGAGCTAAAAAGAGAATGTTAGATCAACAGAGCAAGAACAGAAAAAATTAGCCTTCCATTCCTACTCTCTAGTTGCACAGTTATATATTCCAATACAATTGGTTGAAAATTTTGTTAAGCATAAAAAATGTTATTTCAGGTCCTTATCAGAAGATTATATTCTAGATAAATATCATCAGTGAAAGAAGAGAAGATTCTAATACATAACTACTTCAAACGCTTCAAAGATTGCAATGTAATTCACTTAAAATAGTAGAAAATATGAACCGGTAAATTATAAGACGCATAATTCATCCTTTCAAGTGTTGCAAACTTGCTACTCCCACTTACATCGGTACTTCTAATCCCACAAGATAGAATACACACACATTAATATGTGTGTGTGTGTAAGGCGACATTGATTGTACACTATGGGGAAGATAATCATTCTATAGGGTAAAATTTGGAAACTGGACAATGTACTTTTTAGGTAGAATAAAGTTCTAATTAGAGGAGTTTAGAAAGAAAATCCACAATGAGAAAAAAAGGAAAGAGGCTATTAGGGTGAGACGCAGAAATATCCCTTTTAGGGCTAAAAACTGAACAAAGGGGTTATCCAACAAACCCTACTTAAACATGCAATTTTTTTGAATTTGTTCAAACCCTAGACAAATGAAATTAATTGCAAACTGTTGCAGGTGCCCAAATATGGCACAAAAATAATATTCAATTGCTTCAAAAATCACAGAAAATTAATCAAAAATACAGCCAATGATAATCAGTCAAAACCCTGATTTTTCCAATGTTTTATGGCTGGAAATTATTTAAAAAATCCATAAATTTGTGTGGCACACCCTAGAAAAAGCCAAAATAGGCTTTAATAGACCTTCACCCAACCCTAGGAAGGGTTCACTGCTCCTCAAGGTGAATCACTGCCATTTGTGGAAGTTTGATGCCCTAAATTCTGCCCCAAATGAGCTCGCCAATCCCTGAAACCTAGTCACCCCACTTGCAGAAGATGAATTGGTGCTCAAAACACTCTTGGATGCCAAATTTGCTTAATTTCAGCATTTGGGATGATGCTGCCCAAATAGAAATTAGAGGGTTTCGTCTCTAATTCTCTTTAGCCTTGAAGGTTTTCATCTCCAAGTCTTTGTTCAAGCGATTGCGTGCTCAAACTCATAAAACTTCAATTATCAAAATTCATGTTAACCTTTCAAATGATCATCATACCACTTTTTATACCATTCTCTCCCACAATTTCTTCCTAAAAAGGGGTGCTCCACTTGGAGGGAGAGTTAGAGTGGTTTAAAACATATTATCCCTTTTCTTTATTAAGCGTTAAGTTAACCCTTACTCCACAAGTTACCTTTTAAGTTATAATTAAAAAAGATATACCAAGAGTTATCTTTTTATAACTTAAAAACAAAACCCTTTTTATTTTCCCTTAGCCAATGGGAAACATCCAAGAATTCGTCTAAGGATCTTTAATGCTTCTTCAAAGAGAAGGGGACATTACAGTCCTCCCTCCTCGACATTGCTTGTCCTCAAGCAATTGCAAGCTCAGATGTTAAAGGATGGCTGCCCCCTCCCAAGTAGCATCCTCAAGTGGCAAATCCTTCCAACGAACTAAGTATTCTGTAATACTTCAGTTCCTAAGCTTCTTTTCTCGAAACTCAATAATGGAATCCAGAACCAAAATCAACTTACCCTCATCATCAAGTGGTGGTAGATCCATGAAAGGAATGATGTGCTGCCCCAATGCCCTCTTGAGGCAAGAAACATGAAAAACATGTGTATCCAGCTGCTTCCCAGTATTTCCAGCTCATAAGCCACTTCTCCAACTCTCCTTAGAACCTTGCAGGGGCCATTGAAATGAGGTTTGAGTTTCTCCGCCCCACTATGTTTGTGATAAGATTGCCTATATGGCTGCAATCTTCAAAACACCATATCACCTACCTCGAATGACTTCTCAATTCGATGTTCGTCTGCATACATCTTTTGCTGATTTTGTGCATGCTTGAGATTCTTTTTGAGTTGCCCCAAAATCTCAAAACTCTGTTGGACCAAATCAGCAGCCCCAGGCACTCAACTATCAGATAAAATTAGATCCACAAATGAAAAAGCATCATACCCTTACAAGGCTTTGAAAGGGGACATGCCAATTGGCATGTGGTATGAAGAATTACAACAATACTCAGCCATGTACAGCCATTTGCTCCAAGCTGATTGCTGCTCTGAAATGAAATTTCTAAGATATCCTTCTACCCACCTATTCGCTATTTCAGCCTGCCCATCGGTTTGGGGGTGATAGCTAGTATTGGGTGTCAACTCCATGCCTACCAAACAGAAGAGTTCTTGCCAAAATTGCCCCATGAACCGGCTGTCCGGATCACTTACAATGTTTCTTGGCAGCCCATGGAGTTTAAAAACCTACTTGAAAAAGACATCAGCCACGGTAGGAGCATTACACTTGGCTGGAATAGCAAAAAAGTGTGCATATTTGGTGAGCCTATCCACCACAACCAACATACAACTCTTAACTTGTGTCATGGACAACCCTGTGACAAAATCCATTGATATGCTTTCCCATTTTTGAGTGGGAATGGGTAAAGGTTGCAAAAGTCCGGCTGGAAAAGTGTGTTCCCCTTTTTTTTGTTGGCACACAAGACATTCATGGACATATTGAAGAATTTATCCTTTGAGGCCTTTCCAAAAGAATTTTTCTCTCACCTTTGTATATATTTTGAAGTACCATGGATGTCCCGCCATTGGAACATCATGTACATCCCTCATGATTTGATGCTTCAGCTTTGAATTAAGGGTTAAAAAGACCCTATTATTGTACAAAATCAGCTCATCAACTACATCATACCTTTCATCATCCACTTTTCCATCCATGACAACTGTAGTGAACTCATTTTTTGCATATTCAGTTGTGATTACAGCCTTCCAATCTGCTGTAATCTCGCTCATACAACACAAATTGGGCCTCCTAGACAAAGCATCATCCACCACATTGTTTTTCCCCTTAACATACTCAATATCAAAGTCATAGGATTGCATTTTACTTGCCCATTTTTGTTGCCTATCGCTCAAATCCATTTGACTAAATAAGTGTTTGAAACGATTGTAGTCCGTCCTCACCACAAACCTCCCACAAACCAAATATTGCCTAAATTTGGCCAAGGCATGCATGATGGCCAACATCTCTTTGTCATAGATTGAAAATTTCCCCCCAACTTCCTTGAGCTTTCTACTTTCAAAGGCGATTGGGTGTCCATTTTGCTTTAGGACAGCCCATACACCTTCTCCCAAAGCATCACATTCCACAATAAATGGAATAGTGAAATCTGGAACAGCGAGTACCGGGCAAGTACTCATCACTTCCTTGAGATTTTGAAAGGTCCCCATGACTATTTTGGACCAGCCGAAAGCTCTTTCTTTTGTTAGATCTGTTAAAGGGGCAGCAAGTTATGAAAAACCCTTTACAAACCTCCTATAATAGCTACACAAACCAAGAAATCCCCTCAAATGTGACATAGTGGTGGGGGGAGGCCAATCCAAGATGGCTTGAATCTTTTGTTCATCCACATGGACCCCTTGGGCATTGATTAAATTCCCCAAATACAAAATTTTGGAAACCCTAAACTCGCATTTAGATGCCTTGGCAAAGAGTGCTTGCTGCTCCAATACTTCCAACACCATGTCCAAGTGTTGTAGGTGTTCCATGTCTTGCTATACACAAGGATATCATCAAAAAACACCAATACAAATCTCCTCAAGTATTGCCTAAAAACATGACTCATACGTGATTGGAAGGTGGCGACAACATTTGTTAATCCAAAGGGCATCACCAAAAACTCATAATGCCCACAATGACACCTAAAGGCTGTTTTTTGAACATCCTCTTCCCTTAAACGGATTTGATAGTACCCTGTTTTCAAATCAATTTTAAAAAAATACCTTGCCCCCATGGAGCTCATTAATTAGCTTATCAATTCTAGGTATGGGATACCTATTCTTGATGGTCTTCTTGTTCAACAAACAACAATCTATGCACATTCACATAGTTCCATCCTTCTTAACAAGCACCGCTAACGAAGCAAAAGGGCTTGAACTAGGCCTTATGTGGCCCATCTCCAAATGTTCTTTGGTGGCCTTCTCAATCTCCTCCTTGTAGACCCTCGGATGGTTGTAAGGCATGGTGATTATCACTTTGGTACCCGGTTCCAACTCAACAATGTGCTCAAAACCTCTATCCGGAGGCAATCCATGAGGGATGGCACCAAAAATCCTTGAATGCCTATAAAAGATGGGCCGAATATCCATGTGAAAGTGTTGTCCCAAATCATAATTCTTTGTGCTCATAAAGCACTCAACTGCCCATGCGATTTGCCCTCTTTGAAAAAGCTCTTTCCATCCTCTTGGAGGCCACCACCATGGGCCTTCCATTGCTCAATCCACATAGTACAACTTCTTTTCTGGCTGCCTTGAATTTGAATTCCATAGTTTGGTAATTTTGGGTGAAATCCCCAACTGAGTGCAGCCATTGCACTCCAAGTACCAAATTTGTCTCTCCTATGCCAACCATATAATAATCATCTTCAATTTTATGCTTACCCAAAGTGATGCTCAAGTTGGAAATCTTTTCAGTGCAAGGAATGGTGAAGCCATCGGTCACAGTTACAGTGAAGCCTCGGAAAGCAGTAGTTTGCAGTCCACATCTAGCTGCCAATTTCTCATCAATGAAATTGTGGGTGGCCCCACTATCAATGAGCATAGTGACCGTCTTTCCTCGCAAAACCCTCTCACTCAAAAAGCATGATATCTAGGAGCTCCCGAAAGGGTGGCAAGTGTGCCATCCAAATTATTTTCTTCCTCCTTTTCATTTTGATCCTCCTCATAGGTGGCTGCCTCCACCTCATCATCCAAAATCAGGAATCAGAAAATCATTTTGTTCATGGGATCATTTCTGTATGGGGAATGAAGAAAATTATTAAATCTCTAATTGACTATGCCTAGATATCAGATAAATGACATTTTTATCGATAAGACCTTCACAATTGTAGCGGATATCTTATTGCAAATAATCACAATGGCTTCAGGGGAGAAAGAGGAATTTACCTATTACAGAGATGATGTGATTTGATATTTTTTTCTCTCCCTATTTTTCTCGTTTCAGGGAATGGCGGGATAATGTAGTGAAGTTGCCCCTTTCCAAGGCAATGATGTCCCGGTGTCCAAGGATCTTTGTACGAAAAACACAAAAATTTTCTTCTTAGTTCGTCCTCGACTCACCCCACTCCTTGTTTACCTTTGGCAACTACTTTGGTTGCCCTAAGCCTTGTTGGAAAGTCTTCTTTCACTACCTAATGGAGGTTGTTTTTGGCTGATCAGAAATGGCAGTCCTAGGCTGCCCAAAAGTGTTCATCCTTTGCTTCCCAAAGGGACCAAAAGTGTAGTTTATCTATTGTCTAAAAGGCTGAATTCTAACCCTAGGTGCTGATGACTCTAGATCAAGAGCCTTTTGAATGGCCTCTTAAAGGGTAGGAGGGCTAAAAGTCTTAACCAAACCCCTTAGAGGATAAGCCAACCCTTCCATGTACAATGACACAAGTCTTTTCTCTGAAACATCTGCTACCATGATTGAAATTCTTTGAAAATCAGTCACATACTTCACGGAAGTCTTTTGCCTCAAGTGAGCCAATTCCTGGAAATGAAGCTCCCAATCAGACCTTTTGAATCTCCCCACCAACCTTCTAATGAATTCCTCATAAGTGTTTATGAGTTTGTTCCCTTGGGTTATCAATCCATGGTACCACCATTCATGGATTATTCCCTCCAAATGCAATGTAGAAAATTTGATGGCATCTTCCTCCATCATAGGTCGTAGTGTGGGTATGTATCAACCTTTTGTATCCTGCGCTAGCTGAACTTTTTGGTGAACCATCAAAAGTGGAAAGTGTGAGCTTTCCCAAAGCATGATGTAGATCTCTTGTTGTGTTCCTTGGTCTATGGACAGCCCCATGACCAAATTTACCCTTCTTTATTTTCATGAAATCAATAAAGGTAATCTCCCCCTTGATGTCAATGGAAAGAGTCATACACTCAGTGTAGTGGGCAGCAATATCCTCCAATATGGAATACTTTTTTTCTCTCTCTAGAATGGTTTCCTCTCTCCATGGGAAAGTAGGCTAAAAAGGCCTTTGTGAGGATCCAACCGTTTCCCTTGGGGGAGGGTTATTGTTTGTACCAGAATTACTTTCATCACCATTTTGTTTTTGGTTTCCAGTCATGTCCATAGTTTGTATCAAATCAGCCATCATATTTGTCAAATGTTCTTGACTTTGAGTGTTTCTTTTGAACCTATCATTGTCTTTGTCCTCCCTGTTTCCATGCCTTGTTTGTTCTGTGAATATTTCCTCTTCAATTTGTAGTTCCTCTTGCTGCTCTAGTCCTTTTTTCTTTTCCCTTTCGTAGTACTTAACCTCTCTATCACTATTAGGCATGTAGATCACTCAAAACCCATAGCTGGCCAAGATTATGGCTCTAATACCACTGAAATATCCCTTTTAGGGCTGAAAACTGAACAAAGAGGTTATCCAACAAACCCTACTTAAATATGAAAATTTTCTGAATTTATTCAAACCCTAGACAAATGAAATTAATTGCAGACTGTTGTAGGTGCCCAAATATGGCACAAAAATAATATTCAATTTCTCCAAAAAATTATCCAAAAATACAGCCGATGAGAATCAATTAAAAAACTTGATTTTTTTAATCTTTTATGGCTGAAATTATTATAAAAATTCCATAAATTTGTGTGGCTGTTCCACACCACAAAAAAGCCAAAATAGACTTTAATAGACCTTTGCCCAACCCTAGGAAGGGTTTGTCGCTCCTCAAGGTGAATCGCTGCCCTTTGTGGAAGTTCATTGCCCTAAAGTATGCTCCAAATCAGCTCGTCAATCCCTTAAACCTGGTCACCCCACTTGCAGAAGATGAATTGGTGCTCAAAACACACTTGGATGCCAAATTTGCTCAATTGCAACCTCTAGAAAGATGTTGCCGAAATAGAAATTAGAGGGTTTCGTCCCTAATTCCCTTTAGCCTTTAAGGTTTTCGTCCCCAAGTCTTTGTTCAAGTGATTGCGTGCTCAAACTCATAAAACTTCAAGGTAACCTTTCAAATGATCATCATACCACTTTTTATACCATTTTTTCCCACAAATTCTCCCCAAAAAGGGGCGCTCCACTTGGAGGGAGAGTTAGAGTGGTTTAAAAGATGATATCCCTTTTCTTCATTAAGGGTTAAGTTAATCCTTACTCCACAAGTTATCTTTTAAGTTATAATTAAAAAAGTATAATCAAAAGTTATTTTTATAACTTAAAAATAGAACCAAAGTTTCCCTTTTTATTTTCCCTTAGCGACGGGAAACATCCAAGACTTCGGCTATGGATCTTCAATGCTTCTTCAAAGAGAATGGGACATTACAGAAGCCCAAAGTAGTGCATATGTTCATCGCTCCTACTAACAAATGCTTTGAGGTGCTTGTGTGCTAAATGGGTTCCCATGTCTTGTGATTATTGCCCAAAATATGTGAGAAGAAAATGTCATTAGGGTAATAACTACTCATGGAGGTCATATTGAGATGACTTAAACATACACAGGTAAAATTCCACAAAAAAAAATTATAAACTAATTAAATTTCTTGTGGAAGCCTTAAATTACTTAACATAAATATATGATTGGGTCGTTATTGGATTAATCCCACACTCAAAAAGCTTGTGAGAGAAGGCTGATTTACAAGGCATTATATGCTCCAAAAGTTTTGCAAATGGAGAAAGAGGCTAGGGAGTGAGAAGCCCGAAATAGTGGATTGCATTCATCATTCCTCCCCCTCCCCCAAATTAAAAATGCTTCAAGGTCCTTTCACACTAAGTGGGTACCTTTGTCTTCTGATTACTAACAAAAATAAATGAGGAAAAAATGTCATTAGGGTAATGACTACTCATGGAGGGCATCTTGAGATGAGTTAAACACACATGGGTAAAATCCCACAAAAAAATTAATAATATAATTAAATTGCTCATGGAAGCCTTCAATTACTCAACACAGTGAGATTATTGTTCCACAAATGTGTGTTGTGATATTGTTTGTATTTTTGAGAAGCCAACAACTTCCATTTTCTCCCCTTATTGCATTATATCACAGGCCTCAATATACAATATACAAAACATTATTGCTCGTACTCAATATACAAAACATCCAAAACAGGTTTGAGCAACAAAAACAATGTCAATTAAACAATGAAAGTACAAACCATTTTAGCCTTCCATTCCTATTCTCCAATTGCATTGCTATATAGTCCAATGCCAATGGTTGAAAATTTTGTTAAGCATAAAAGAAGGTTATTTTATGTCCTTATCTGTCATGTCCCCCTTTTTCTCGTGGAGCCATTGAAGACCCTTAGCCTTGTTTTGTTTCCCAAGGGCTAAGGGAAAAAGGAAGAAGGGAAACAATTGGGGTTTCTAAAGAGCAATTATAAAAATACTTTATTATTCTAATTTTCACTTAAGGGGACATTTGAGGGTCATAGGCACTCAAGTGATTAAGTGAAAGCTTATAAGAAAATGTCCATTTAATATTTGAATACTTTTTACTTAAGAAGGAGCCATTTGAGGGTCATGGGCACTCAAGTGATTACGTGAAAGCTTATAAGAAAAGGTTCTTTTAATATTTGAATTGTTTTCCCTCCCTTTTCGACGCACCCTTTTGGGGAAAGGCTATAAAGGTAACGGAGGGATCTTGTGGAGAGATTCATGTTATTGTCGATAACTGAATTCTTCAAGTCTTAAACACGAAAAGTTGGACTTTGCCTTGAGGACAGAATCCCTTCAAGATTGTTTGGAACAACGGAAACCCTTGATTTAAGACCTAGGACAACTTCACAAGGAGGTTGTATTGAGCAAGATTGGCAGCAAAAGGGTGTTTTCAACACCATTTCTCTATTTGCATGTGGGTCGATCAGGTTGGTGGGCTGAAAGAGCTAATTGGGAGGTTTTAGGGCAGTGAATTGCTACAAAGGGAAGTGATACACTCTTGGGAGCAGTGAACCCTTATTAGGGTTGAGTGCAGGTATTTTAAGGCGTAGTGAGGTCTTTTGGTGGGTGTGGAACAGCCACACAATATTATGATATTTTTGTAATTATTTTCCAGCAATATTACATTGGAAATTTCAGTTTTGTGGATCTTATTGTGGCTGGAATTATTGTTGGGAGCAGTGAACCCTTCTTAGGGTTGAGTGTAGGTATTTTAAGGCCTATTGAGGTCTTTTGGTGGGTGTGGAATAGCCACACAATATTATGATATTTTTGTAATTATTTTCTAGCAATATTACATTGGAAATTTCAGTTTTGTGGATCTTATTGTGGCTGGAATTATTGTGTATTTTTTTCATAATTTTCAGAATTAAATAATAATAATTTGTGGTTATTTTGGCCTCTTTACGGTATTATAAATTTTGTTATAGGAGCTAGGGTTTTCATAGAAATCAGAAAATAAAATAATGTTGGAATATTGTCATTGATGTCAACACAAATATCAATGGAATTGTAATGAAAGTCAACAGAATTGTCAATGGAAATATCAACGGAATTGTCAATGGAAATGTCAAAATGTCGACGGAAATGTCAACGGTCACATCTTTTGGTGAAACGGTGTCTCTTGGATGGGATGCCTCCTTTGTGAAGAGCCTTTGAAGGCTATATAAGGCGGATAAAAGGTTGAGAAAGATATGGAAGTTGAAGTGTGAGATATGTGAAGATTAATAAAGAAGAGAAAGAAGCAAGTGTGTGGAGAATAAAAAGATATATCATACAAACACATGCAGATTTGAAAAATGGAATTAATTCTTTTTATCATTCACGCATAAGCAGATTTTTGTGGAGAAGAAGAAGAAAAAATTGAATTTACCATCATTCATTGATGAAGCAACAATAGTAAGATAGAAGATTGTTTCAGTAGAGGTCGGTGCCTCAAAAAGAAGAGATCGGTGTCTCTTGCTAAGTTGGTGCTTAGTAGTGTGGATTGGTGTCCCCACTAGGTTGGTGCCTACAAATTGTTTAGCGACGGGGATTGGTCTCTCCAATAGGTTGGTGCCAACGAATTTTGTAAAAATATTATCATACGACTGGATTTAGACGGTAGTTCCAAGTAGCTATTCATTTGTGGTTTTTTCCCGAAAGGTTTCCACATAAATTTGGTGTCAATTTGTGTCATTTTTATGTAAATGCTTTGATTGTGGATATTAAGTTTCATTAAGTAAAAGATAAGATTATAATGATTCAACTCCCCCTCTCAGTATAAGCATGTGCTTAACAAATAATTTCTAGGGTTTTGGGAGAAATCCTATTTTTAGTTGGCAGCCCCAAAAGGGACATTTCATTATCAGAAGATTATATTGTAAGATAAATATTAGTGAAAGAAGAGAAGATTCTAATATATTACTACTTTAAATGATTGGAAGATTGCAAAGCAACTCATTAAATAAAGTAGAAAATTTGAGCTAATAAATTCTACGACACATAATTCATTCTTTCTAGTGTTGCAAACTTGCTACTGTCACATGCATCGGTATTTCTAAGCCCACAAAATTGAATAGATTCACATATTTGTGTGTGTAGGTGTTGATGATCATACACTCAGGAGAAACTAATCATTTTTAGGGTAAAATTTGGAAATTGAACAATGTACTCTCTAGATAGAATTAGAATCTAATTAAAGGAATTTGGAAAGAAAGCCACATCGAGATTGTTGTTCCACTAAGATGTGTGTTGTAATATTGTTTGTCTCCACTTATTGCATTATAGCATACACGCCCCACCCACGTGCATCTTCCCTTTGGGAATTGACTTGGTTTCATTTTGTATATGTATATATTGGATAGTTGGAACTTCATGCATATTGGGTGGATTGATAATAATTCAATATATATAAGGAAATGGGTAATAGCATAAAATTTCAATTGATGGAGAAACTAGAACCATTGATTATTGAGCCTTAGTTCTACCCCTTATAGGGGACTTTGAGGCACAATGTAAAGTCCTTGGTGTCTTACGTGATAGGCAAGAGCATTTGGAGCCATAAATTAATTACTTTTCAAAGATTTGATAATGATTAAATGTCATAAACCATCGCAGCTTTTTAGAAGTTAGAAACTCCTCTTTAGATACTCTAATTAGAAACATTTTTCTAATTAAAATGTCCAAACCCATTGTTCTATATCGAATTAGAAACTCCTCTTTAAAAACCTTCTTGGAGATGTTTGAATGATAGCCATCTCACACTTCCCTAGCAATGTGCTTGGGACCAACCATAAACGAAGTGGCTATTTCACCCTTATTTCACCCTTATGTCTTGAGTAGGATTGCATCTGATTGTAGCATAATCAACTGCAATTGTATGTTTCCATATGTTGCCTCTACAAGTTATAGACAATGGGTCAGATCGACAAAATATTTGACATCAAGTTTTTCTATCACAGAAATTAATCCTCTTCAAGTGGAACAACAACATCTCTCTATCATCACAGAAAACAGATTGCTACTTTGGAAAGAAAAATGAGGATGGTACATGAAGGAAAAGATTTCTTACTCCACATTCTACTTAACAATAAAGCATACCTTCCAAATTAGCACAAGTTCACCCCTGTCTCCCTTGATATCATTCTGGAAACTCCTATACAAAACGTTTGGAGAAATGTCTATGTCTACTTTACAATTATGACTCGCCCGCTGGTGTAATTGTAGAAACAAACACTGCAAACGATGAAGTACATTAATATAGTTAATTATAGCTAATACTAAAGTATTTGTGTTTGTCTTCACATTGACTTTCATAGAGAATCGTATAAGGAGATCTTAATGCACGTTTGAAAATCAAAATATGATTAAACATTTGTGAAAGCTCATGGTCCGAAAATAGTTTAAATCTAGACACATACATAGTAAGAAACGAAAAAACAAATATAGAACAACAAACTAAGAAAGAATTAAGGGGAACCTTAAACACTAAATAATAAATCATATTACATATTAAGTAATTGGCTGAGCCATCATTTTGAATTTTCTAATATGTTCTGCATTTTACATTTGAACAAATAAAAAAGAGGTGAGTGAAAATCTCATGGTTATAAGAAAGGTTTTCTACATGAATTTTTACTTTGGGTAAGCTAGTTTGTATTTGGTTCATTGATAACTTGCTTGTTGAAGAAGTTTGGATTATAAGCAGCTGATATATACTAGTCATCGAGGAGGAGATGTTGGGGTTTTCTTGCACACCTAAGTCATCCTATGCCACTGTGCATGCCGGCAAACACACTAATACATATGCCGGCCTATCACTTAAGTATGACATGCGCTCACTAGAGATGTAGAGAGAATACCAAGCCCTTGTTCAGTCAATGAGGCAGAATTCACCACCAGGGCATTCATTTAGAGTAAAGATCAAGCAACAATTCATAACAAGAACAAAACCATGGATCTATCAACTAATCCATATTAGAAATGGCTCTGATACCATATTACTTCTTTTATTTACAATGTCACCTATGTTGATCTTTAGGGGGGGTGTTGGGAGTGTGTCATAATCACACTTGATGTGAAATCCACCTTCGGTAGATGTGTTTCCAAGGTGTGATTTATTACATGCACACAATTATTAAAATGCACAATAGTAACTACCACATTAATTGTGCATTTAATAATTATGTGCACATAATAAATCACACCTTGGAAACACATCTACTGAAGGTGGACTTCACATCAAGCATGAATATGACACTCCAACAACCCCTCCCCCTCCCCGCCGGCTCCCGCTCTCACCCACCCCTTGAAGATTAGTGTAGGTGATGTGGTGAAAAAGAGAAGTCTTGTGCTCCTAAGTATAGCTCCCAACAACTAGGCCTAATGAGGTATTGATGCAGATGCATTAGTAAGATGATCCAATTTTGTATATTTTTGTCTTATAAAGGTCTAAGAGATCATGTTTTGATCAATAAGAAGCTTTGTCATGCTTCAATTTGTCTTGTAATGATCACGATTAAGTATTCAAGGTCTTGTTAGGTCCGTTAGGAGGTGTGAAAATCATTCGCTTTGCAAGAATTAGTCTCTAAAGCTTAGAATCAGGTTTCCCACCAAATTTAGAAATTCAAAAATTTGAATTTGTATTAAGAAATTTCAATGGTTTTCTAGTCTTTTGGCAAGATGTAAAGTTATGATCCTACTTGTGAAGGGTCACTAAGGGTCAAGACATATTTTTTAGTGTTCCTTAATCTTTTACTTACCATGGTCATGTTATAATTAATTGAAGTCAAGTCCTTATGAAGATAGCTACGCTTCGAGAGAATCTTGGAGCAAGAAATGGAATAAAACAGCTAATAAAAGAAGATTACTACGTGGAGAAAGGACAAAAGGAAGATAAAGAAGGTTCAAGAGGTCAATAATAACTCAAGAATTCGAATAGACAAGAGGGATTGAAGGAAGAAGGAAGTTGAAGGAAGACAAAAACTTGCAGGTCTGCAGAGGCCTAGAAAACTATGTAGCTGGGGTTTTTTTGTATTATAAATAAAGGAAAAAGATGTTTGAATGATGATTATGATTTCATGATAACGTCAAGGTGACTATAAGTGGATATGTTTTATATTCTTTGAATCATATTTCTCCTTTGTTTAGCTTTGTTCAAGTGACAGACCTGTTGTAGGTGTCAATGCACAATATAGGTTCTTGACAGTCATAGAGAAAACTTGTTGATTTTGTAGACTTTAAACTTATTCATATCTTAAAATCTATTGGACAAGGTTAAAGGGGACTCTGAGAGTCCCACCAAATCCATAGAGAGCCAAAACAAGTGTTAAAATTGGAGTTTTCTTTACCTTCTTGCTCTCGGCCTGTATTCTATAGTTAAACCCTAAACGAGGGCTTCAATCCACTAAAAGCTATATATCTTGAAAAGTAAATGTGGAAAATTTATGAAACTTGGTAGATTGTTCGAAAATGATGTTTATGAGATGTTTAAGCTGGTTTCATAGTCAAAAGATTCCTGTAGTGGAAGATATAGGTAAAACTCAGACCTACAGCCCTGCAAATAAGGTTAAAACCCTCTTTTAATAGTGCTAAAACTTGAATGTCTTTGAAACGATAAAGCCAAATGACCTGAAACTTTGAGGATAGGTAGAAGGGGATGTTTGTGAAGGTTTAAAACTGATTTCATGAATTTTGGACTCATGGGGTGAAAGATATTAATGAAACTCAGATTTCAGGCCTTTGTGTGTCAGGTTTAAAGAAAGTTTATTTTAGCAGTCCCAAAAGGAGCATGACCTTAAAAAAAACTCACTCAAACCTTATGAAACTTTGTAGACACGTGGAAAGGGATGTTTGTGAGGGTTTAGAAGTGGTTTAAGGGTTGAGTCCACTTGGAGAGAAAGTTACAATCGAAACACAGTCTACAGGTCTACATACAAGTTAAAAATCTGAATGTTGGCTTGTTACAAATTTCAAACATAAAGAAGGGTATTGATCTATTGGTTTAGTTAGCTAACATTGATAACAGTAGAAGAACCTTGTGAAAGACACAAAGAGTGAGTAATAGGCCTAAAGAATGAGGCCTAATAAGATAGAATTTTGTTGTCCTACATAAATCAGATTATTCAGAGATAAGAGTCAATTTCTTTAAATTGAATAGCATTAAGAAGAGCAAAAGAAATCTCTCATGAATCTTTTGAAGATATACTAATTCTTATTGTGTTGTAAAAGTAAAGGAAAGCCTACAAGCCTATGCCAATTTGAGGTCTTGTGAAACCCTGTTTATATCAGTTTGGCCAAAGAGTTAGTGAAAGAACTTTGGGTTGTCATCAGGTACCCATGTACAATGAAAGAGCAAAAAGAATAATGGAACTACTATAGTAAATGTCTGCCAAATATGTTCTCCAATGGAATGAATCAAAAGTAGCTTCCATGAATCTGGCTATGTGAACAAGAGTGACTATTGGTATGTGTTCCATCTAAATGATATGCATGGTTAAATTATTGCAAATGGAGTGCTATGGAGATCCTTTAGGAAACAACTGGATTGCAAATGGAGTGCTATGGAGCTCCTCCAAGAAACAACCAGGGTCTGCATCTACTAGGAACAATCACTACGCACATAACATACTTGAGCAACCAAGAAAGCATTAGTTCTACACAACAATCCCTTATGAATCATTAAATGCAATAAACACAATAGAGCTATCATAGCCATCTTTTCTATTCAATTGTTTGAATCCACATACATCAATAACTAGAATAGTCATGAAAATCATACCCTACAAATACATCCCAGCAATAAAAAATAAATATCTTTATCAAAAGCATTAAGTCTTTAAATACAAAGGCAAGGGGAGGTATATATAGTTATCCCACCAATTTGATGATCAACTAATCCCCAAAACCCTAAAAGAGAAGTTTTAGCCCTATCATAAGAATAGGTCAAGCCTAACGGATTTCAAATGTGGCCCACAAATATATGATTTCCGAATGTGTCTTGCTTTCTATTGTGATTCTCCCCGTGATTCGTGGGTCTATAACCGTCAATAACATGATTCTTCTTGTGCTAGTGTTGTGCATGTGCTGCTCTATTTGTTTGTTCTTCATGTGCATATGTTTGTTCTTGCACTTGGACTCACTTAGCCAAAGCCCAGATATGATATTTCTATTTAATGCTTCCTTGCACAGACATTCTTGCACGTGTCACTACTTAGTCAAAATTCGGTGATTCCTCTACCTTATACTTCTACACATATCCCAACCTTTCTGCATGTATATACTCAGCTGAAATTGGGGATGAGCTTCTACTCACACTACATTGTTTGTCCATACATGGACAATCCTGCAACACCTACTTGTACCTCAAACCATTCAAGCCAGTGCTTCAAGAGTCCACTCTCAAAATCATTCCGGTGCTAGACATCTTCCTCAACCGGCACAATCTTAGCCAACATCTCCCCAATTAAGGCCTCAATAGCTGCAAGGTCTTCACTACTTTCCTTTTCCTTCTCCCTTATTTCTTGATACTCCTGGAAGTGACTATTGTATGCTTTGTGTGTTGCATTCTCTTCATCACTAGTCCTAAGTTGGATTTCTTTCAAAGTCTTGGCCAACGCCCTCCGATGTTTCTCTATTTATTCCTACCATCCATGAGCCTCATTAATTAATCTTTGTTGTTGGGTCTTGTCCTTCATCATGTACACCTTGGCCTCTAGTTCTAGATATTGCTTTTTCTATTCTTGTATTATCTTATTCTTGTGTTGATGATTTGTTTGGTCTACACAAACCTTTGGAACACCAAGTCAACCAACTTATCCTTTTCTTGCAACATGTTGATCAAGATATCCAAGGCTTCATTACTCTTTTCTAGCTCCTCTGTCTTTTTCTCCAATGTTGTAATGTCCTCATTTCTACATCATTTATGAGCAGGTATTGAAGACCTTTAGTCTACTTTCCCCATAGACTAAAAGCTTCCTTGCGGAGTTTTATTTTATTAATTAATTATAATTGCCCATATAGTGATTTCAATCATTTGTTCATATAAGGCAATTTTAGTTGATTAATAGAATATTTTATAAAAGTGGTTTTTATCACTAAAGTATTTAATAGAAATAATTATTGGATTATTGCCTATAAGTAATTTTAATTATTATTTATCATTTAGATAATTAATTTAATATTATTTTTGGTAAAAAAGGAATGTCAACTTGTAAGTGATCAAAGCAAAGAGGAGATATTCTAAAAGTCAACAAAGAGAGTTAAAAAGAAGTATTTGGCCTTCCCAAGATAGTTCGTCCCCCTTTGAAGGGTTCAAGTACATGGTGGAGTTCTCCTTTAAAGAATATGCTGAAAATTGATATAGGTTTTTCATGCTTAAAAAAAATATTTGAATGTACGCCCAATAATTGTTTGTAGGTTTTAGAGCTGAATATTCGACAAAACGGTGTCTTTTGACACCACCTTTGCAAAGGTGGATTTAATAATTGCTTTAGAATGGGGCGACTTGCTTGGTGACTTGTTTGTGTGGATTTTATGGACAATTTGAAGTCCAATTGACCTAGTTTCATTGCTGGAATTTATTGATGAATATTGTTGAAGCGTGGCGTCAACATTCTATGTGATTTGGCAAAGTTTTCAAGGTCTTTTCGACTAGATAAATAAATAATAAATTTTGATTTATTTATTTATATTTTGGGGCAGATTTTATGAAGATTTGACTTTATAAATTGTGGATTTGTGGCTAATATTTATTGTGTGAATTTTCCCAAGTGTGGTGATTTGATTGGGATTGAGGGTTTGATGTTTGGAGGGGTCAAAAATTCTATTTGAAGGGTAAATATTAATTCTGATTTTTATATGCAGTTTTGACCTAGGGCAACTAGGTTTGGAGTGATATTTGATCACTTTGAAGGCCCAAAAAGGGCGTTGAATTTGTGACTATTTTTGATAATTTATTCATGATTTTTGGCAAAGGTTTGAGTGAGAATTGGTAAATATTCAGCTATTATTTTATGCATAAAATCAGATAATTTTAGTGAGGTTAAATCTGATTTTCATCCACATCCAAGCGATAAAAAAATACAAGATTTCTATTTTCAGTTCGTGGCTTATTTTGAATCATTTTGAGGTGATATTTACACAAGATAATTGTTGGAGATTACCTATCTATTTATTGCACATTGGCGCTTGGGGTTTGGAAGCAAATTGCATGTTTTTGGAGCATCTCTTTGAGCTAGAGTTTGTTGATTTTGCTAATTTCAGAATTCAAAATTTTGTGCTTTTTAGGGGAAACCCTTATTTGGTCATTTGGCCCAAAAGTGGAACATTACAATGGTATCAGAGCACCGATCTTGTCCACCTATGAGGTTTGGTTGCATACAGATAAAAAGATTCAATGTTATCAAGAGGAAGAAGCCATGCAAGAAATGGAGAAAGAAAGGCTCTACAATGCAGGTAGAAGACTAGGGAACCTATGCCAGCCAGTGGAGGATATAATCAGCACCTTGAAAGAAGTAGAAAAACGGTTATCAAAGGTAAATCAATCACATTATGAGTCCATGAAGTGGGTAGTACAACCCTCAAGGACTTACTTGGTTCAACATGAATTCTTAAGAGATACAGATGAGGCGGTAAGGCTCTTGTTTACTAGTTGTATTAATGAAGTTTTAAGACTAATGGTTCCCAAAGTTCCCTGCAATGATAAAATTATGAGGGAAATATTTTCGTTGATCGTGGAGAGTTTCCAAGGTCTCAAAGATGACAAAGGACACTCCTTGGCTAAAAGGGTCAACATCTTGGAAATCATGGCTTCAACCAGGGCATATATTTTGATGTTAGATATGGAGTGTAATGAACTTATTGTTGACATGTTTCAACATTTCCTTGCAATTGCTTGTAAGAATCCTACAAAAAATGTTGTAGCTTTTATGCAAAGAATCTTGACCTTGATATTCAATGAGAGTGATGATCTTTCCAAGCCATTATTATCTATCTTGTTGACAGGTTTGAGGCTAGAAAAGAAAAGAAAAGAAATTGCACATATGTTATTTGAAAATGTTGCAATTAATTGTGAGGGAAAATTGAGGCCTTATTTGATAGTAGATCATGTAGAGGAAGAGAGGACCGAACTACATGGAGAGTTGGAGGAAAAGAATGAATGGACAATGTTTTATGAGGACTCCTATGAGGGAGACAATGAAACAAAAAAATCAAAATTTGATGGGCAGCCCATAGGGGTGCAAGTGGATGATAAAAGAGGAGGAAATCAAAGAGCATGAACTAAAAAAAGTGCAAGATAAGGATCATACCAAGGAAAGAGACAAGGTGGAGGGCATGTTAGAAGGCATGCAAACAATCCATAAAATTGGTAAGCATCACAATTTATTTATTGAATGTTATATGCTACATGAAATAGTTGTGACTAGAAGAACACAAGGTGCAAATCTTGCAAGGTATGTATCATTGTTTTGGAGGGAAGAACAAGCAATTCATGGCTGTTATAGTCCTTATATAGCCCACCTATATTGTGTTTTATATGGACTTACCAAAGGAATAACTTGGCTAATCATGAAGGAGGTGATAGGCGACAAGTGCTATGACCCATGGGTCATTGCAAGGGCCGTTGGTAATTCGTTGACTGTTGTTTTTCATATTTTCAATTTGTTTTCTCCAAAGTTTCTTGTTGCCATGATGAATATTGACCCTAGGAAGGTGTGCCTCTCGCACCTCAACACCATGGAAGGGGTTCACACTTATATGAGTGGATTTCCAGCCACTATAAGGAAGAAAAAGACTTGCTACAGCCATGACAAGATCAACGCGAACACACTTATTAGATTCTGAATCAAAGGAAATTGCAAGGAAGGATCAAGGCCTCAAAAAGTGATACATTTCATGATCCTAGAGCTTGATGAGGGAATCAAAAAGGTGTTATTAAACACCAATGATTTTCCTAATTTGTTTGTTCCATGTGTAGGTTTATTTGGGAGATCCCTTGTAAAGGTGGCAAGCAAAGAAGTCATTTAGCATGGCTTAAATGATGAAGAGGGTCCCACATCTTCATCTAACATTATGTTTGGTAATTGTCGTGTGAGCATAAGGAGTTTGGGAGGAAGAGGTGGAGCAAGAACCACCATAAGACTTCATGACCAGCACTATGAGAGACCCGTGTTCCCATTGGTAAGCATGTCAAAATCTGAATTTTGCCATGTCTATTACCACACGAGAGGGAAAGGTATATGAGGGGGCTGCCCCCTACATGCTTTGGATGGCACCCCATGCCAAGGATAAGGGAGAAAGGTAAGTGTGTAAATGATGATTTTTATTTGTCTCAAAAATCACGCTTCTATATGCAAACACAGCAAGCTTATGAAAGGGAAAACATGAGAATTTTGAGCATAAATCAACACTCAATGAGAAGGATGAAGGTATGTATATATTCTGATTTTTATTGCTCAGAAAAATCAGACTTGCAAAAGCGAACTCGAGCATGCATTAAAAGGGGAAATTCTGAGTTTTGTGATATATCCCAGCCCCTAGCACGTTTGGAAAATGCTCATAGTTGAGAACTTTTCATACATGATAAAAGATGGGAGAGCATAAGGTACAGCACCCTCTCATGGTTGAAGGGAAGGTTTTGTTTGACTTACAATGTGTTCTTTATATTCACAAAGATATCGACAAAGGAAAATCAATGAGACACGGCACACATAAAAAGGTGCATGCAAGGAGGATTGCATCTACATGACACTCCTATCCAAGGTTTGATTCAAAAGAAGTTCATTGTTGTTTCTTTTCTCCAAACTTGGGTGAACTTTTGGGGCATTTGTAAGACTGGAACGTCTAATTACAGCTCTCTAATCATTAAGTTCAGATTTCAGTATGAAAAAAAGTATGCATATATCAATTTCAGATTTAGTCAACATGAAAAATCTGTGATATAAATGCACGAACTGCTATTTTTGATGAGCGTTTGGGAGCTACTGAGGAGCTTTTGGAGTGTCTCATGCGTGCATGGGATGACTGACAAGGGGCAGCCTTTTGGAAGATACATGGGTTGCACAAAGATGCCCATATATGGTGAGTGGTATGTCTTTGAGGTCTCACATCATGGTAGGTACCTTGCTGGTTTTTTTTTTTGCATGGTTGGATAGTGATGATGGAGGTCTTTGCCCACGGGGCAGCAAGGTAATCATATCCTCTCGTGTTTCTTGTCGCAACTTTGGGTCACATAACACCCCATTTGAAGGTATAAAGGAAAGGAGTTTGCTCATCTTCCACTTGGTATTGAAAGGGATGGTTGATTGGGAACATATGGAGCCTTTGGAAGGCTATGAAGGCACTTTTAGCACTTACGGGCAGCCCCCAAAACACAAATACAGCAATATGAAAAAGCCCTTTGAGGATTTCTTTCATTGGGAAATAGGTAAAGGTGCACATTGCTATTCTCTCGTATTTTTTGTTGCAACTTTGGGTCACATAACACCCCCTTTGAAGGTATAAGGGCAAGGAGTTTGCTTATCTTCCACTTGGTATTGAAAGGGATGGTTGATTGGGGAACATATGGAGCCTTTGGAAGGCTATGAAGGCACTTTTAGCACTTGGGAGCAACCCCCAAAGCACAAATACAGCAATATCAAGAAGCCATTTGAGGATTTCTTTCATTGGGAAACAGGTAAAGGTGGACATTGCTTGATAAAGTGTGTTGGGACACCTACTTGGATTTTGCAATTGCTTGAGGACAAACAATTTTGGGTGGCGAGGACTGTAATGTCCCCATTTTCACATCATTTATAAGCAGGTATTGAAGACCTTTAGTCTACTTTCCCCATAGACTAAAGGATTCCTTTCGAAATTTTATTTTATTAATTAATTATAATTGTCCGAATAGTGGTTTTAATCATATAAGGCAATTTTAGTTGATTAATAGAATATTTTATAAAAGTGGTTTTTATCACTAAGGTATTTAATAAAAATAATTATTGGATTATTGCCTAAAAGTAGTATTAATTACTATTTATTACTTAGACAATTAATTTAATATTATTTTTGGTAAAAAAAGAATGTCGGCTTGTAAATGATCAAGGCAAAGAGGAGATATTTTAAAAGTTGGCAAAAAGAGTTAAAAAAAGTATTTGGCCTTCCCAAGGTGGTTCGCCCCCCTTTGAAAGGTACAAGTACATGTTGGAGTTCTATACTGAAAATTGATATTGATTCTTCATGCTTAAAAAAAATATTGGAATGTATGCCCAATAATTGTTTGTAGGTTTTGGAGCTGATTATTCGACAAAACGGTGTCTTTTGACACCACCTTTGCAAAGGTGGATTTTATAATTGCCCTAGAGTGAGGCGACTTGGTTGGTGACTTGTTTGTGTGGATTTCATGGACAATTTGAGGTCCAATTGACCTAGTTTCATTGTTGGAATTTATTGATGAATATTGTTGAAGTGTGGCATTGACATTCTATGTGATTTGGCAAGGTTTTCAAGGTTTTTTCAAGTGGATAAATCAATATTAAATTCTAATTTATTTATTTATTTATATTTTTGAACAAATTTTGAGGGTTTGACTTCATTAATTGTAGATTTGTGGTTAATATTTATTGTGTGAATTTTTCTAAGTCTGGCAACTTGATTGGGATTGAGGGATTGATGTTTGAAGGGGCCTAAAACCCTAGTTGAAGGGTAAATATTAATTCTGATTTTTATATGCAGTTTTGACCTAGGGCGACTAGGTTTGAAGTGGTATTTGATCACTTTGAAGGCCCAAAAAGGGCATTGAATATTCCTAGCTATTTTTGGTTATTTATTCATTAATTTTGGCAAAAGTTTGAGTGAGAATTGGTAAATATTCAGCTGTTGTTTTATGCATAAAATCAGATATTTTTCAGCGAGGTTAAATCTAATTTTCATCCACACCTAAGGGGAGAAAAGGTACAAAATTTCTATTTTCAGTTCATAGCTTATTTTGGATCATTTTGAGGTGATATTTGCTCAAGATAATTATTCGAAATTACATATCTATTTATTGCACATTGGTGCCTAGGGTTTTGAAGCAAATTGCATGTTTTTGAGGCATCTCTTTGAACTAGGGTTTGCTGATTTTGCTAATTTCAGAATTCAAAATTTTGTGGATTTTAGGAGAAACCCTTATTTGGTCCTTTGGCCCAAAAAAGGGACATTACAAATGTTTTTTTAATGCTTCCTCCTCTTCCAATTCTTGCTTTTGGGTCTCTTCCTCTGCCTTCTACTTCTTTGAAGCCTCACTCTCGATTGACCTCTCAGTTCTGCTTAACTTTCACATCAAATTTTCCATAAATAAACTAAGGCACACTCAATGGGCTCAATCATGTCGGTATAGGTATTTGCAAGTACAATTGGTCTCTCCTTGTCCACCATTGCGCAAATCTCATCAATACTTGCTTCAAGAATGAAAATTCGGTGCTCTAGCAACTATAGTTCTCTCTCCTTGGTTTTGAGTTAGTGCTTTAGAGATTCAGCCTCTGCTATTTAGGATGTTCTTTTGTGCGACATCCATCACCATGCAAATTAAAGCTAACCTTGATTGTTCTTCAAAGGTTGAGGATTGATGGCCACAATGTTTTGTTTTGCTTCATCTGTCGTGAGCTCTTCTAGATCATGGCATGTAGAGGTTACCTCGGAAGTGAAATCTACATTTTGATATTCCAATAACTAGGAGAAGTGTCTCCAAGGTTGACAAAGCATCCTCCTCCTACAGGGCATCCCACTCATGTGGCACTACTTGTTTTTAAAGATGATTTATTCCCCTCAATGCTCTGTGCGGAATGCTTGAATTCTTCTTATTCCTCAAATCTGACTTCATTTGGTGGGCTTTTGTGGTTGGACGACTCATCCTCAATTTTTTTTTTGTGTTGTCTCCTCTTCATGTGCCTCTTCGTCATGGGTTTCCTCTACATGGGCCTCCACTTATTGGGCCTCCTATTCATGGGTTGCTTCTTCATGCACAGGAGATTCTTTCTTTGCACTACCATTGGTCAGGAATTCGATTTCTATTGGGGGAATCCCTTGGAACTTCTGCCCTCTCAACCCTTCAATTTGTACTTGTGACATTTGTACTGGTAGTGGCATTTGTGAAAATGTATTCATTGGGGTCTCGTTCTTTTGTAGATAGTAACATTTGTATTGTCATTATTACCAGTTATGCGGTTGTATTGTTGGACTTATGTAGTTTGTAATGACTCTTGCTCTTTATGTTCAGTGTTGATTGTTGTCTTGGCCACAAGCCATACGTCATTTGTCTTATATATAGAAAAAGATACATCGAGGGACGGGTCCTTGCATCAGGTCCTTCCTATACTGTGTGAATTGTACTGAGATTTATTGTCTATGAATACAAGCTACTATTGTTTGGATTACTATTTAGTATTGTGTACATTGTTATTGATGCTCTAGTATCTCAGTAGACATTAATCATTATAGATTTGGAGACATCGTTTTAAATAACATCAGGTCAAGTTAAATTTGGCTCACAAATCTATGTGCAAAACATCACTGTGAAGCACAAATAGTACGACACAAAGGATTCGTGAAGAAGACCAATTCATACTATTGACTCCGAAAAAAGGCAGGAGAGAGACACACAATCAGGGAGGGAACCAAGAAGTTAATTCAAAAAACACATCAACTGAAGTGCAAAGCATGACACCACAATGTTCAGTTGAAACTCGTGGACCCTACGCCACTCACAATAAGGAGTGGGTAGAGGTTGCCAGAGCCCCTTCTAGTGGAAGTGTGGACCCTGCCACCTAGTTTGGGTCAGAGGGTACTATAAGGGAATCACGTGAAAGTCCAAGGCAGCATGAATGACAAGTTGGAGAGCACAAAAAGGGACCTACGAGTAGGTAAGATACACTACGGATCCTTGTTGAATGAAGGGTTGAGCATAGGGACGTGTTCAATACTGCTAAGAGAGTACATGAACATTCGATGTTGACCTTCTAAAGAGGGAGTCTTGCATTCAAAAAAAACATACCAGAGTCATGATTAGACCATCAACTCCATCTCCTACAAATCAGAAGTTGCCATAATTTATTCTTGACGGATTTGATGATCCGGTACAACACTATCATGTGTGCACCACTAAGGCAGGCAAATGCTCAAATGTCATTAAAATGCTTCTCAGTTACCCTTTGGGAAACAACCATCAATTGGTACACCGATGCATGAAGTACTAACAAAGCGAAAACATGGGCAGCACTCAGGCAAGCATTTGAAAAGGAATTCAAACTCCTAAGGGATGACAACAAGATTGTCGCAGAGATCTACAACACCAAACGAGGTAAACACAAGACACTTTAGGCTTAAAATAGGAGACTCAATGATCTACTTTGAAAACTTGAGAAAGAACCCACCAATGGGCTGAAAAAGAGGTGTTTTGTTGAACGATCGGTTCCCTCACTAAAAAAATAAATGTAGTCCAACCTTCTTCATATGAAGATGTCTTAACCAAGCGATGGACGTTGAAAGTGAGATTTTAATATCATGCTCGCACACAAGACGACGAAATGAAGATGAGGACTCTGATTCTTGTGACAGCGAACTAGGATATGTGTGAACCTTGAGAAAAGACATGCTCCGAATGATAAACTAGAGAGAGACGGTAAGAAATATTGTAAAGATCTTTTGTGTGAGATTTGTAAAGTTACAGTACATTTAGTCAAGGACTACCCGTACAATTTGCAAAATAAGAGTGACTAGGTACTGTTCACACAAGGAGAGCCATCGACACCACCACCAAGGAACTACCGAAGACAAAGTAATAGTGGTGGTTGGATTCGGATTCAGTGCAACTCTGAAGGGGCAGCCAATTATACAATGTTGGGAGTGCAATGAGTAGGACCATTTTGCAAGAGATTGCCCTCACAAAAATGACACTGCAATTCTCTATAGATGGTATGGGCCAAGGAACCATAACAATGGCAATTGTCCAAAGCAAGCTAACGTCAATATGATTGGTATATCCGAGGGCAATGAAGTTGTGGAAATTACAAGAGCACAAATGAAGAAAACCAATTACCCTAACCCATATACGAAGAAGTAAAGGTTGGCCAAAGAAAGGGTGGAAGTCGAGAGGGCCATGATTGAAGAACAACATCAATCGAATGAACATGCAAGCATATCGATGCCCAGATTGGAGTCTGACAAAGCTATTGCAAGCATGTCTTACAAACCCCAATATCAATGACGATAGGTGACTTATTGCAAAGCATTCCAAAACTCAAGAATGCTCTCACTATTGCCAAGCAAGAATTAAACTTATCATGGAGCACACAATGGCACACCTAACATTGGGTGATTGGGAGTAAAAAAAGAAATATGAAATCATAGTTGATCCCCCTTGTCAGGTGACCGAGTGATTGATTTTTATGCTCTTGACAATGAACCAAGACAGGCATCCAACAATTGTGCATATGGAAGTTTTGGGCAGGAATTTCGATAAATACCATCCTAGACATTGGTTATGATGTGAATGTTCTTCCATAGCAGACATAGAAGAGTCTTGGGAATCCAACTATGCTGCTTTCAACATTCCAACTAGTAGGAATAGATCAACAAGGCATTAAGGTATTCAGTGTACTAATAGGTCAAAAGGTAATTATTGGAACCCAACACTTTTTGCTGAATTTTGTTGTCATCTTGTTCAAAAAGAAGGCCCATGATGCAATATTGGGTCAAGGTTGGTTGATAGAAGCCAAAGCCAATCGAAACTAGAAAAAGAATTTGATTTCCATTGAAAACAAAGGATGAAAATATGTCATAGACCTCAAGAATCAGGCAATTAGTGAGGAAACAGCCTCATCAATCTATCCGATTCATAATCCGAAGAAGAATACTCGATTGATGGGATCTGAAGTACGATGGAGTCGAACAATAAAGGTCTTGGAGTTGCAATCATGCTCCAAATATGAGACAAACTGCCTCAAGGGTCTGTTCCATTGAAAAATGGAAGGCTACAAAGTATTCCACCCTAATTGTATTAACAAGATTGATGAAAGCCCAAACTTGTTGTGAGATAACCAGAAGCAGATGTTAGTAATGCTAAGTCCTTCTAAACCAATGTAGTTGGCTTACCCACTGGAGTTCAACAATTAGAACATCAAGGGTGGAAAGTTGGCTAGCCAAATGCAACCACTAACTTACATGCATTCTAAAGCTCTGACTTCAATGATCGTGTATGAAGGGTCAAAGCAAAAACATTACAAGACAAAAAGGTACAACCGCCTAAAGTACGATCTATTTTTGAAGCACAGTGGGACACGACAGATATGTTCAAATGGGTGATGGCATGAGGGACAACAAAAGACACACTAAATAGATGGAAGTATTGACTCGATAAACATCTCTAATGGATTAACTTCATGGCTAGAGCTTTAGTTATGAAGTACAAAGGGATGTGCGAGATTAAGAAGGGTAACTTCAAAGTATTATGGTTGGGAACATCTAAATTTTATAAATTTTGCAAAGTGGGGCAGTCAAAAAGGAAAACTTAAATGGGACTATGGTAAAGTTAAAAATTAAAAGTTATCAATCTAGTTAAACGTGTATCAATCCAAGATAGCGAGCATCAATGTCATGGACATTGAACTCCTATGTTCTATCAATGAAGTCAAACATGGGATAAATAAAGGCATGGGCAACATTCATACAAATAATGAAGTTGATGAAAATAATAATAATAATAATAAAAGCATATATATCCTATTAGTTCCCATGGAAAACCCAATTAACTTGGGACCCCCACATACTAAACGTCGCTCTTTAAATAACAACCCTGAATAGCCCCCCTCTATCAATAAATGCCTTGAATGGTGTCCTAGGCCATACCCTAAATGTTATGCCTAAATGGTTCAGCCATACCCTAAATGCCCATCTATGAACGTCTTACTCGTATAGCCTCCAAAAACACTCGTACACTTTGTTGTGCATGTCATATGCCCGCTTTGTTGTGCATGTCATACACCCCTATATCTACAACCAAATGGTACAAGCCTCTGTACACCCTACTTTTGAACATCCCTAGTTCGTACACTGCCCTACTCACACTAACGTTGTACACTACTCAAGTGAGTCCCCTTTTGACTGAACGTTTAGCCCCTTTTGAACATTCACTCCCACTTGAATGTCACCCTCTCTCGAATGCCCAAGGAAACAATTGTACGGCATGTTGGAAGCATAGTACGATACTAGTCACGTTGATGAAGAGCCATATGGCTTGATACAAGGCAAAGAAGAATTTCGCCATGCATAAAGCATGTCAATTTCTAAAGCTATCAAATACGTCTAATCTACTAAACAAGTCACCTCTTTATGTGTCGCTATAGCCCCCAAAACCCCCACTTTGCTTTTCTAAGGAAAGAAAAAAGTGATTGGGAATCGCTTCATGTGAAACATGAATTTTATTGCCTCTAGATAGGTTGCACAATTTATACATCAACAACAGCGCCATTGGAATGGATTCTATCTTCTCTTTTCATTCTAATTTTTATCATGTTCTATATGAATTGTGTCAGAAGGGAGGGGATAATGTAGACTGTTATATTCGCATTGGCATGATTACGCGTGATATAGTTGTACTGTTGGACTTAGTATGTAATGACTCTTGTTGGCTATGTTTGGGTGTTAATGATTGCATCAACAGCCAACCATATGTCATTTGTCTTTTATATAGTAAGAGATACATTGGGGGAAGGGCAATACATCAGTGATCATGTCAGCAATACAAATCTCTACCAATGTCAATGATACCACATTATCTCACCCCTATCCTGTCAATCCCATAATCATAGCTATAGCCCTAGCATACGGAAGACCCAATTCTTATTTGAAAGAATGTGGATGCCTCACCCAGGATTAAGAGAAAAAATAAAACAATGATGGCATGGGGCAAGAAACATTCAAGGGCATCCGATGTACAAATTCTTGGAAAACTCCAACAACTCAAATATTTACATTAAGGAGTGGAGCAAGAATGAATTTGGTAACATTCCCAAACAAAAAGATGTCATGTCCCCTTTTGGATATAAAACAAGAAAAGACCCTTAATCGAATTCCTAGATGTTTCCCGTTGGCTAAGGGAAGGTAAAATCAAAGGAGAAACTTTGGTTCTATTTTTAAGTTATAAAAGATACCTTTTGATATATGTTTTTTAATTATTAATTAAAAGTGACTTGTGGTGCAGGGGCTAACTTAACCCTTAATGAAGAAAAGGGATGATATCTTTTAAAACCACTCTAACTCTCCCTCCAAGTGGAGCGCCCTTATTTTGGAAGAACTTGTGAGGAGTGGTATGATCATTTGAGAGGTTACCATGAATTTTGATAATTGAATTTATGAGTTGAAGCACAAAAAGCTTGACTTATTGCTTTGAAGACGAAAACCTTCAAAGTGGCTGGAATTGAGGACAAAAACCCTTGATATCCAGATTGGGCAACTTTGTGAGGAAGTTGTATTGAGTGTACTTGGCATCTAAGGGTGTTTTGAATACCAATTTGTCTTCTACAGGTGTGGCAAACTGGTTTGAAGGCTGGGCAAGCTGGTTTGGGGCACCAAAAGAGGGCAGCGAGTTGCCTAAAGTGCAGTGAACCACCTCGGAGGAGCAGCGAACCCTTTCTAGGGTTGGGCAAAGGTCTTCAAGGCCTATTTTGGCCATTGCTTGGGCGTGGAACAACCACATTCACTTTTGATATTTTTTATGATAATTTTCAGCCATTCAACATTGGGAAAATCAAGTTTTTGAGTGATTATTGTTGGCTGTAATATTTGATAATTTTCTATAATTTTTGGAGCAATTGAATATTATTGTTGTGCCATATTTGGGCACCTACAGCAATCTCCAATTAATTTCATATATCTAGAGTTTGAATAAAATCAGAAAAGATGCATATTTAGATAGGGTTTGTTGAAAAACCCCTTTGTTCAGTTTTCAACCCTAAAGGGGATATTACAAAAGACCACATTGAGGCACAATTCGCATAAGTACAAAAGAAAACCTGAAAAATACGTCTCTACCAAAACATGCATGAACAACAGTAGAATCTCATCCCAGAGCTCTCCTACATCCAAAATAAGGAAGAGCAATATTGGACACAATGTTCAAGAGAACAATGGTTAAAACATGCTGACATAAACACAGTTTTTCATAATTCTGACCTTAATTTCTGGCACATAAATTATATTCAATGGATTAAAATGAAGGATGAACAATCGTAATGGCACCTGAATACATAATGGAATACCACATATTTCTACAGCAACACTCACCCAACCACAAACAACAATGAGAAGCAAACAGGTCTAGCAAAGGTTGGTTAGCAAGATCCCTAGATTGGTTGATGTCGTGGATAACTCAAACATTATGCGACCGACCACTGAAGAGGAGGTTAGGTAGATAATCTAATTCTTCCAACTAGATAAAGCACTTGGGCCGAATGACTTTAGAATTTTTATGCTAGTAATTTTGGGAACTAATTAAGGAGGATCTCCAAGAAGTTTTAGAGGAATCTAGAAATAATTTAAAAAAAAAATCCACCAAATGAATGCCACCAACTATGCTTATCCCAAAAATAGCCAAAGCAAATCATTTAGGAGAATATAGACCAATTTCCCTGTGCAATATGGTCTAAACATTTTATCTAAATTGATTGCCTCGCAATTCAAGCCAATCCTTCCAACGCTGATCTCCATCTCTTAGTTCGTTTTTGTACAAGAAAGACAAATAACAGAAAATACCATAGTGGTCCAAGAAATCATAAACTCATGCAATGTCCCCAATTTGGGACAAACAAGCAATATTGGGATTGGGCACAAACCCCAATCAAAAATCTGAAAATAATACAATAGACCAGCCACTCTAGGTCTATCAAACAAACCACCACACCTCTCCAAGTGAGCCAAATGCCAAACGCCACTAGGGTAGAAATTAAGCCACAATTACAACCCTTAATATGCACTCCAACAACTAAGAATATACTCTAAATGATGATGCAAACAATTATAATACATACCTGGAAATAATGATCACCTTAGCTAAATATATATATCCAAAATTCTAGCGAACACAAGCCTTCCTTCCCAATCGTTAAACCTGATGTAAACCCTTGAAAATAGCTTGCACAATTAGGTAAAAGCAGTGAATAATTCCAGCCACTAAAATATGAAATTAGACCCCAAAAATAGCCACTATACCATAGAAAATTGATTCGCCACACTTCACAAGTAAGCTGGAAAATTAGTAAATAAATTCCCTTCACAATATCAAATATCACGTGATCAAATGTAGTCAAAACCCTCCAACAAGCTGGAAATTAGCAGAAAATATTGCAAATATTATAGATAACATTTTCTCAATGATTTAGGGCCAACAAGCACCCCAAACCCTTGCAACTCCCCTTCCAAGTAAGTCGCCCAACTTCTGATTTTAATTGCAATAAATTCCAGAATTTATAGCTTTGTAATTGCTCACAAAAACCCTTCAAACCTTGTGATCTTATTCCCAAATATTACAAAAACAATATTATAAATTTACCTTGAAGAATTGGAGTCTAAAAGCCCTCCAAAAGGGTTCAATTCCTCCTCAAACTGATTCACCCCACCTTAGAAAAATATATAAAATAATTCAAATTATTTTACCTCACCAATTGACCATTGAAATGGCCTCTTATCATGCCCTAAGTAAGATGCCCAAGTAAAATAAACTCGTCAATAATTTCTTCAAACCCTCACGGGCCTCTATGTAGCACAGCCCTCTCAAGAGGGGTTTTCTTCTCCACCCAAACAAGTCACCACCCAAGGGAATGGCTCTAAACTCCACAAGCAAGCTCTCAATGCGAGTCGTCACTCTCCAAGACCTGTAATTTCTCCAAAAACTAGCTCTCTATATGATTTGCAATATTCTTCAATGGGGTTGATGTTCAAAAACACCTTTGTAGATCCACTTGTATGCAAACATGCAATTTTGAAGCTCAACTATAGCCCTTGAGTAGAGTTGCCCAAGAAGTAGGAATGGAGGTTTTCGTCCCCAAACCCGTAATACTCTTGAAGGTTTTTGTCCTCAAGATTTGATGAACAAGCTTGGCATACTTAATCAATGTTTCAATATCAATATTCAGCATAACCTTCCAAATGAATCCTCAATTGTCTTTTATAATCATCCCCCAAGGGTGGCGCCCAAGTTGGAGGGATGTGTCTCTTGAAACATATGCAACTTTATCGTTTAAAACTCTTTGTTGAGGGTTAAGGCTCTCATGACTCCTAAAGGCTCCCTACTTAAGTGAAAATTAGATCAAAAGTACCTTTTTGCATAACTCAACTAAAAATTAGAGTACTTAAGTACTTTTCACCTTTTTCCTCATAAAATAGCCCCCTCAATGTTCCTTTCTCTTTCTTTCCCTTAGCCTTGTGGGAACAAACCAAGCTAAGGGTTCATAAGCAAGCTATGTCAAAAAAGAGGACATTACAGTCCTCCCCACCCAAAATTGTTTGTCCTCAAGCAATTGCAAAAGCCATGAGGCTGTCCCCACATTCTTCATAATGCACTTACACACTGAAATGGCTTCCCATTGAAAAGAAGCTCCAACTTGAACTCTCAACTTGCTAAACATGTATCTTAGTGGCTACTCCCATGGGCTCAAGGTGTCATGATCATCTCCCAAGAACTCCTCATAACCCCAAAGAAATAAAGCATCCCTTGCTTGTTTGCTTTTGATGTAGCCTCTCATGGTGATTAATGTGCCCTCACAAGATGATCCCAAAACTTGGAAATAAGTAAGTATGATCTCATCATGAAACATATCATGAGTGCAAAGGGTACATAGATGCAACCTCTCTTAAGTGTACCTTAGAACATGTGGTATGCCATTCCCTTTTGACTCCCTTCAATCACTTCCTATATGCATAGGAAGAATATTAAATTGATCAAACAAAAGCCTCCACCAACTCCCAATATAGAATTGTAATTCCCATGCTTGATTAAGCCAAAAGCGTGCTTCCTTATGAACATTTCCAGAATATACCCTTGGCTGAAATTTACCCAAAAAAATCAGATTTTTGGCCTTCCACATATTGTTGTACCTGCACTTTAAAATCAGATTTTCTTATGTGTCAAAATTCAGAATGTACCTTCGTATGTATTTTCCCCAACATGGGCTGTAGCATGCCCTTAAAGTGCCAAATTTTAATTCTCTTAGGTGGCTGGACTTGTTTTGTAGACTCAGAAAATTGTAAACCAAAAATTTCAGACTTCATACATCTTTTCCCAGCTCTTCCCCTTGGCTGTCCTATACAAAATAAATTGCTTTTGATGCCAAAAAGAGTCCATGGGTAAGCCTAGTTGTATTTAGCATTCTTTTGTAAGCAAAAGAACCACTTTTTTTTGCCATTCCAACCTTGTGAACAGCTGTTTGTAATTTCAATCCCTTCAAAATTCAAGAGGGATCTTATTTTCCTTAAAACACCTCTATTTCCACTCTTGCAAGAAGGAATAGGGTGCTACCAAAACACATTTTGAGTTGCCCTTGGCAATCAATTCTCATCTCATCCCTCTCAATATAAGTATGACAAAAATAAGAATTTGCAACACTTACCAATTGCCTTGTAGAGGGTTCCAATTTGGAATGAAGGGGCTGCATTTGGTGTCTAGGAGCAGCCTTCTTTTCCATCTTCCTCGTGCTCATGAAACATCCTCCTAACATACTATTTGCAAAAGAAGGGCCCTCTCTGTCACTCAAACCATGCAAAACAATTTCATTATCTTCTACTTTGAATTTTAGCTCCATGGTTTGGTAGTTTTGAGTGTACACACCAAGTGAGTGCAACCATTGAATACCAAAGACCATATTGGTCTCCCCTGTGCCAACCACATAAAAATCATCCTCAACCACATACCTTTCCCGAAGTGAGACTAAGCTTTAGAACCTTAGTAGTACAAAGGATGGTGAATCCATCCGCTACCGTGACTTTGAATCCTTTGAATTCCACGGATTGTAGCCCACATGATGTTACTATCCCTCTATCAAAGAAATTGTGAGTTGCCCCACTATCAATAAGTATGGTGATAGGTGTACCCTTTAGTGATCCCTTCACTCTAAAGGGATAATACCTAGGAGCTCCTAAAAATGATGCCAAGGTGCCACTCAACGCCTCTTCTCCCTCTATCTCCAAGGTATTCTCTTCATAGTTGGTTGTCCCAACTTCCTCCTCATTTTCCTCTTCGAGAAGTACCTCAATGTAGTGTACTTGCCCTTTCCCACGCCAATTGTGGCCCTTCTCCCAAGGATCCTTGCATGTGAAGCAAAGACCTTTCCTTCTCAGCACATTTCTCACATCAAAGCTACTATGTGGTAGCTCTTTCTGCTGCCCCAAACCTGGTTGGTTTGGTCTAATCAAGGGTCCCCAAACCACCACCTCTTTGCTGCCCTGTAGGAGGGAAAAAAGTATTCTTTGGCTGTCACAAAGGTGTAAATCTGCCCCTTGGAGTAGAAGACTCCAAATCATAGGCATTCTAGATGGCCTCTCTCAACAAAGGTGGGTCAAATGTCTTGACCAATCCCCTCAAGGAATCAACCAAGCCCTCTACGAACAACACCACCAATCTCCTATTTCAAATATCAGTCACCATGACTGAAAGTCTCTAAAACTCCGTGACATAATCATCTACTGAGGCCCTTTGCCTCAATTGAGCTAAATCATGGAAATGAAGTCCCAGATCCGCTCTATAAAACCTCTCAATCAACCTCCCATTGAACTCCTCATAGGAGTGTATGTGTTGATGCCGCTGCATGATCAAACCATGATAACACCAATCGTGGGCTGCTCCCTCTATATGCAAAATGGCAAATTGAATGGCTTCTCCCTCTACCATAGGTCAAAATGAAAAGAAGGTATCCACCTTATGAATCCATGCCCTCGCTGAGCTCCTCTGAGACCCATCAAATGTAGAGAGATAATTTCCCAAACACATGCTAGAGATCTCCCTAACTGCCCCTCCGCCTCTGGCTGATCTTGGGCGCACTCTGTTCCTGTTTCCAAACTAAAAACACAAAAAAAGTCATAGCTCCTCTAACCGTCGTGGATAAGGTGACATATTCATCTATCTCCCTTTCTAACTCCCTCGTGGGCTAGGCAACCCCTCCCTCTAATCTGTAAACTGGGTTTAATTCTCAAATAAAACAAACAGTTTAAATATCGGATTTTGAAACTCTCAATTTCCATTTCATGACATAGAAATTGGTTGCAGAATGTTCTAGGAATGAATGCAAAGTATTTAGCAAACTCTGTAAATTCATTCCTGCATTTAAAACTCCTGTTTTGTGTCTTTTATAATTTCCCGCAATTAATCTTAAGTGTCTCATTAATTCATTCGTGAACTAAATTAAATGAAATGAACTCAGAAAGAACTGAAAAAGAAAAGTGACACCAAACGTGATAACGGATTTCACCCATTTGGGCTACGTCTCTAGGTTCGTGAAACAATGAACCAATCCATTTAAAAATGATGTAAATGTCAACAAATTACCCACTTACATTGCAATGGATTTAGAGGACCTGTAATGTGATGCTGAAACTGATTTTTGAAGACTGCAATTTGTCTCCTCAAAATCCATAGCACCTCTTTATCCTTCTCCGTACATTCGGGCAATTTTTCAACAATAAGAGTATCTGTAAAACTCTTAAAACAGGTATATGTTGGTTAAGGAGTGTCTTTGTCTTTGTTTTAGACCTACAACTCCTTGAAAAAACCCTGCTACATAAAAATGTAATGGCTCCATGGCCAAAGGCCTTACAAATTAGGAGCATCCAAACACAACATTCAGGTTTTGTGTGACTTTAAAATACTAATCACACATAATCACTTATCTTTTAAAAGCTATGATGTAACGACTAAATACATATTATTTTTGATACATGGTCCTTGGTTCAAACTCAACCACGCATAGCATTTGCCCGTGGCTTAAAAGCCTCTCAACAAGCATATGTATATACTCTCTTCTGCAACGAAGGTATCTCATTCGCCCAGGTCCACAAAGACTTACAAATAGGACGAATAGTCTTTACACACTCGCCTCCGACAAATATACAATATCTTACCTCATCGAGATCAGCTCGATTTTGCGTACCATCCTCACCATGCTTTTCCTAGCTGCGAGCTTCAACGACTAGTCCTTTCAACACCATCCCGGTTGCATTCCCTTTATTCTCCTAACCATATTCGGGACGGTGTAATTAGAACAATCATCTTTGCATATCTTTCAAAACTCGAGGACCACGTTCTACATAGACTCTGTCTCATTCCGAATAGAAGAACATGCAAAACAATTCACAGGCTCATTCAATACACAATCTCAGTCTACGTATCTGTATCTCCTGTGTTCAAGGCTCCCTAAAGGCTTTAATAAACTTCCCTGCTCGAGCTCCAACATGCAAATATAACTGTCTTCAATAGGCATCTTTATAATCGACAACATATATCATATATGTCTTTTGAATAGGCGATGCCATATTAACTCCGGCTCGAGTCTCCTGCATTTTTCCCATTTGCAATCATACTCACAGGCTCGGCTCTCTCCATTCGACTTCCCTATGCATATGATTCAAGGGTTGTGTAAAGATATTTAGACTGTGTATAAAACAACAATCATTCATTCAAACATATACCCATTGATGCCAATTACTCGTACGAATATAGAAGATCCCATACACTATAGACTTGGGTCGATCTTCCCTATTAATGCACAGTCACACATTTGCGGCCTTCTAACATTGATGCTGAAGCATCAAAACGGCTCAGTCTCTGACTGTAGATCGACCTCTTCCTTTTCGCCATGGCATAATGGCCTATTATAATAGGCGATTTCTCATTTGGTATTTGGGACTGCATAAAGACTTCTATCCCGTGGTTTTCAAAACAGTTCTGCATTCCATGGCTGAAGGCCATTCGAATAGAAGCAAAACTCCAACTATTCAGACTCAGCCCTCCAAAACAAATATACCATGCCAATAAAAAGACACATTCCTTTCTACAAAACCAAATAGCTTCTGTTGGAAAAGGTCATTGAATCATAAACTGAATCCAAAATAAGATCGACCAACTGTTCTCAAGAGAGGTCGTGGGTTCGAGCCTTCTTCAGCGCCTTAGCAATTTGCTTGGGAATATAATCCCACATTTATCGGGTAGGTAGGAATAAGGTCTTTAAATAGACCAAAGACTAATAAAAAGCTCGTGGTTTTGGCAACGTCTCTCGTCTATTGCCAAAGGATCTCTACATGGTGCCTTGGGTTTGTTAAGATGTGTTGGTAATCCATTGGAATGTTGTAACAATGGCGAGTTGGAGAGTGAGTTGGTTCCGGTGGTAAATTTGGAAGATTCGAGCTAACTATCTCGACTCGGTCTCAAAACGTTGAACTAGCATTCAAGTTGGGTCTTCGAGTTCGGTCACATCACTCAAGCTGGTACTGAACTTGAACTCGGTCTCATCGAGTTGGCACTCGAGTTGGTTGCTTAGCTATCTCGGGTTGTGTAGTTAAACTTGGCATGCATTAGTGACTTGGAAACTATGGAAAGGATGCGATGGCAAGCAATGTGGTGGCCTGAGGACCCACCACATGGACCTCTTCCAAATGCTCCTCATCTTGCCACGTGTCACAACCAAAACCACCAGAATAATGTATGGTTAATTATAGTGTAATTATGAAATTAAAACACTATTGCAATACACAGCGACAGAGTCCTCCATTATAAAAGTGGGCTCCACCAGCTACGGTCTCCATGGCCGGCCTTTTGCAAACCGACTATGACCAAATAAAAATCCTCCGGATCAAGCCTCCTCACAAAGAGGCTTTTGGTCTCCAAAAGTCCAAATACTCCACTGCATCTACTAAACGGTTCTCTACACCACATCAACATATAGAACCCTGTAAGAATTCAACTGTCCAACTGCAATTACAAACTCTGTATCCATTCTACAAACATGCCCTATTTCTCAAAAAAGTCATAACCTCTAACAGATTCTCTCAACCCCTGCACTACATAAAGGCTAAGGTATTCTCCTTGTTATCAACATACACAAGGGAAATCAAATCGTGTTGCATATGCCCATAGGACTTGAATAAATTGCACACCTATATAATTGCATATTTTTACAAACGTTGTCCATCTATGGGTCTTTAAAAGTACACCTACATGACGTGCATAACAAACATAAATGTGTGTACAGGGGGTTTGTAATACAAACATTGCCCATTTGCTGTGGGACTTAGATGTATACAATGTCAAGTATAAAAATGTGTAATGAATTTGTCTATCCTAAGATGACAAATGCACAATCCCTAAAAGCATAATCAAGGGCACTGTAAACAACATAGTTAACTACTGTGTCCCTGAAACTGATTATTAAATCTTTTCTTGTACTTGTCAAACTCCAATGTCCATTTATAGACTTTCCATAATCAGAGCTTCTTTACAAACTCACAAACTTTGCAAGTATCTGTAAGCAAATATCATATAAAAGTGAAAAAAAACCCCAAGTATTTTAAACCTGTCTTGAGGTTTCCTTCACCATCTGACTGCTCCCTGATTCATACCTCCACAACTCATCCAACTGAGTTAGTTTCCAAAATCTTTTTTCAATGGAAATCTACAATAGGAGATAGCAAAAATATTCTTCCACAACACCAGGATTATCAAATTCCTTCTTAAGTCAAAGTAGTTAGGAAATCCTTGAAATAGTGTTGAAGAGTAACTGAGCATACTATTAATAGTATACCATAGCTATACTTATCAAAACTATCCAATTAAACCATATAATCCATAAGGGTTGTTTCCTTTTTATGGTTTCAATCAATTGAATAGTAGGTGGTTTCATCTTTTAAACTCCATCTCAATAAGAGTTAGATGATCAATGTTATTTTTATTTTTATTTCAAATGGCTTTTAAAAACAATTTCTCATAAAGGTATATTTTACTTACAAAGTAACCCACACAAAGGTTATCCTGACATCAAGAATTCAAACCAAAAATTGTGCCATATAGTTAAATTGAGAATAACTCATATCTCTTTGAGAACTGTGAAGTGCAAATCGGTTGAGTATTGGTTGGTATTATGTTGGGGTTTAGACAACTTCTTGTTTGCTTCCTGCAATTCTCAATAAAACTGTGAAAATATAAACCAATTTATCAACCAATTACAAACTCAAAACTCAAAGTGCAACAACTTATTCAATACAGAACAATGCCTTGTTGCCATTTCCATATCTTACCATAGAACTGGTCTTTTCACTTGTTCCTATAATGAAGGACATAGGCATCCATAATGTAAATAGTAATCCAAAATATAAGGCGATACAATTGGTTATCAAAGACCAGAATATTGTGTCAATACCAATATGAAATCAGACCACAATCATACTCAATCCGCCATCTGTGTAAGACTGGTAATCTAACTGAAATTGATTTCTCTTGGATGTGCATCATTGAAAATGCCTTGCATTTTATCTGAATGCTTCCCAAGATAGAAAGGTTGATCCTTTCAACACCGTCTCACACCTTCAAGTGACCATGTGCTGTGTTCATCTGTGTTGATCCTGCAGGGCTAGTGGTTCCAGAACCTTGGCTATTAGAAGCTTGTCTTCTTCCAGCCAATTGGAACACCTTCCAAATTTCCTTTGCACTAGCCACCTGCATAATCAAGTCCACAAAAGAACAATACCAACAAGAATGTGATATCTAAAAACAAACTACAAACTGAAGTATATCTAACAACTAAAGCTAATCCCTGCATTCGCATGCTCTGATACCAAATTTGATCTGTAAATCGGGTTTAATTCTCAGAGAAAACAAATAGTTTAAATATCGGATTCTGAAACTGTCAATTTCCATTTGATGACACATAGAAATTGGTTTCACAACGTTCTAGGAATGAATGCGAAGTATTTAGCAAACTCTGTAAATTCATTCCTGCATTTAAAACATCTATTTTGTGTCTTTAATTATTTTCCCACAATTAATCTTAGTGTCTCATTAATTCATTCGCGAACTAAATTAATGAAATGAACTCATAAAGAACTGAAAAAGAAAATTGACACCAAACGTGATAACGGAGTTCACCCATTTGAGCTACTTATCTGGGTTCATGAAACAACGAACCGATCCATTTAAAAATGATGTAAATGTCAACAAATTACCCACTTACATTGCAATGGATTTAGAGGACCTGTAATGTGATGCTGAAACTGATTTTTGAAGACTGCAATTTGTCTCCGCAAAATCCATAGCACCTCTTTATCCTTCTCCATACATTCAGGGAATTTTTCAACAATAAGAGTATCTGTAAAACTCTTAAAATGGGTATATGATGGTTAAGGAGTGTCTCTGTCTTTGTTTTAGACCTACAACTCCTTGAAAACCCTACTACATAATAATGCAATGGTTCCATGGCCAAAGGCCTTACAAATTAGGAGCATCCAAACACAACATTCGGGTTTTGTGTGACTTTAAAATACTAATCACTTATCTTTTAAAAGCTATGATGTAACGACTAAATACATATTATTTTTGATACATGGTCCTTGGTTCAAAACTCGACCATGCATAGCATTTGCCCGTGGCTTAAAAGCCTCTCAACAGGCATATGTATATACTCTCTTCTGCAACGAAGGTATCTCATTCGCCCAGATCCACAAAGACTTACAAGTAGGACGAATAGTCTTTATACACTTGCCTCTGACAAATATACAATATCTTACCTCATCGAGACCGGCTCGGTTTTGCGTACCATCCTCGCCATGCTTTTCCCAACTACAAGCTTCAACGACAAGTCCTTTCAACACCATCCCGGCTGCGTTCCCTTTATTCTCCTAACCATATTCGGGACGGTGTAATTAGAACAATCATCTCTGCATATCTTTCAGAACTCTAGGACCACGTTCTACATAGACTCTGTCTCATTCCGAATAGAAGAACATGCAAAACAAAACACAGGCTCATTCAATACACGATCTCGGTCTACGTATCTGTATCTCATGTGTTCAAGGCCACCTAAAGGCTTTAATAAACTTCCCTACTCGAGCTCCAACATGCAAATATAATTGTCTTCAATAGGCGTCCTTATAATCGGCAACATATATCATATATCTGTCTTTCAAATAGGCGATGCCATATTAACTCCGGCTCGAGTCTCCTGCATTTTTCCCATTCGCAGTCATACTCACAGGGTCGGCTCTCTCCATTCGGCTTCCCTATGCATATGATTCAAGGGTTGTGTATCATATATCATAATCGACGTCTTTATAATCGGCAACGTATATCATATATCTGTCTTCCGAATAGGCGATGCTGTTGGAAATTTGAGCAAGGACATAGTTGACAGTTTTGATATCATGCTACAGAAAGCAGTCTAAGGACTGAACAGTTATCATTTCCATCTAGGGCAGCATGGAATTGTCATTGATGTCAAAGGTTAATGTCCTTGATGTCATTGAGATTGAAACTGATGATGCATTAATGCCAAAGGTTGAGTTGAGCAGACTTTTAAAGTAAATCATGTTTGTTAAGTGCTCTTACTTAGAAGAGGCAATCAGGGTAAGTCAAGAAGAATGGAAAACCCGAAATAGTCTTGAAGAATTCCTTCGGAGGAATTCTTTCGAAAAGAATGGAACGGACAACTCTTTCGGAAAAATTGTCAAGTCCTTCAAGGGCAAGCAGACCTTTTCAAAAAGTCCGAAGGGTATCTTTTGAATGTTCCGGAGGGAAAGTAGGCCTTTTCAAAAAGTCTGATGGGCAAGTGGACCTTTTCAAAAAGTCCGAAGGGCAAGTGGACCTTTGCAAAAAGTCCGAAGGGTATCTTTTGAACATTGCAAAGTGCATGTGGACACTTGCAAAAAAGCCGAAGGGTATATTTTGAACGTTGCAAAGGGCATGTGGTCACTTGCAAAAAAGCCGAAGGGTAGATTGCTAAAAGTCCGAAGAAATGCCTCAAGGACAAAAGGTCCGAAGAAATGCCTCGCAGACAAAAAGTCCGAAGAAATGCTTCATGGACAAAGTCAAAAGAAATGACGCGGACAAAAATTCCGAAGTAATGGCTTGCAGGCAAAAAGTCCGAAGAAATACCTTGCGGACAAAAAGTCTGAGGAAATGCCTCGCAGACAAAAGTCCGAAGAAATCACGTAGACAAAAAATCTGAAGAAATAACGCAGACAAAAAGTCTGAAGAATAGATTTCCGAAGGACATCTATTAGAAGACAATGACAAATTCTTTCGGAGAAATTGGAGGACACTTCAGGATGAAATGAACTCGGACAAAAAATCTGCGGAAATTGTCCCGAAGGCACAAAGGCCCGCAACAATCTGTATAAGGAAACCTTACGAAGGAATTAAAGCAAGGTTAAAAGACGAGCAAGTCTTGAAGGATCAACCTTGCAAGGAACGTTACAAAAATGCCAAGACAATAAGATCACGCCAACATGCCGAAGTTTAACGCTCAATACAAAGTGTAAAGATCGAGCATATCAAGGATAATCGAAAGGAGTGCGAACCCATGATATAAAAAGTAGCGAGATGCAAAAAGGGAAGAAAAGGAGCTTGATGGTTAATGGCAAAGCAAGTATTAAAACTAATGCTACGTTAAAAGATCAACGACTCATGTTTGATCGGTGCATTAGATCCAATGGTGCAAAGCAAACTCAGATGATCCTCTGAAAGCACGCGCATTTGACAAGTGTCAAAATATCATAAGGAAAGTTCCAACAGAGAAAAGAACATGAACTTGGCGCGACGAAAGAATTTTAAAAAGCCTGCAATCAATGTCTTCTAACTGTTTGTAAAGGAACAACTGGAACTAGCGATGAACTTGATATATCTTCACAGAGCTCGAGATAATTCAATCGAAGTGATCAAGGAAGCGGCGCAGTTAAGTAGAAGTGCAAATGCCAAAGATAGTAAAAGCATTCGAACGTTGCCGTTTGAAGCATGAATCGAGACACGAAGTCAGAGTCACATTGACTGCAAACCAGAAGTGATCGAGGAAGCAGCGCAATTAAGTGCAGTAGAAGTGCAGATGCCAAAGACAGTAAAGAAATTTGAACGTTGCCTAGTGAAGCATGAATCGAGACACAAAGTCAAAGTCACATTGAATGCAAATCAAAAGGTTGAATGGGTTAAGTACAGTTTAAGTGTGAACACTTTACAGAAAGACAACCCTGAGATGCATCTGTCTATATATGCTACAAACAGATCATTTGAATTGTGTTGTCTTTTTACTGCTGCTGCAATAATAATTAGTGTTAACTCAAAATTGTCGAGTGAGGACATATGCAGACAGCGTGAAAAGGGCAAAGAAAATAAGGTGTGTCAAAGTAGAAGATACCCAGACACAAAGAGATAAAGGCAGATAAGCCGAGAAGGCATACAGCGAAGGTGCAGTTACAGACTAGACTTGTAACAAAAAAGTGAACAAGATTCATTCTGAATCTCTTCTGTATTTTGAAGTTGCAGCTTCATTTCTCTGATAGGTTGGTGCCATCAGAATAATTGAGTTGGTGCTCAATTAAGAAGTTGACTCTTCCTTAGAGTGGGTGCTCTTGAATGTAACCAGTGAGGTTTGTCTGTGAGATTTCTTTTTTGTAAGGCTGGATTAGAACAGTAACTTCTAGCAATTTTTCTCACAGTGGTTTTTTTCCTTTAGGTTTCCACATAAAAATCTGGTGTTGAGCATTCTTGTGTGTGTGTGTGTGATCTTTGTTTTGTTCTTTACTTTGCATATACTTTAAGTATCTTGTTTAAAACTTTTAAGAACCAAGTTTTAGCTCATCTACTGATTCACCCCCCCTCTCAGTAGATAGTGTGTTCAACAATTGGTATCAAAGCATAGGTTCCTTAGGAGAAGCTTAATCGCCTCAGGTAGAGCGTGGTTGGTGAACACAATGGCCTGCCAAGAAGGATCTTCATCAAATAAGGCTTCTCTGTTCGATGGGTCTAACTATGCTTTTTGGAGCATAAGAATGGAAGCATATTTGTCTTCTCTAGGGTTTGATGTATGGATGTCAGTGGTAAATGGTTACATAGCTCCTGCTGTAACTCCTGTTGATCAGGTGGCCAAAAAGACTTATGAAAACAACGTCAAAGCTAAGAATGCTATTCTTTGTGGGTTGTCAAACTCTGAGTTTGTCAAAGTTATGCACTGCCAGAGTGCAAAAGACATTTGGAATAAGTTGAAAAGTATATATGAAGAAGATGTTAAAGTGAAACAAGCCAAGCTGAAAACGCACAAAAGACAGTTTGAAAACCTGAAAATGAATGAAGAGAAGATAGCTGACTACCTCCTCAGGGTAGATGAGATAGTCAATGCCATAAGAGGACTTGGAGAAACAATAAAAGAATCGACTATTGTTAAGAAGGTTCTAAGATCCCTTCCATCAAGATATGACTCCAAAATTTTGGCCATTGAAGAAGCAAGAGATTTGGACAAGCTTACCATGGATGAACTACATGGAATGTTCACAGCCTAGGAAATGAGGATGGGAGAGACAGACACAGTCGAGAGAGAAGCAGCGTTCAAGTAGTAAAATCTGCAAAAGAAGCCTCTGTGCTCGATTCTGAGGAGACTAATGGTGAAGAAGCAAATTTTGTCAGAAGACTGAAGAGAGGATCAAGTAAGTCTAAGGGAAAACTTCCGTTCAAGTGTTTTAACTGTGGCAAGGTAGGACACTTTGCTGCAAAATATCCATTCAATAAGGACAATGCCAAGCAAGTTGAAAATAGCAAAAAGGTAAAACCGCATTATGCTAAGAAGAAAAACTTCTTCAAAAACAAAAAGGGGTTATATATAAAAGAAGAAAGATACTTAGTAGGAGAAAGTAACAGTGACAGCTCTGACAATGAGAATGATTGTGCCTTTCTAGCTAAGGAAAATGAGTTCCTATTTATGGCAAAAGAATTCACTTCCTTCAATCAAGAACAAAATGAAGATGAAGATTGTAATGAAGGAGATGAAGGTGAGATTGATCTTGAAAGTGAACTAGTGTGTGCTCTTGAAGAAATCGAAAATATGAGAAAAATGAACTCAACACAAAAGAGGCATGAGAAGGAGCTTGAAAAGGCTAATCAAATGATTGTGATGCTAAAAACTCAAGTTGAGAAAGCCAACAGAATAGTAGAAGTCGTCAAAATGGATCTCCTGTCAAAATCCAACGAATGCATGAGACTTAAAGCAGTAGTATCCTTGAGAAAAGAACTTGAGAAGGCAAGAGACCATATAAGCAAAAGCTTAAAGCTGACGAAAGGATCAAAAGCTCTTAGTGAACTAATCAGTGCACAAAAGCCTTCAAATGAAAAGTCCGGTCTTGGATACGATAAACAAAAAGGATCCTCAGCTTGTACATCAATGAACTTGTATGATAACTTCAAGAGAGGAGAAGCAAAAGCTATGAACAGCAAAGAAGCGACGAAGGCAAAGACTAGAAAGGACATAAAGACTAATCCAAGGAAAGATGCAGAAGGATACGTCAAAGTGGCAGACCTAAAAAAGCAGAAAGGTAAAAGTTTTCGGTATACTGCACCAGAGAACGATATGACCAGGTACGCTCCTTCCTTTTATGGTTATTGTTTTAGCTATAATCAATTTGATCATAGGGTTGTTGATTGTAGAGTCTTTCCTACTAAAAGATTTATTTTTGCTAGTAGAAATTCATTTGCTCCTTTGATAGATTCAAAGTTAATATGTTACAATTGCAATAATTCTGGACATATAGCTAAGTATTGTAGAGCTAACATTGCAATAACAAGAAAGTACAGCTTAGGCAAATGCATTTTTTTAAATGAGAATAGAGTTTCAAAGGCCACCTTTAAAGAAAAGAGAAAGGCAAATGAGAGACCCAAAAAGATGTGGAAGGTGAAAGATCAATCCTTGATTGCTCAAATAGCACTCAATGCCAAAAAGCAAAACTTGTGGGTCATAGACAGCGGATGCTCAAAGCATATGACTGGGGACGAGCAAATTCACCAGTTTAAGCAGATGCAAGGGACTGTCAGTCTGGGTGATAACACTACAGTCATAATAAGAGGCAAAGGAACCTTGCACATAGATGGCAAGCTTCCTACACATGACGTCTTGTATGTTAAAGGACTTAAACATAATCTTTTAAGTGTAAGTCAAATGTGTGATAATGGTTATGAAGTCACATTTAATGCTAAAGGTTGTAAACTGAAAAGAGCTGGAAAGACCGTTGCACAAGGAAGAACTGAAAGCAACATATACAACCTGATTGAAGAAAATAATGCAAGTTGCTTCATGTCGATGAGAGCTGGTTATGGCATAAAAGAATGGGTCACGTCAACTTCGAAAATCTAGTCAAAGTAAGCTCTAACAAGTGTGTTAGACATATGCCCAAAATTGTCAAACCTACAGACGTCACATGCAGAGTGTGCCAACTAGGAAAGCAGACAAGGGTCAGATTTGAAACAAAAGAATATACGACCTCAAAACCCCTACAAGTAGTTCATACAGATTTATGTGGTCCTACTAGGACAAAAGGATCCAAAGGTGTATACTACTTTATGCTATTTGTAGATGACTTCTCAAGGATGACATGGGTAACTTTCTTGAAAGAGAAATCACAAGCATTTGAGAGATTCAAGATCTTTAGGGCCATGGTTGAGAATGAAATGGGAAGAAAAATCAAGTGTTTAAGATTAGACAAAGGTGGAGAATTCACCTCCAATGAGTTTGTAGAATATTGTGAGAAGCATGGGATTAAGAGACAATACTCTGCTGCATAAACTTTACAGCAAAATGGAGTTGTAGAAAGAAAAAACAGAACTGTGAAGGAGATGGCCAAAACAAAGCTGAAAGAGGCAAAACTTCCTTATGGATATTGGAAAGAGGCAGCTCAAACAGCAGCATATATCCTAAACAGAGTTCAACTTAGGGTAAAGAGTGATAAAACCCCATATGAACTGTGGTTTGGAAATCCTGCATCCGTAAAATATTTCAGAGTGTTTGGAAGCAAGTGCTACATCAGAAGAAAAGAGGCCAAACTGGGAAGTTTCGAGTCAAGATGTGATGAAAGAATTTTTCTTGGATACTCCACTCACAGCAAAGCCTATGTGTGTTACAACAAACGGATGCATAAAATAGTTGAAAGCATTAATGTCAAGGTAGAAGAAGGATTCAAACAAGTTGAGCTTAATGAGGAGATCAAAATTGAAGAATCAGAAGGAGCAAAAAATGAAGTAGAAGATAGTGAAGAGAAGAAAAGAGTAAAAAGGCACCTGTAAGGTTTGTTCAAAAAGAACATCCCAAGGAGCAAATAATTGGCAACAAAGATGAGGATGTTTAGACTAGGAGAAGAGCTTTAATAAACAAGGAGCAAGTAAACTTTGCTCTACTTTCAGAAATTGGGCCTAAGACCTTCAATGAAGCCAGCAAAGATGAAAACTGGCTAACAGCCATGGAAGAAGAACTCAGCGAAATTGAAAAGAATAAAAGTTGGGAATTAGTTCCTAGACCCTCGAACAAGAATGTAATAGGAACTAAGTGGGTTTATAGAAACAAACTCAATGAAGATGGAGCAGTCATAAGAAACAAAGCTAGACTGGTGTGCAAAGGATATGCACAAGTAGAAGGCATAGATTTCTAAGAAACATTTGCTCTTGTGGCAAGACTGGAAGCTATTAGAATGTTCTTGGCATTCTCTATTCACAAGAAATTCAAAGTATATCAAATGAATGTGAAGTCAGCATTCCTAAATGGAAACTTAGAAGAGGAAGTGTACATTGAACAACCAGAAGGATTTCAGTTAGCAGAGGAAGAAAATTATGTGTGCAAACTAAAGAAAGCTCTGTATGATCTGAAACAGGCACCTAGAGCATGGCATTCACGATTGGATCAATACCTGCAACGACAAGGTTTCAAAAAAGGGTGCGCAGACAACAATCTGTACTTTAAATCAGAAGGTGAGCATATGCTAATTGTTGTTGTATATGTGGATGATATTATCTTTGGAGGTGGTGATAGTAACATGTGCAAAGAATTTGCCATGCAAATGCAAAATGAGTTTGAAATGTCAATGCTGGGAGAACTCTCCTTCTTCCTTGGTTTACAAATTACACAAACTAATGAAGGGATATTCATATCTCAAGCAAAGTACGCAAAGGAGATGCTCAAGAAATTTGGAATGAAGGACAACAAACCAGTTGGTACTCCCATGATGACTGACTACAAGCTAAGCAAGAAAGACGAGTCTCCTGATGAAAATAATACGTTGTATAAATCAATGATTGGTAGCCTGTTGTATCTAACAGCATCAAGACCAGACATCATGCAAGCAGTGTGCATGGTTGCACGGTATAAAGCAGCCCTCAAAGAATCACATGTTAATGTTGTAAAAAGAATTTTCAAGTACATCAAGAGCACAATAGACTATGGGTTGTGGTACCCAACTAGTGAGGATCTTACTTTGGTTGCATATACTGGTGCCGATTGGGTAGGAAGTGTGGATGACAGAAAAAACACAAGTGGTGGTGCATTCTTTCTGCGTAACAGAGTTGTGTCTTGGCTAAGCAAGAAGCAATAATTGATTACACTCTATACAGCTGAAGCAGAATATGTCGCAGTAGCTACTTGATGCACTCAAGTCTTATGGATGAAGAAAACTCTCAAGGACATAAAGGTAGAATATCAAGCACCTATCTCAGTTTATTGTGATAATTCAAGTGTCATAAATCTATCCAAGAATCCAGTGATGCATTCCAAAACCAAGCATATCTCCATAAAATATCATTTTTTGAGAGAAAAGGTAGCAAGTCAGGAGGTCACAATGGAATATGTGCCAACCAAGGATCAGATTGCAGATATCTTTACCAAGCCTCTTCCTAAGGAGCAATTTGAGTATCTGATAGAGAAGTTGGGAGTTGCAGCTCCCACCCCATATCACTAGCCTCTTGTGATAGGTTAGAAGTCCAAGGGGAGCATTGCAGGCATTTTATTAAGCTCCTGGATTAAGAGTGAAGGCAATCTGCTATGTACCTTACACATCGTTTGTCATCTAATGTTAAAGACCAGACTAAGGTATGTTGGATCTAGATTTCTATGCTCATCTATGTAAGAGATATATCTATTGTTGATTGGTCTTTTAGACCAATGCTATATCCAGGATCGGTTGAAGCATATGAAACCCGGAGAATCATAGGAACAGTTCAAGTCGGTGTGCATTATCCAAGGGGGAGCCTTTTTCATAATGCTCTATCCAAACAAGTCCAAGGATCAGAACAACTCAACAGCATTGTGTCTTATTGGTTTACCAAACACTCTGTCATTAATGTCAAAGGGGGAGAAATCAGAATAAGACCAAGCAAGCAGAATGAGAAGGGACTTTTGAGGATGTTTTTGCTCATTGAGGATGTTTTGCCATCAATGACAAAGGGGGAGATTGTTGGAAATTTGAGCAAGGAGACAGTTGACAGTTTTGATATTATGATACAAAAAGCAGTCTGAGGACTGAACAGTTATCATTTCCATCGAGGACAACATGGAATTGTCATTGATATCAAAGGTTAATGCCCTTGATGTCATTGAGATTGAAACTGATCATGCATTCATGCCAAAGGATGAGTTGATCAGACTTGTGGAATAAATCGCATTTGTGAAGTGCTCTTACTTAGAAGAGGCAATCAGGATAAGTCAAGAAGAATGGAAAACACGAAATAGTTTTGAAGAATTCCTTCGGAGGAATTCTTTCGGAAAGAATGGCAAGGACAACTCTTTCGAAAAAATTGTCAAGTCCTTGTGGACCTTTCAAAAAGTCCGAAGGGTATCTTTTGAACGTTCCAAAGGACAAGTGGACCTTTTCAAAAAGTCCGAAGGGCAAGTGGAGCTTTTCAAAAAGTCCGAAGGGCAAGTGGACCTTTGCAAAAAGTTCGAATGGTACCTTTTGAACGTTCCAAAGGACAAGTAGACCTTTTCAAAAAGTCTGAAGGGCAAGTGGACTTTTGCAAAAAGTCCGAAGGGTATCTTTTGAACGTTGCAAAGGGCATGTGGACTCTTGCAGAAAAGCCGAAGGGTAGATTGCAAAAAGTCCGAAGAAATGCCTCGTGAACAAAAAGTCCGAAGACATACCTTGCGGACAAAAAGTCCGAAGAAATGCCTCGCGGACAAAAAGTCCGAAGAAATGATGCGGACAAAAAGTCTGAAGAAATGCCTTGTGGACAAAAAGTCCGAAGAAATGCCTCGCGGACAAAAAGTCCGAAGAAATGACGCAGACAAAAAGTCCGAAGAAAAGATTTCCGAAAGACATCTATTAGAAGCCAATGACGAATTCTTTCGGAGAAATTGGAGGACACTTCAAGATGAAATGAACTCGGACAAAAAGTCCACGGAAATTGTCCTAAAGACACAAAGGCCCGCAACAATCTGCATAAAAAAAACCTTACAAAGGAATCAAAGCAAGGTTAAAAGACGAGCAAGTCTTGAAGGATCGACGTTGCAAGGAACATTACAAGAATCCCGAAGAAAATAAGATCGTGCCAACGTGCCGAAGTTTAACGCTCAATACAAAGGGTAAAGATTGAGCATATCAAGGGTAATTGAAAGGAGCGGAAGCGAACCCATGATATAGAAAGCAGCAAGATGCAAAAAAGGAAGAAAAGGAGCTCGATGGTTAATGGCAAAGCAAGTATTAAAACTATTGTTGCGTTAAAAGATCAACAACTCATGTCTGATCGGTGCATTAGATCCAATGGTGCAAAGCAAACTCAGATGATCCTCCGAGAGCACGCGCATTTGACAAGTGTCAAAAGGTCATAAGGAAATATCCAACAAAGAAAAGAATGTGAACTTGGCGCGACGAAAGAAGTTTAAAAAGCCCACAATCGATGTTTTCTAATTGTCTGTAAAGGAACAACTGGAACTGGTGATGAACTCGATATATCTTCATGAAGCTCAAGATGGTAAAGGCATTTGAACTTTGTCGTTTGAAGCATGAATCGAGACATGAAGTCAGAGTCACATTGAATGCAGATCAAAAGTGATCGAGGAAGCGGCGCAGTTACATGCAGATGCCAAAGACAGTAAAGAAATTTGAACGTTGCCAAGTGAAGCATGAATCGAGACACAAAGTCAAAGTCACAATGAATGCAGATCAAAAGCTTGAATTGGTTAAGTACAGTTGAAGTGTGAAAATTTTACAGAAAGACAACCCTAAGATGCATCTGTCTATATATGCTACGAACAGATCATTTGAATTGTGTTGTCTTTTTACTGCTGCTGCGATAATAATTAGTGTTAACTCAAAATTGTCAAGTGAGGACATATGCAGACAGCGTGAAAAGGGCAAAAAAAATGTGTCAAAGTAGAAGATATCCAGACACGAAGAGATAAAGGCAGATACGCTGAGAAGGCACACGGCGAAGGTGCAGTTACAGATTAGACTTGTAACAAAAAAGTGAACAAGATTCATTCTGAATCTCTTCTGTATTTTGAAGTTGCAGCTTCATTTCTCTGATAGGTTGGTGCCATCAGAAAAATTGAGTTGGTGCTCAGTTAGGAAGTTGACGCTTCCTTAAAGTGGGTGCTCTTGAATGTAACCAATGAGGTTTGTCTGTGAGACTTCTTTTCTCTGAGGCTGGATTAGAACAGTAGCTTCTAGCAGCTTTTCTCACCGTGGTTTTTTCCCTTTGGGTTTCCACATAAAAATCTAGTGTTGAGCATTCTTGTGTGTGTGATCTCTATTTTGTTCTTTACTTTGCATATACTGTAAGTATCTTGTTTAAAAATTTTAAGAACCAGGTTTTAGTTTATCTACTGATTCACCCCCCCTCTCAATAGATAGTGTGTTCAACACATGCCATATTAACTCTGAATTGAGTCTCCTACATTTTTCCCATTTGCATTCATACTCATGAGCTCGACTCTCTCCATTCGGCTTCCCTATGCAATAATTCAAGGGTTGTGCAAAGACATTCAAACTGTGTATAAAACAACAATCATTCACTCAAACATATACCCATTGATGTCGATTACTCATATGAAAATAGAAGATCCCATACACTATAAACTCGTGTCGATCTTCCCAATTAATGCACAGTCACATACACGGCTTTATAACATCGATGTTGAAGCATCAAAAGGGCTCGGTCTCTAACTGTAGATCGACCTCTTCCTTTTCGCCATGGCATAATGGCCTATTATAATAGGCGCTTTCTCATTCGGTATTTGTGACTGCATAAAGACTTTTATCCCATGGCTTTCAAAACGGTTCTGTGTTCCATGGCCGAAGGCCATTCAAATAGAAGCACAACTCCAACTATTCAGACTCAACCCTCCAGAACATATTTACCATGCCAATAGAAAGACACATATTCCTTTCTATAAAACCAAATAGCTTATGCTGGAAAAGGCCATCGAATTATAAATTGAATCCATTATAATATCGACCGATTGTTCTCAAGAGAGGTCGTGGGTTTGACCCTTCTTCGGCGCCTTAGCAATTTGCTTGGGAATATAATCTGACATTTACCAAGTAGGTAGGAATAAGGTCTTTAAATAGACCAAAGACTAATAAAAAGCTCGTGGTTGTGGCCACGTCTCTCGTCTTTTCCTAAAGGATCTCCGCATGGTGCCTCGGTTTGTTAAGATGTGTTGCAATCTATTGGAATGTTGTAACAACGGTGAGTTGGCGGGTGAGTTGGTTCTGGTGGTAAATTTGGAAGATTTGAGTTGTCTCGACTCAATCTCGGAACATTGAGCTAGCATTCGAGTTGGGTCTTCGAGTTCGGTCACGTCACTTGAGCTGGTACTGAACTTGAACTTGATCTCATCAAGTTGGCACTCGAGTTGGTTGCTTATCTATCTCGGATTGTGTAGTTAAACTCGGCATGCATAAGTGACTTGGAAATTATGGAAAGGATGTGGTGGCAGGCCACGTGGTGGTCTGAGAACCCACCACAGGGACCTCTTCCAAATGCTCCTCATCCTACCACATGTGACAACCAAAAGCACCAAAATAATGTATGGTTAATTATTGTGTAATTATGAAATTAAAACACTATTACCATACATGGCAGCAAAGTCCCCCACCATTATAAAAGTGGGCTCCATCAACTATGGTCTCCGTAGCCGACCTTTTGCAAACCAACGAAAACCGAATAGAAATCCTCTGGATCACCCTCGCTAGTGCGGGCTCCTCCTAAACAAATGTAGGCTAGGTGGGCCCATGTGTGGATGCTCCATTCCCCGAAGTAGGTGTATGTGCATCTGGCCTGCTCCTTGAAGCACCACTGTCTCCATTGAGTGGCTTTAAGCCACCCATCTCACTGAGGGAATGAAGAAACCCCTCCATCACTGTTGTCATCCTCTCCTGAGTCTGAGAATACTTCTCAAAACTCTCCTCAACCAACTTGTCTCTCCTCTCACTCTCTATCCCCTGGTGTCCCATGTCACCCCTGACTTGACACTGCTCTAGTGAACCAACTGGTGGAAGTTCTGCTTCCCTCCCGCTACTCAAGTAATACTTAACCTCTTTATTGCCACTCACGTATCAAACCCTTCACCCCATAGTATAGCCAAGATATGGCTCTGATACCATGGTAATGTCCCCAATTTGGGGCAAGCAAGCAATAATGGGATTGGGCACAAACCCCAATCAAAAATCTTAAAATAATACAATAGACCAGCCACTCTAGGTCTATCAAACAAACCACCACACCTCTCCAAGTGAGCCAAATGCCAAACACCACTAAGGCAAAAATTAAGCCACAATTACAGCCCTTAATATGCACTCCAACAACTGAGAATATACTTTAAAAGATGATGCAAATAGCTTTAATAAATACCTGAAAATAATGATCACCTTGGTTGAATATATCATAGTTCCACGGAGTTTCCTGATGGGGGGGATGCGGGGACAGGTTTCCGGGATGGGGGGGCAAGGGGCCTATGTTTGGGGACAGCAAGGGGACGACAGCGGGAGAGTGGCTAGGGAGCGGTGCAAATACATATAGTACTTGAAAAAATAATTCTAAAAAGATGTATAAGGGATAAGTATATTGCATTGAACATCAACAATTTTAACATTGTGATTTAATCATTTAAGTTTCAAGTTTGATCCATTAAACCAATGAACATTGAACATTGAAATTTGAAAATGAAAATGAAAATATCGAATTCAAAATTTTATAATGATGATTCATGATTACAATCAAGTATCAACTATGTTCAAAAACAAAATACTAAAATAGTGAATTACTAAATACAAATGACTCAATAAGTCAATGGCTAAACATCCCAAAAGTTCTCGTCGAACTCCTCATCACTAGAATTGTTGGACTCCACACGCTCAAGCTCCTCCAAACTAATACCAACCAGCCATGTCTGTGTAGCATCATCATCAATCTGTGATGGCTCCTTTGGCTCTACATCCCATCTGGTTGTTGGACTCTCCTTGTACGCAAGTGTGTTGCAGTCAATGAGACGCAAGGCGCTATGTATAGCCACAATCTTCTCTACTCTCTTAGAGGTAAGTATGTTCCTCTTCATGGAGTGGATCTAGCTATAAGTAGACCAGTTCCTCTCAGCAGCAAAAGAACTAGAAACCTGGGACAACAAACGAATGGCTAGATCGGTAGTCAAAGAACGAGGCCTATGCAAAGTCCACCACAAAATTGGTTCCTCATGTGCCATTGTCTCCCTATCTATTTTGGCCTCCTGTGAAAATCCCTTAAGAGTGACAAATTTTGTCAACCCAATACGAATGATGTCTGCCTCTGTAGAATCGTACATTTTCTAAATGGTCTTCACAAACCTTGCCTTCACCTTAGTATCTTGTATAGGTGTAAGTCTATCAGGACTTTGCACATACCACTTCAGGTTCAATGCATAGGCAGCCATATGCAAGGGAGTGTTGAGCTTCTTCCATTTTATGTGAATGATCAGCTAAATATGTTGTACGCAGAATTGCAATGCGGGGTCCTCTCGTACAACAACCTTCATTTGATCAAGCATAGTATCAATGCACTCATACACCTCTCTAAGGGTAGGTGCATTAGCATCCCCATACCTAATCACTGTGAAGACTAGAGTAATGATGGAGACAATATATTTGGCATCAACCAAAAAACATCACTCTTCACCACCTCCACCCTTTTTCCCCTGCTCTGTCTTCGACTCAGGCCACCAATTCCATTATGTTGCAATGCCTCTTGCAACTCAAGCATCCTCTCCAAGAGAATAAAGTATGATGCATACCTAGTCTCTACAGGTTTCAAAAATTCCTTCTTGGAGAAGATCCTAAAGAGTGCATGTGACGTGTGGTGGTTGCAAATAAACATCTGCACATATCTAGCATCATTAACAATTGCTTTGATCTAGCTGATTTTTCCCATGTCCTTCAGTGCATTATTCATGGCATGCACACAAGGAATCCACCAAATATGACTATAGGCTGCCTCAATTAACTTCCCTATTGCTTTGCACACATGGACTGCATCTATCACTACTTGCACCACCTTCTGTGGCCCAACCTCTAAGCATCTTTGAGGATCTAGAACTGAAAATCAACATCCTTGCGATGCCCTAAAAAATCAATAGCCCTAAGGAAATAAGAGCCAACTGTACTTGTAACCATGATATTGATGAGGGACGATGCCTAATGTCCGTCCACCCATCCATGATGATGTTGCATCCACTTGAGACCCAGGTATGCTTCATTTTCTCCATTAAAATATTAATCTTGGAATAGTTCTTATCCAAGATTGTTGTCCTCAATTTGGTCTCACTTGGTGGCACATATGATGGTCTTGCTCTTGCTATTTTGCCACAGCCTCCTTATAATAAGGAGAGCGAACCACATGGAATGGAATGCCATTGGCAAAGAAGAATTTGCCAATGGCATCATCTGTCTCATCCTTTGCTTGCACATTGAATAAATCTGCCAGTGGATTTGAAGCATCACTAGTTATCTTGTGTTTCCCCTTGGGCCTTGTTGCCCCTGAACTAGATGGATTCATTGCCATTGGCCTCCCCAAAGTACTATAAGTAGAACTTTGTCTCTGATGACTCATCCCCCTTGGTGACAAAGTAGTAGATGAAGGTGCATCTTCTTCATTGGCACCCCATAATTTACATATTTTAGCCCTCAATTTCCTGTTTTTTTCCACCTTTTCACATACATCTACGCCTTTGCCTCGGATAAGGAGGTGAGCATTTGTTGTAGTCATGCTGCCAAACCATTCAAGGTCACACAGGTTGCGCTTCCATCTCCTAGTGCCCCCAAATGTCTCAAGCTTTGATGGTGCCTTGCTTGCAAATTGTTGTAAAGGTTTCTTTGGATCAAAGGGACCCTTAACATATTGTTTAAGGGCTTGTGAAGGGCAACTATAATTGGGACTCTCAACAAAACTAGTTTGATTTTCATGGTCACTCCTCCCTCCTTCTAAACTAGGATCATCATGTGCATAATCTAAATCATTTTCACTTTCAGCTTCAACCTCAACCCTCTGAGGTTGAACCTCATCCTCACTCATGCTATGAGAACTCAGAATGACACTGCAAGAAATGATATTTCTTTTTTCATTTTGTAAGTTTATAATTTAAAAAATTAAAATTCAAACAATGCATAATGTAAGAGATTAGATTTAAAATTAAGACACAAGGATTGTTTTTTTTTGTTTTTCTTACTTCAAGTCACACGAAACACGGAAGCAGAGGATACACGAATAAGAATCGTTGTTCTTAAAATTTAAAAATTAAAATTTAAGCATTTGATTTGAATGAAAATTAAAAAATTAAAAAAATATTTTTAAGCATTTGAATGAATGAGAATCACAAATAAATATAATAATTTACAATTTAGAAATTCAAACGATTCAATGACATGAATCAAAGAACAAAACAATTTACAAATGAATAATGATTCAATGAAACAAAAATTAAAAAATTGAAAATTGAAATAATCAAATGCATAGGGCCTACCTTGTGGGTGAAATGATGAACTTGATGAGACTTGAGTCTTCTTGGCTTCTCTATCCTCTTTTTGATCTCACTTTCCCTCTCCTAATGCTCTCTCACTCTTGCAAACTTCTCCCTCTTAACTTGTTGCCTCTACTTTCAGCTCTCTACTTCACTCAATGAAGTTTTTGTGTAATTTGGAATGAGAGGGAGGGATTTTTATAAGCTTTTGGGAGGCCTTGGGGGGTGGGTCCCACTAGCAAATAGGGTTAGGTTAGAGGGCTCAAAAACCCAAAACAAATTTAAAATTTAAAAAAGAATCACTTTATGGCATCCACCTGTGTGGGGGACGCCTGGCCGTTTTCTAAAGGGATGAGGAACTTCTGGACGTCCCAGAATCCCCAAGATGTCCACCTTTTGAAGGGACACCCCAGAGACATCCCCTCTCAGAGGGAAACATCTCAGGGACAGCGGACGTACGTGGCAGAGGTGGCGAGATGATTGGAGGACGTCCCCCTGGCGTCTCCGCATCTCGGGGATGTCCTCCTGGAAACGCGGGGTTTTTCGAAGGGGACACGTCCTCGTGGAACATTGGAATATATATATCCAAAATTCCAGTGAACACAAGCCTTCCTTCCCAATCACCAAACCTAATGTAAACCCTTGAAAATAGCTTGCACAATTAAGTAAAAACAACAAATAATTCCAGCCATTGAAATATGAATTTAGACCCCAAAAATAGCCATTGTACCATAGAAAATCAACTTCACAACTAACTTGAAAAATTAGCAAATAAATTCCCTTCACAATATCAAATATCACGTGATCAAATGTACCAAAACCCTCCACCAACAAGCTGGAAATTAGCAGAAAATACTGCAAATATTAGGGATAATATTTGTGTAATGTCCCCCTTTTTTGTATAAATTTGCATAAGTCTTTAGCCTTGAATTGTTCCTAAAAAGACCGAAGGAAAAGAGAGAGAAAAAAGGAACATTTGAGGACTTCAAAAGCATTTAATAGAAAAACACTTTATGGTCTAATTTCCACTTTTTAAGAGTCATGGGCACTTAAGGCCAAAAGTGAAATTAGGAGGTTCTTTTAATATTTTAAAAAGAAAAGTTTCCCTCCTAATTTGAGCGTCACACTTGGGACATGGATATAAAAGGAAAGTGAGTTGTTCATTCAAGGATTATGCATTTTGAAATATTAAAATTGTTGATCAAGTTGTCAAGCTTATTCACCACAACTTGAAGACGAAAACTTTCAAGTGTCACAAGGGTTTGGGGGCAAAAACCTCCATTCCTATATTCAGGGTAGCTCTATTCAAGCGCTGTAATTGTGCTTCAGATTTGCATGGTTGCAGGCAATCAGACTTACAAAGGTGTTTTGGAACACCACCTTGTACGAAAGATTGGCGAACACCTTTGAAGACTTTGTGATTGCATTTGTGCAAGTAAAAGAGGTGGGCAAACTTGTTTGGAGACCTTTGGTTGGTCTAGAAAGCCATCCCTAGGGTGGCAACTTGCTGTGGAGGAGTGGCGACCCCTATCAAGAGAGTTAATTTCCTTCAGAACCCTCTTCTAGGGTTAAAGGTATTTTTACCAATTTATTCCAGCTTGGCGAATTGTTTGAGAGTTGATTTGCACATGATTTAGGGTGATTTTGTGTCCTAAATAATATTCTAAATTTATTATATTATTTCAGCATTGAACTAGGGTTTTGAGCATTTTAGAACAACTTTTGGTGGGCTTCTTGTGATGGAAAATTTCTGATTCTAATTTTGTTTGATAGCTACTATTTTTGTGAATTTATGAAATTCCATTGTAATTTTACAATAATAAATTCCAAAATTCTGAGTTTCGACTTTTGAATGAATATTTTGACTTCTAAAATTAGTGGCTGCCATATAAAACTCAGCTCATATTTTTTGGAGGGTTAGAGTTATCAAATCTGATTTTTACCCTAATCGCTTAAGGGTTTGGTGGAGGAAATTGTTGAATATTGCTTCATTTTTTGAAGTGTATTATTGGCTGAATTTGTATTTTCAGATTCTTTGAAGAAAGGGGTTTTGGATTAGGTAGAGTTTGTTGAAAAACCCCAACTTTACCTAATTGTTCCACTTGGGAACATTACAATGGTATCAGAGCCATATCTTGGCTATATGTGGGATTCAAGTTTTATATCAAACAGTGACATGGACAAGGATAGGATTGAAAGTCTTACTCAGGCCCAGGGTCGTGGGAATCAACCTTTTAAGGTAAAGCACTAGCCTTTGGTTCATTAGGATTTAATGGAAGATTATGATGAGTACTTGACACTTGCACCACAGTACAGAAAGGGAATGATCTTCAAGTATTGGCTAAATTTGAGATATGGCAAAGGGCACCATGGGCACATAGCTAGGCATGACGACTTGGGGAAGATAGTTCTTCCAACTTTGATGGTGACCCAAGTATTCCAATGAGAGCTTGGATGCACAAGGTCAGTGAGTACCTTGATTTGAGGCCTAAGGGTAGAAGGGAAGCCCTAATTTTTGTCATCCAACAATTGGATGGGGTTACCCATGAATGGTGGCATCATGGATGGAAAACACTAGGGCATAACATCATTGGAACACATGAGAGGCTTTTTGAGAGAATCGTTGATGAGTTTGATAAGAAGGTGGAGCCATCAAAACCAAGATCACTAAGAGCACCAAACAAAGACTTCCAATTGGATAAAAGGTAGCCCTTAAAACAATTAACTGAACCTAGTTTCCAATTATAGAAGGGGCAGCCACTCCATAAGTTTGTTGGACGCCAAAATTCAATCAATTATGGGCTCTTGTGATGGGCGATCAGCTGGAATTAAAATCAGAAAATTCAGAAAAATTGAAGGCATGTAAAATTGAAGTTGAAGGGCAGCCACCAAGGGAAGGGCATTTGAAGTTTGGATGCCAAAATTCAATCAATTGTAGGACTCTTATGATGAGCAATCAACTGGAAATAAAATCAGAAAATTCAAAAAAAATTAGGGCATGTAAAATTGAAGTTGAAGGGCAGCCACCAAGGGATGGGCAATCAAAATATTATGAGCAAAGAAAAGAGAAATGAATATAGACCAAACTGAATTTTTTGAACCACAAAAACTAGAAATTCAAGGGCAGCCAAATGAAAGTGTCCAAAAATTTGATAAACAACAAGGGTTGCAAGTAGAAGACAAAGAGGTGGTTGAACCAAGAGAAGTAATCTCAAAGTACACCATGGAAGAAAGATCAAGTGGGGCAGCCAATTGTAATAAGGATCATACCAAGAAAAGAGACAAGGTGGAGGGCATGTTAAAAGGCATGTAAACAATCCATAAATGTGGTAAGCATCACAATTTATTTGTTGTATGTTATATGCTACATGAAATGGTTGCGACTAGAGAAAGAATGCAAGGTGGGAAGGTACAACAAATAGCAAGGCTTGAGGTATATGTTATTTTAAATAATTTGACTTCAACATTTGTAATTCAATTCTCATATAGAAAAACACACTCCAAAAGCCATGACATAAGAAGAATACATTGTTCTATGTTGGGGCGGTAAAGGCTTGTTGTGAAGGGTCACAAGGTGCAAATTTTGCAAGGTATGTATCAATGTTTTGGAGGGAAGAACAAGCAATTCATGGTTGTTACAGTCTTTATACAGTCCACCTATATTGTGTTTTATGTGAACTTACCAAAGGAACAACTTGGCTAATCATGAAGGTAGTGATAGGTGACAAGTGCTATGACCCATGGGTCATTGCAAGGGGTATTAGTAATTCATTAACGACTGCTTTTCATAAATTCAGTTTGTTTTCCTCAAAGTTTCTTGTTGCCATGATGAGTATTGACCCTAGAAAGGTGTGCCTCTCACACCTCAACATCATGGAAGTGGTTCGCACATATATGAGTGGATTTCCAGCCACTATAAGGGGAAGGTTGAAGAGGGAAAAGATTTGTTACAACCATGTTTTAGATTAGAGGTAAAAGCAGGTTTTGAAGGGGCCCCGAAACCCTTTAACAAAGAGCAAAAAAAGAGCAATCTAAGCCCACAGGCAACGCCTTAAAAACACTACATAGAGGTAGTAAAAACAGATATAGAATGGTCCAGAAACCATTGAGATACAGCCGAGCAATCTAAGCTCTTTTTTTGCTCTTTGCTCTTTGTTACAACCATGTTAATAAAGACATAAACACACCTTTTGAAATACGAGTGGTAGGGAGTTGCAAGAAAGAATCGAGGCATCAAGAAGGGATTCACTTCATGATCCTAGAACAACATTGTTTTTACTAATTTGTTTGTTCCATGTGTAGGAACATTAGGGAGATCAATTGCTATAGCCAAGAGCAATACAAAGAATGTGGTGATTTCCAAACAAAGGCAACCGATGAAATGGCAAAGCGGTTGAGGGATACAAATTTGATTTTTAGACCATGGCAAGAGGCTACAAATTTAGATTATGGACAGCTGATGGCTCCAAGGGAAATTCAGTTTCCTACCTCTTTGGTAAGTATGAATAATTCTCATTTCTGTGTTTCATAGAGAGGAGAAGAGGATAGAACACTTGATTGGCAAGGGCAGTCCTTAATTTACTTTGGGCTTTCCCCTACGCCAAGGTATGTGCGTGATTTTGGAGGCATAGATGAAGACTTCACACACATTTTGGATTGGGCAAGAGCCCAAGTTGTGGACAGCAGGGAAAGAGGTGAGTTGTTGGAGGATTTTTGGTCACAAGGACACTCAAAAAATTCTGAGTATGATTCACTACATATACTGCCTTCAACCTTCTTCAAATTCAATTTTGTTGACATTTTCCAGCCAAGGGAAAATTCTGAAATCAATGGTATAGGGTCTGTTCTTTTGTCTCAAAAATTTTTGAGTTTGAGGGTCATGTACAGCAGCCTATTGAGGACAAAAAAATGGAAAACTGGTGCCTTCTTCATCTCATGATGAAAAGGATATGTGCATGGATGAACTCTGAATTTGATCGCTCAAAACATTCTGAGTTGCGGTGGGAAGTACAGTAGCATTGTAAAGGTAAGAAGTCTGACTTTTCTAATGAATTCCAGCCTATAGCATGTACTGTAAGCACTCATGATGGAGCACACTTATTACATGATAAAGAATGGAAAGGTATGAGGAACGTAAAACACAACCTTTTGTGTGAAATGGACCTTTTGTTTGATTCATATGGTGTTCTTCATATGCACGAAGGGCTTGATATAGGGAGGTCAACAAGCGGCTGCACAGCACACATGATGAGACATGCCCAAGGAAGGTTGCATCTACCTATCACTTTTTTCCAAGGTATGCTTCGAAGGAAATTCGTTGTTAATCTTCCTTCTCTAGCTTGGAAGGGACTTCCATGGCATGTAGGACCCACTCAAGTTTTGTTAGAGAGTGACTGCCATAATGTGCAAGCAAGGAATGGAGTGCATGGAGAAATTTTCATCCGGGGCAACAAGGTGTCATGTCCCTCTTTAGATAGGGACATCGTGGAAGACCCTTAGCCTTAAAACCATTACCGAGGGCTAAGGGACAAGCATAAAGGGAAGTGAGTATGAAATGAAATGAAATGAGTTTTAATGACGTCCACGAGACCAAATAGTCTATGGGACCAAGTGTCAAGATCATTAGAGATTCTTCATATTCTTTTCGAAGTCATCTCGCCTCCTATGAATCTTTACCAATAGCCAGGCTGCGTTGTGTAGCCTTTCCTCCTCAAATAATTCACTAAAACTGCCCACATTCACACTGTTATCCTGCTACATACGAATATCCTTGTACGCATCACACTCCCTAATGAAGTGTCGTTCAGTTTCAACCACTCTATCATTGCAAAAAATGCAAGTTCTATCTTCCCATCTTTCCTTGGGAACCGTCCATCTTCCCGTTTCACACCTAAGATGGTGTGAACTGGTCCTCAATTGTGCCATTAGGATCCTAGCATTACCTTTAAGTTCAGCACTTAGGTATGCTTTATCCCCGTGCTCCCAAGTGGGATTAAACGTTTGATATAATGCATTTTTTTACGTCCAGTCTGATTTGTCCACATGGCAGTCCTGAATTTTTCTAATACAAACTCTTTTATTTCCTCTTTGGAGTTAGGGCACTCATGTAACTTAATGTTTCATTTACCCAGCCACTTGATGTTTTGCTTCATCCACATCTTCCTCTGATCTAGCACCTCGTTCACCACCATTTTGGGCCACCGGTGATTCCCCATGTTTTCAACCTTTTTTATGTAGCTTAGTACCCGTGAAATCGCCACAGCTTCCATTGGGAAAGTACCGGTTTGCCCCAGGAGGATCTCATATGGAACAGTTGCTTTAACTTTAAGACTACTGGTGATAAGATGTTTTTGAATTCTTTCCAACTGTCTCCATCTGTGATTTGACATGCTGCTTCCCCAAACCTCACACCCGTAGAGGACAACCGGTGTGACCAGCAAACCAAAAAAGGTTTTCTTGGTTTTCCAGTCCCAAAGTTCTGCTTTTCTGCATCTATTCTGGAGAAGGTAAGAAGCTCTCCAACCTCCTTGAATCCTTTTTGCCCTGCAAGTTTCCCAACTGAGTCTGTTATGAAAAACAATACCAAGATGCTTGTATTCTTCGACAATTTCCAACGGGCTACCTTCGAACATAAAATTAGTTTGTTGTTGTTTCCTTTTTAGAGAGAAGATCATGACTTTAATCTTGCTAATGTTCACTTGCATCCCGACATCTTGGCAAAATAGCTCTAAAGCCTTCAAATGATCCCTCAAACCATGGGCAGTTTTTGCTATAAGAATAAGATCATCTGCATATAAAAGTACCTTTACTACAACACTGGTCAGCTGAATGCCACCTCCTTCAGTTTTATTTATCCATTCCTCAAGTTTGTCAATGTAAAGGCCAAACAAAGTGGGAGAGAGTGGGCGCCCCTGCTTGACCCCTATGTTGTTGCCGAAGCATTCAGACATGCCTTCTCTAGTTCTAATTTTTGCTCTAACACGCTCATAGAGTTTGTGGACAGCGGCTCTATACTCATCGGGAACCCCTAGTTCTTCCATCCTTTTCCAGAGTTTGTCTCTAGGTACTGTGTCAAAAGCTTTTTTAAAATCCACAAAACAACAGTAAGCTTCCCCACCTTGGGTGTTCCAAGCTTTTTCAATCAAATGCCTAAGAGTAATACAGTGATCAATGGTAGAGTGCTTTGGTCTAAAACCAGCTTGTCCCTCTGCTCTTTTCCCTTCTTTTTCTGCCCAACTGTTGATTCTACATTCGATCAGGCTCCCAAATAATTTTCCAAGAAGAGGGTTGACCATGATAGTACGATAGTTAGAGGGATTATTGATATCCCCACTCTTGAAGAGAGGGATAACGACACTAGTCGTCCACTCCACTGAAAATCCCCATTGCGTGACTTCATTAAAAATTCTCTTGATGTGTGGAGCAAGGTGTTCAACGCCCCACTTTAAGAATTCAGCTTGCAGCCCGTCAATGTCTTGTGCTTTACCATTTGCTAATTTTTTTATACCCTGTTTGATCTCCTCATCCGAGAAGAGCTCGATTGACGTGCTAACACTGGGAGGGAGAGTTTCCTCATGTTCACGCTCATAAAGCAGCTTTGCATACTCTAACCATTGAGATTTTGTGATATTATTTTTTGTATGTTTCTTCTCTTGTTGTAGCTCCCTCCAAAAACCTTTTGGATTGTGCTTACCTAACTCTATTAGCTCCTTCCTTCTTAGTATAACAAATTTTTCTTTCTTGGCTTTTAACAATTTCACATATTTTTTCTTGTTTTCTTTGTTTGGCTCGCTCTCTTTGTATGATCTTTTTGCTGCTTTACACTCTTTATCATACCAAGGGTTAGCCGGAAATGTGTTAGAGACTCCTTTCCGAGGCTTGGATTTCTTGCAAACATTTAAAGCCTTGTGGATCAAAGGGACCAACAAACTGCTGTCAATGTGATTCCTCATGATATTGTTTTCTTTAAGCCCAACTTTGTTTTTGGTCATCTCAATGTGCTGCCCAAGGGCAGCAGTAAAGAGTTCCTGATTTGTTTTATTCAAAATGATTTTACCATGCGTGTTAGCTGTCCTAACCTTGTGTTGAGTTTTCCTTTCACTTTGCTTGTTTGTGAGAAAGCCAAACTTAACCACGAGGGGCATATGGTCAGATTTCATCTCCATAGGGCATTCCCCTATAACAAACTCTAGTAACCTAGCAGTCGAATTTTTAGAGCAGATGGCATAATCAACCACACTTTGACCATTGTAGGTTTTGCATGTAATACCTCCAGATCTTGGCCAAGCTCTTGTCTCGTTACATATAACCATGTCATACAAACTACAAAGTCCCAAAAGTTCGGCACCGAAGTGTGTCACACTACCTTTTCCATCTTGTGACATTCTTTTCCAAAGTTGGTCCCCATTCTCTTTTAGCCATAAGGGATTGTTATCCTCTCTATCTTCTCCTTCCATTTGAAGAGATTGATTGTTGGCCGTTCTAGCATTGAAGTCTCCTATTAAAATAATTTCCCCTGATGTGCTAAAAACAAAGATATCTTTCTTTAACGCTGCATACGGGTCTTCCCTATCCAAGTTTCTCTTTTTGTAGAACGTTGACCCTTTCGGGGCAAAGTAACAAGCAGCCAACCTGATTATGTCCTTATTGTCTATTATTTTCAACCAAATGTATTGTTTATTGGGATCATCCTTCTCTATTTTCACTGTTTCATCCCACCCCTCTTTTATTAGCACGGTGACCCCCCCATGACCCTTACCTGTCTCCGTCCCTTCGTTCCATACTGAGATTTTCTTGTACCCTACAAAGTCTGGGACTTTGCATCCATCATGCTCATGTGTTTCGGTTAAAATAATAATGTCTTTCCCTTCTGCTATGGGCCCCAACCCCGGTCCTCTTCTCCAAGGGTATCCTCTGCAATTCCAACTTATCATATGCAGAGATTCTCTTGGGGCCCCGAATTCCTATTTTTTGTGGAAGGAGCGCTTGCTGATTTGAGCTTTTCCATTTTTCAGCCATGCCCATTTTCCATCCTTTCTTGTTTTTTTCACTTTTTCCCACTCCTTTCTTCGTTCTTCTTGTTGTGCGAATGTTAAGTCCTCATCAAGGAAAATGTGGGTGCCTCTGAGTAGCCCCCTATTCTTTAAAATTGTGCTCTTATCTTCTATGTTTCACAAGATAACTCTTGCATGTCTATTCCTTCTTTCTTCTGTTTTCTTTCCAATCCTGTTTGCCTGCTTGATAACACCCGTCCATTTCAATTCTTCTTTTAGAAAATCTCTTGCTAAGATGTCAGTGCTTTCTTTCTCACCAAAATCCCTCAAACCTTTGATGATAATATTAACCTCCTTGTCTTGTTTGTCTTTTTCTTCTTTTGTGTCTCTTGATTTGTTTCTCGATGTTTTCTTTTTGCTCATGAATTGGTTCTCTGACAACCTGAGCCCAGGATTTTGCTTCTTCTAGTTGATCTCTCAACTTATTTTCCCTTAATTCCATGCTTGCCATCGCTGTTTGGATCTTTTCTAGCTGTGAAATGTCACTTTTTATCCCTGTTTCTGATATACTTTTTGTTGATTTTTTTTCTCTAGCTCAAGTTTTAGATAGCCCAACTCCTGCTGACCCCTTATCATGTTGCTTTGCAGAGTTAAAACTTGCTCTTTGAGCAACTTGTTTTCTCTTTCAAGGTTCGAGTTGGTTTCCAAAATTTCTTTAATTTTAGTGCTTTCATGTCGCCCTTTCTCTTCTATCTTCTCCAGCCTTTGTTTGAAGTTCATAAGCTCATTAACGTACAATTCTGATGACCACATCAGCGGTGTAGTCGTAGGGCTATACGGTCCTATATGGTCTTGTGATCCATCTTCCCTTCCGTATTTGCTGATTAAAACAGTTTCTGTTTTATCTCGATTTGCTTCTCATTCTTTGTGGCGCAGATGATTCTCAATCTCTTTCCCCCTATCTTCACTTATCCCTGCAAGTTCTCTTTCCGAGTGATTCATTTTGATCACGGTGTTCGCAGTGATTCCATCTATCTTGGGTAAAATCTTAATGAGTTTTTTATTATGTTTTTGCCACTGTTTACGGATTTGTCTGCGTCTTATTATCCCTTTGTATTGCTTTGCGTTCACAAATATTAATTTTCCCTCCGTTTTGATAGCGTTATCATGAAGGTGTAATAATGATAAAGGGTCCCCTGTTTCCTTTATACTCTGGGCATGAGTGCTTGGATCATTAGGTCCGTTTGTTAACTGGAGAGTTTGGTTCCAAGGAGTGCTTAATCTTCCCTGATAAAGTACCCTAACCACAGATCCCGTTAACTGCTTTTGGGGGCCACCTGAATCCCCTGTATGAAATATGGAAAGCATCAAAGGTCCAAGAGTTTGCAAATTTTTGACACTTGATGAAGACCGTGTTTCTTCCGCCATATAACCCTGTGTGATCAGTTGAGGGTTATCTTTTAACTGTTTTCTTTTGTTTACCATAGCTTGTTTTGCTTTGTGATCCCTGATGAGAGGTAAAAAAAAAAACGGACGGAAAAGAAATTAAAAAAAGAGGCTTTGGGAGCTGCAGACGAAAAAGAAAAAGCGGACGGAGGAAGACGAACCCAGAAAATTAAATTTTTTTTAAAAAAAAAAGTACTTTTATTTGAATGTGTAAAAGTACTTTTTTTTAAAGTACTTTATGTTTCTTATTTCACTTAAAGAGGGTACCTTTAAGGGTTATAAAGGCTTAAGTGATTTTAAGAAAAGGTCTTTTAAAACAATTTTTATATATTACCCTCCCTTCCTCTTTTTTGGCGCCACACTTGGAGGGCTACAAAAGTGAAGAAGAATCATTTGGTGAGGGCATGTTAAGTTTTGGATATTGAAAATTTGGTCTATTAGCACGAAAACACTAAGCCAATTGCTTTGAAGACGAAATCCTTCAAGCAAACGAAGTTAGGGGACGGAAACCCTCTTCCTTCTATGAGGAAACTTCACTCAGATGTTATCATTGGAATCAACTAGTCATTCAAGGGTGTTTTAGACACGAATTGGTTATTTTCAAGTTGGCGCCTTGCTATTGGAGAGTGGCGACTTTAATAGGAGAGTGAAATCTCAAGCTTTTGGTGAATTTTGTGCCCTAGAATCAATTCTGAAATTATTCACAATTTTTTACATAGTGGTGATTTGGTTTGGGAGAGGTTTGGACCTCTTGCGAATGATAAATTATCTTGAATTTAATTTTGTAATTTTCTCATATTTTTTCAACTTGGCAATTTGGGTTTTGGGCTTTTTTAGCCATCTAAATATTAAAAAAAATCATAAAAATTCTGTCTTTATTGCAAATATATTTTATGCAATTTATCAAGAGTTTGATAAGATTTTTTGGCATAAGAAACATCTAGAATTTTCAGATTTATTTTACAACCAAGGACGCCTAGGGTTTGAAGAAGAAAATCTGATTTTGAAGGGCTATCTTTTCATGTTTTAAGCAGCCACTAATTGATTAGGGTTCGGCACAATTTTAAGGTGTTTTTATAAAGTTGTTGGCAGCTAGGGTTTGCTGCAATTATAGCAAAAAAAAATCCAATTTGAAGTAGAGTTTATAAGTATTTCTAATTTTCAGCTAATCGTCATTATTGGGGACATTACAATGGTATCAAAGCCAAATCTTGACTGGCTGTGGGTTTTGCAGTAATACATGCAAGAAGGTGAAGGAGAGATAAGATATTACTTGAAGAGCAAGAAGAAAGTGGGGGAAGTTCCACACACCAAAGACATATCTCACCTAGATCAATCAAAGGAAGAGGCAAAAAATAGAGAGGAACAAAGGCTTGATAGGTACACACAAGCCCAAGAACAAATGACAACCATGATGTTAGAATTTGTGCGAACTATGAAGGAGATGAAGGGTGACAAACCATCCAATGGGGATGGTAGTGCCTCGGGAAGTCACAACATCATGGATCAACGTTCTAAGGGTATTGGAGCTTTACGTAGACCGAACCAACCTACCTTCTTGTAGGATGAGGCGGCCATTCCTAAGGGAGAAGCACAACCCTCATTGAGGGACACTTTGTGGAAAGATTATGATGAGTACATGACATATCCATCCCCTTTTAGGGAACAAATGGATTTTTCAGCTTTCGCTTCTTGGAAGCATGGTCAAACGGGAGGCAATAGAACTGGCCAAAAACACAAGGGCAACAAAGGACGACTCCACCACGCTTTGGGTAAGCTTTCACTTTCAAATTTTGATGGTTCCCCCAAAAGTTCAGCTAGGGCTTGGATCCAAAAGGTGAATACATATTTTTCGCTATGGCCTATGTTGGAGAAAGAGGCCATTCAATTTGCTACCTTGCACTTGGAAGGGGCTGCCCATGAATGGTGGTATAATGTTTTGGTTACTCAAGGCCACCAACTCATTTCATCATATGAGGAATTCAGTAAGAAGATTATTGAGCGATTTGATAGAGCTGATCGGGAATTGCATTTTAGAGAGTTAGCTCAACTAAAGCAAAAGGACATAGGGGAAGGTTGTGTGACTGAGTTTTAGAGGTTTTCAGTCATGGTGACGGATGTTTCAGAGAGGAGGTTAGTGGTTGTTTTCATGGAAGGTTTGACTGATCGATTAGAGGGTTGGTCAAAGTTTTTGATCCTTCCACTCTCCAAGAAGCCATTCAAAAGGCTCTTGAGCTTGAGTCCTCAGCGCCACAAGTTAAAATTCTATCTTTTTAATTTTCAAAAAATTGATTCTTTTAAGACCTATGGACAGCCAAAAGACAACAAATGGGGGCAGCCAAGGGGCAGCACTTTGGGGCCACCTAGATCAGCGCCTTTGGGGCAATTGGATAAGCCCAATCAGCATGGTATAGGGCAATTTGGAAGGCCAAACAAGCAAGGTTTGGGGCAGCAAAGAGAGCTGCCAAGAGGGAGTTTCAAGACAAAAAATGAGTTAAGATGGAAGTTTTGTTTTGATTGCAAAGACCCTTGGTCACCGGGTCACCATTGCCATGGAAAAGGTCAAGTGCACTATATTTAAATGCATTCAGATGAAGAAGATGAGGATGTAGAGGAAGTGGCAGCCACTTATGAAGAGGAGCATTTGAAAATTTTTGGTGGAGAAGACTTGGAGGGCATTTTTGCTTCCCTATCAGGAACCCCTACGTACTACCCCTTTCGTGTGAAGGGTAGTTTGAAAGGTATGGAGGTCACTATTCTTATTGATAGTGGAGCCGCACATAATTCATTGACAAAAAATTGGTGGCTTTATGTGGATTACAATCTATTGCATTTAGTGGTTTTCGTGAGACTGCAACAAATGGATTCACCATCCCTTGTACCACTAAAATTACCAAGCTAAACATAATGATGGTAACACACCTCATTGAAGATAATTTTTATGTGCTTAGTATTGGAGAAACTAACCTTGTGCCTAGGATACGATGGTTGTACTCTCTTGGGGAGTACACCCAAAAATACCAAACAATGAGCTCAAATTTGATGCCAATGGGAAGGAAGTGATCTTACATGGGTTGCAAGATAGGGCACCCAAAGAGGCAATGTCCAAAAGAATGGAGAGCATTATACAAGAAGAAATTCATGTAGGGGCAGCTAGGCAAGTGGAATTTTTTGAGTTGGAACAGCCAACTCTCATGAAGGAAAAAAATCTCATACATGGCATATGGGGTGAAGGAAAAGTGGGAAGAGGTTTTTCATACAAAAAATTCAATAGAGGGTTTGGAACCAATATTTCTTTAGCGGAAAATTATTTTTCAGTTTGCAGTTGTGATAGATTTGATGTCTGAAACTTTTTAATGAACCCGGAAGAGAAAGAGGTCTTAAGTTTAGACTCAAAAGGAGAAGGAAACATGGGGGATAGACAAAATCAGCAGGACCTTCGTATCTTGGCCATATTGAATGATTTAGTTAGGGGGCAATAGTAGTTCGCTCAGACCATAACACAGATGATGGATACGACGAACACAAACAATAGAAATAATCAAGGTGGTCATGAGAACAATGGCAACAATAATGGGCATAACGGTGCATAGGGAGGGTAACCACACTAATGTTCTTATAAACAATTCCAGGACAGCGAGTAGAACCACTCTTAGGCCTCTAATGCCTGAATTTTTAGACGCACCATCGAGAGAACAAGCAGGACAACAGGTTGGTGATGAAGGTTGGGCAGATTAATTAAGGGAATATCAATCTTTGGGAGATGAATTTCATGCATCTATGACTTTGATAGATTTTTGTAATATAAAATACAGAAACAATCTAGAGGGGAAAAGGTCAAGGGCATAACAATGATTTGCAACATAAGGTGGGTAAGCTTGCCATTCCTAGTTATGATGGCTCAAGTAAGTGTACTACTTGTGCGTGGGTGCAAAAATTAGACACCTATTTCCAGCTTAATCCTATGACAGAGTTGGAAGCAATTAAGTATGCCACCCTTCATTTAGATGGAGAAGCACATGAGTGGTGGTACCATAGGATAGTGACATTAGGACATGATAGCATTACTTCCTATGCAGACTTTAATTGGAGATTGATAGACAAATTCAACAGGAAGGATCTGGAGCTCTAGTTCAGAGAGTTGGCACAGCTGAAGCAGGTTGGTTCAGTTGATTCTTCTGCTCATCCTCCTCCACATGCTCGTCCTCTGAATCACTTTGTTTGCTGCCCTGAGCTCCTTCTATCTTATCCTCCTCTCCATCTAAAACGATCTCAATGTAATGCACCTTACCCTTTCTGAAACACCTAAGGCCTAGTTCCCATGGCTCTTTGTAGCTGAAACATAACTTTTTTTTGCGCAACTCATTCCGAACCTCATCATCCATACTGTTCTTTTTGGGCCAATCCTTTTGGAACAGTTTCTTATCATTTTTATGCTAGAAGGGTTTAAGCTGAAACCTATTTTTAGGGGCTGAACTTTCCATGTTTCTATCCCTCTTGATGGCATCTTGTAGGGTGTTAGGATCAAATGCTTTGATCCAGCCACATAGTGGCTCTGACAATCCTTCCATGAACAAAACAATTAATCTATGCTCCGACACATTTGTAGCTAAGAGAGGTATACAAACAGAGGACTTTGAGGGTTTCAACGTTGTAGTGCAGATGGTTTCAACCATAGTTTGCATAACCAGTTGGGGCATGTACTCATCGAGGGCCCAAAATGGGTAACCGGCAGTTATTCGACCCACCCGATCGAATAATTGGTAAAGGCAAAAAATACTTGATTTTTTAAAAATAACATTATTTTTTAGAAATTATAGAAACAAAATAGATGCAATGAGTTTGAAAAACATAGGGAAAGTGTTTTCTATTAAATTTGAATACATAGAATGTAGAAAATCGCATAATCATGCAAATACAACAAAGTCTCAAAGTACAAATAGACTTATGGTCTTATACAAGAATCTACAAAACTACAAGTACAAATTACAATAATCTATAATTCTCTTTCCTACCCTCTAGAAAAATAAGGGAGTCTGTGAAACTCTAGTCCTCCCACTCGACTGACCCACCTTGCTCTGTCTAGAAGGTTACACCTGCCCCTATGGCTCCACCTCTGCCTCTGCATCTGCCTCATCTCCAAGGATGTCCTCCAATCCAATCTCTCCTGCTTCAGTTGCACCCTCCATAGCTTGCCTCTCAAAATCAGCAATCTCCTCCTCTGTGAACATGGGGGCTTCCTCCGGTGCACTCCAATCGTTGTAGGGATCAATCTCATCTAGATCGATAGGCTCTTCCGATGAGTTCTCCAACTTATTTGTGTGAAGTCGAAGGTTGTATTGCACAAACACCAAGTCATTGAGCCGTTGCTAACTCAACTTGTTGCGCTTCGTGTGAATAAAGTCAAACAAACTCTAATTGCGCTCACATCCAGAAGCGCTACAAGGTTGAGATAAAATCCAGAGGGCTAGCCTTTGAAAATTTGGGGTATTTCTACCTCAATCTTCCCACCACGACCCTGCAAACAAGATATTCAAAAGTTTGTAAGAAATTAATAATTGTAAATTTATAAATATGTAATTGATAAGGTACAACTACAAATAAAGACTTCATTTAGTATTACCTAGTGACTACGTGGCTCTCCCTCAGATGGCTAGTGCTGAAGAAAAGAGACTTCCCTTTGCCTGCTTGTAGTTCTGCAACTCTGCAATAATGAGGTCCATCACCTCAACGTCAGGGGTCATACTCTCAATGCATGTTGAGAGCCCCTCCATAACCTCTCCACCCTAGCATTTGTGAAGTCATCGGAGTAGGAAAACTTGGATTGAAAGTACTACCCCGCTGCATGGATGGGCTGGTGGAGTTGATTGTTCCACCTCCGATCAATCAACTTCCAAATGGGATCAAATATTGCATGATCTCTATAATAATGTTGTCTACCTCTTTGGCCCTATCCATGGCCTCATAAATATATCCCATTGGATTTTGCTCTCCATCCACCAATCGCAAAACCCTCACCAAAGGCTTCAAAAGCTACAAAGTTGCAAACAAATTAAAGTTAGTGTTACAAACTTATAGATAAATTATAAAAGAAAAACTTTAAGTTTAAAAAACTAAAAACAAGGGAAACAACTTGAAATTTAAATTGCAATTTCAAGTTACCTTCACAATCTTTGTAGCTCTCATTTTGAAGGCCTCATTGAAAACTGTCTTTGAAACCTTCACTCCATCAGCTTTCTTCGAATAAGATGACTCCATCCATGCTTGAGAGACAAACATCTGCTTCAAAGGAGTCAACAAACTACAAATACTTTGCAATGTAAGAAAGTTCATTGCAAACCTGCTGCCCCTTGCTCAAACAAGCTCTTTTCCCTTGGTGTGCTCTCTTATCAAGATGAGAACCCAAGGATGATTATAAATATACTTATTTATTTCTCTAGCTTCTTCGACAACTAGTCTCAGTAAATCAAGTTTGCCTATGTCCTCCAAAAAAAGGTCAAGGCAATGTGCCACACAAGGTGTCCAAAAGAGAGATGGATGTCTCTTCCTAACAAGTCTCCCAGCTGTCAAATATGTTGTTGCATTGTCTGTAATAATTTGGACAACATTCTCGATGCCAACCTCTAAGACAACCTCCTCTAGCATCAAGCTCAATTTCTATATTTTTAATTTTACTCGATGCATCAATAGATTTCAAAAATACTAACTCACCATTTGAAGAAGCTAGAAAGTTGATGAGGGTGCAGTTCTTTCCATCCGTCCATCAATCAAAAAGAATGGTGCATCCAAATTTATGCCACAATTTTTTCTGATCTTCGACAATCAACTTTGCGTCTTCAAATGCATTCTTGAGCAACTTCCCACTCAAGTCTTTTGGAGAGGGTGTCTTATACCATTTCTCTACAACTGTTAAAGTTGTAACCAAATATTCTCAATACAGGCTCCTCACCATGTTGAAAGGAAAGTTGTTGAAGTACCAAAAATTTGCGCATGCTTTATTTGTTTTTGCATGCACCTGTTTGTTCCATCCTGTAGCTTGGAGTGAAGGTTGTGCCCCAAGTGTGTTTATAGACACAAAAAAGGAGTGTAACTGAAATAAAGGTGGTGCAAATGTGCCATGGCACTTGCGTGGAACACAACTAGAGCCCACAATCTCTATCATCGTTGTCATCTCTTCCTCTACTGATGTGGCACCAATGGTTGTTGATACGGTTGCTTGCATCCTTGCCCTCTCTAGTTTCTTTTCATCAAGTGAAACAAGCTCTGCCATCATCTCTCATTTCACCTCTTCAATGACATTGAGACAAGGCGTAACGTCAAGACAAAGAATGCATGAAAGATGGTACTTCATATGATTGATGCCTCTTGACATTCTTTTCAAACAAAAATTGCAAATCAAAACCATCTATGACGTTCCAACCCACGTGGCATACTTCCATGCACAGGTGCAAGCATAAGAGGAAGCCGACTGGCTACCCTTGACTGAATGTGAACCGGATGCACTACTGGATGCCATTGTTTGTTAGTGGATAGCCTACAAAGCGCAAACATATAAAAACAACATAAAATATTAAATACAAATTATTAATTAAAATACGATAAATAAATGATAATTCTAAACTATAAAACGGAAACTAAAATACATTTATGATTTATAATTTTAACGAATAAATTATAAATATAATCTATAACGGTTAATTAACGAAATAATAAACAACAATTTTAAATAAATAATAAACACAAAAATTTAACCGAATGCATGAAATTTGATGGAATGCATCAAATCTGTATACTAAGCATCAAAAATATTTATCAAACATGTATTTAATTAAATTACAAAACTTTACATGCTTGAAAATTTAAAAATAAATAAATAAATGCATGAAATTTGACGAAAATTCACAGAATGCATGTAATAAAAATGGAATGTATCAGATTTGTATACTAAGCATCGCAAATATGTAGCAAACATGTTTTCAATTGCATTAGAATTCATTTACATGCTCGAAAATTTTTTTTTTTAAATTAAATAAATGCATGAAATTCACATAATGCATTCAATTAAAATGGAATGCATCAAATTTGTATACTAAGCATCACAAATATGTATCAAACATTTTTTCAATTAATTTAAAATTCATTTCTATGCTTGGAAATTAAAAAAATAAAATATTAAAAAAAGGAACTAACTTGGAAATTTCTTGCTCAAATCTCCTCAATCCGCCTTAGAATGCTTCAAATCTTGTGTGACTGAAAAGTGAGGTGTGTTGCATTTCATAAGACTCCATTCCACGTATTTTCCATGTTTGAGGAGCATTTGGGTGGGTAAAATTCGTGTTTGCAGCGTTTTTGTAGCGCTTAAGCCGCGTGGGTTCCACGGGACGCAAAACCGACGAGTAACCACCGGTTACTCGCCTGTTCAATTTTTTTTTAATTGTGCCTGCGATTTTGAGCGGTAATTACTCGCCAGGTGGAATTTCCGATGAGTAACCGATCAACTGGCGGTTACTTGCCAATTTTTCCATCTATGGTTTCAACATGTCTTGTACCCAATGGGTCCCATAGCTAAATATTGCTCTAGGCAATTATACTGTCGGTGATGATTTCTATGTTGTTGACTTGGGGGATACTAATGCCATTTTGGTCATTCAATGGCTTCACTCACTGGGGAAATATTCGCAAAAGTCCCAGACAATGGAATTGAAATTTAGAGCTGATGGTAAGAAGGTAGTTATAAGGGGCATGTCCAATGGTGCTCCCAAGATCATTTCAGCGAAGAGGATGGAGAGCATATTTAGACATGAGAATGTTGCATATGCAGCTCAGTGTTAGATGACATCTAAGGCCCCCACAAATAGTAGTGCTCAGCATCATGTGGATATACAGTCAGTGTTGGATAAGCACAGTTTGGTCTTCAATAAGATTACTCTAGGGAGACCTCTGGATAGGGGTTTCGAGTATGTTATCGAGCTATAAGAGGGCTCTAAACCCGTTATTACCACTCCTTACAGGCATCTGAAAAGATTCGAGATAGAAAAAACCATTAAGGAGTTACTGGACATGGGTCATATACGGCTTAGCTCAAGTCCCCTCGCTTCTTCAGTTGTTCTGGTGAAGAAGGATGGGACCATGCGAATGTGCATTGACTACCATGCACTAAATAAAAAGACAATTAAAAAAAGATATCCTATCACCAGGATCGATGAGTTGTTAGATGAGTTATGGAGCAGTGTATTTCTCGAAGATTGATCTTTGATCCAAATAACCATCAGATTAGAGTGAGGGAGCAGGATATACACAAAACGACATTCAAATGTCATTATGGGCACTAGGAGTTTCTAGTCATGCCATCATTCAATTTGACTAATGCTCCCACCACCTTCCAATCCTGCATGAATCATATTTTCAATAAACAATTGTGAAAGTTTCTTTTCGTGTTTTTCGATGACATTCTCATATACAGCAAGACTTGGGAGGAACAACTAAGGCATCTTGATGAGATTTTGGGCATCAAGGAGGCACTGTCCTTGTATGTTAAGGCTTCCAAGTGTGAGTTTGGGATGATCAAGATTATCTACTTGGGGCATGTGATCAGTGCAAATGGTGTTCAGGTTCATCAGGAGAAAATATAGGTTATTCTAGATTGGCCACTGCCGAAGACATTGAAAGAATTGAGAGGATTCTTCGGGTTGTGCAATTACTATAGGAGGTTTGTTAAGGGGTTTTCTCAGCTTGGTGCACCTCTTGCAAATCTTACCAAGAAGGGAGCTTTCAAATGGACGAACGAGGCTCAACACATATTTGATAGACTCAAGGAGGTAATGAGTACTTGTCCTGTATTGGCTTTACCTGACTTCTCACAACCTTCTCTGTTGGAGTGTGATGCTTCAAGTGGAGGAATTGGAGCAGTATTGATGCAGAAAAGAGATCCTATTGCCTATGACAGCCGGAAGGTCCGAGATGCAAAGAGACTTTATTCCATCTACGATAAGGAGAAGCTTGCCTTCATGTATGCATTGGCAAAGTTCAGACAGTATTTGGTAGGTGGAAAATTTGTTGGTAGAATAGATCATAACAGCTTGAAATATTCTTTAGAGCAAAAAGATTTGAATGAAAGACAACAAAAGTGGGTTAGCAAAGTACAAGCATATGACTTTGACATAGAGTATGTAAAAGGGAAAAAGAATATTGTTGTTGACGCTCTTTTTAGGAAGCCCACTATTTGTTCTCTAGCAGAAATTTCAGCTGATTGAAAGGCTCATCTCGTAGTTGAGTATTCCAAGAATACATTTGCATGCGAAGTTGATCAATGGTAAGGTTCAAGACGACAGGTATAGGTTGGTGGATGATGTCACCTACTACAAGGACAAGATTTGCTTGGTTCCTAAATTAAAGTTGAAAGAGAAGATCTTGAGAGCCATTCATAATACACCACTGGTAGGACATCCCAGATATTTTAAAACTTACAGGCAGGTTATAGATTCTCTTGGAAGGGTCTCAAGGATGATGTCTTGCGACATGTTCGTCAGTGTTTATCTTGTTAGCAAAACAAGTCAGAACACACTTTTCCCATTGGGTTGTTGCAGCCATTACCTATTCCAGAGCAGAAGTGGGAAAGCATATCTATGGATTTCATTACGGGTCTACTGAAGGTGCAGAGCAAAGATTGCATATTTGTGGTAGACCAAGTTTGCACATTTATTTGCCATTTCATCAAAGTATAAGGCACCGCAGGTTGCAAAGTTGTTCTTCAGAGAGGTGTTCAGACTCCATGGATTGCCAAATAACATCATCAATGATCGGGATAACAGGTTTCTCAGTGCTTTTTGGCAGGAGCTATTCAGGTGGGTTGGCATAGAGTTGACCCCAAGCACTAGTTACCACCCTCAAACTGATGGTTAGACAGAGATTGTAAGCAAATAGGTGGAAGAATATCTATGTAGCTATGTTGTGGGGCAGCAAAAGGCTTGGATTAGGTGGTTGCATTTGAGTGAGCACTGTTACAACACCACCTATCACATGTCGATTGGGATGACTCCTTTCAGAGCATTGTACGGATATGATGCTCCTTCATTTCTGTATTTAGCTTTTGGTGATAGTAGATGTAATGTCCCCAAATGGAACAATTAGGCAAAGTTGGGGTTCTCCGACAAACCCTACCTAATTCCAAAACCCCTTCCTTCAAAGAATCTAAAAATACAAATTCAGCCAATAACTCACTTCGAAAAATGAAGCAATATTCAACAATTTCCCCCACCAAACCTTTAGGCGAATAAGGCAAAAATCAAATTTGATACTTCTAACCCTCCAAAAAATATGAAGTGAGCTTTCTATTGCAGCCACTAATTTTAGAAATTAAAATATTCACTCAAAAGTCGAAACTCATAATTCTGGAATTTATTATTGCAAAATTACAACGGAATTTCATAAATTCACAACTTCCACAATACTTGAAATTTCAATGCAAGTGATAGCTCAAAATGATCACAAAAACAGTAACTATCAAACAAAAATAAAATCAAAATGTTCCCATCATGGAAAGCCCACCAAAAGCTGTCCCAAATCTCTCAAAACCCTAGTTCATTGTTGAAATAATATAATAAATTCAGAATATTATATAGGGCACAAAATCACCCTAAATCATGTACAAATCAATCCCCAAACAATTCGCCAACCTGGAAGAAATTACTAAAAACACCTCTAAACCTTAGAAGAGGGTTTTGAAGCCAATTAGCCCCAGTGAGAGGGGTCGCCACTCCTCCAAAGCAAGTCAGCACCCTAGGGATGGCTTTCTAGACCAACCCAAGCTCTCCAATCAATTTTGCCCACCTCTTTCCCTGCACAAATGCAATCACGAAGCCTCGAAAGTGTTTGTCAATCTTCCGTACAAGGTGGTGTCGAAAAACATCTTTGTAGGTTCAATTGCATGCAACCATACAAATCTGAAGTAAAATTACAGCCCTTGAATAGAGTTGCCCTGACTGTAGAGATGGAGGTTTTCGTCCCCGAACCCTTGTCACACTTGAAAGTTTTCGTCGTCAAGTTGTGGTGAACAAGCTTGACATACTTGATCAATAATTTCAATCATAAAAAACGCATAACCTTCAAATAAACAACATTCGTTTTATATCCATGCCCCAAGTGTGGCGTCCAAATTTGCAGAGGAAACTCTCCATTTTAAAATATTAAAAGAATTTCCTTATAATTTCACTTTAGGCCTTAAGTGCCCATGACACTTAAAAAGGCCCCAACTTGAGTGGAAATTAAATCATAAAGTGTTTTATAATTAAATGCTTAGAAGTCCACAAATGTTCCCTTTTGCTCTTTGTCCCTTGGCCTTTTTAGGAACAATTCAAGGCTAAGGACTTATGCAAAATTATACCAAAAAGGGAGGCATTATAGTCCTCCCTACCTAGAATTGTTTGTCCTCAATCAATTGCAAAAGCCACGAGGCTGTCCCAACACTATTTACCATGAAAGCTCTCCTTGTCAATGCCTCCGATGAAATGGAAGCTCCAAACCAAAGCCTTACCTTGCTATACCTATGTTTTGGGGGCTGCCCCCAAGAGCTAAAAGTGTTCTCCCACCCTCTCAAAGACTTCTTAGGACTCCAACCTAGCAACGCTTGCAATACTGAGTTGTTGGTGATGTAGTTCCTTCCATTTAAGCTTTATGAAGCACCATGTACAGCCAAGAGTGATAAGGAAAAAAATATTCAAGATTTGTTACCTTGCTGCCATGGATGAAAATTTCTGCTTGCACTCCATTCCTTGCTTGCACATTATGGTGGCCACTCTCCAACAAACCTTGAGTGGCTCCTACATGCCACAGAAGACCCTTCCAAGCTAGTGAAAGAAGATTAACAACGAATATCTTTTGAAACATACCTTGAACAAAAATGACAGGTAGATGCCACCTTCCTTGGGCATGTCTCATCATGTGTGTCGTGTAGCCGCTTGTTGACCTCCCTATATCAAGCCCTTCGTGCATATGAGGAACACCATATGAATCAAACAAAAGCTCCATGTCACACAAAAGGTAGTGTTGTACCTTCCTCATACCTTTCCATTTTTTATCATGCAATAAGTGTGCCCCATCATGACTGCTTCGCGAACATGCTATAGGTTGGAATTCACCAAAATAATCAGACTTCTTACCTTTACAATGCTGTTGTAACTGCCATTCCAACTCTAAATTTTATGAGTGATCAAATTCAGAATTCATCCATACACATCCTTTCCATCATGAGCTGAATAAGGCACCAATTTTCCACTTTTTTGTCCTCAATACGCTGTTGTACATGACCCTCAAACTCAGAAATTTATGAGACAAAAAAATCAGACCTAATATACCACTGATTTCAGAATTCTTCCTTGGCTAAAAAATGTCAACAAAATTGAATTTGAACAGAGTTGAAGGTGGTATATGTAATGAATCATACTCAAAATATTTTGAGTGTCCTTGTGACCAAAAATCCTCCAAAAACTCACCTCTTTACATGTTGTCCACCACTTGGTCCCTTGTCCAATCCAAAAGGTGAGTCAAGTCTTCATCTATGCCTCCAAAATCACGCACATGCCTTGGCGTAGGGGGCTGCCCAAAGTAAATTAAGGACTGCCCTTGCCAATCAAGTGTTTTATCCTCCTCTCCTCTCCATAGAACACAAAAATCAGAATTATGCATACTTACCAAAGAGGTAGGAAACTGAATTTCCCTTGGAGCCATTGGTTGTCCATAATCAAAATTTGTAGTCTTTTGCCATGGCCTAAAAATCACACTTGGATCCCTCAACCGCTTTGCCATCTCAATCGGTTGCCCTTGTTTGGAAATCACCACACTCTTTGTATTGCTTTTGGCTATAGCAATTGATCTCCCTAATGTTCCTACACATGGAACAAACAAGTTAGTAAAAATAATGGTGTTTAATAACACCCTTTTTATCACCTTATCAAGCTCAAGGATCATGAAGTGCATCCCTTCTTAATGCCTTGATTCTTTCTTGCAACTCCCTATGTAATGTCCCCATTTTTAGCATAACTTGCTTATAGACCCTTAGCTTCATTTTGTTCCTAGAAGACTAAGGGAAAGAAAGAGAAGGGAACTATGCGGGACCTATTCAAAGAGCAAAGAGGTGAAAAGTACTTAAGAATTCTAATTTTCAGTTGACTTATGCAAAAAGTGTTTTTTATCTAAGTTTCACTTAAGTTGGGACCTTTTGAAGATCATGCGCACTTAAGTCCTAAAAGTGTTTTTATAAGAAAGCTTATAATATAGAAGAAGAAGATTTTTTACGTCCACGAGGTTAAATAAATTGCCTATGAGACAACCAACCCAATCATATTTGCCTTTGCCTTGTAATTCTTTTTTTATTCAAAGAAAGAATGAGCTCTCCAACTTTCTCCAAAGACCCCTCTATAAACAAACCATGCCAAGAAGTTGCAGTCAAGAAGTCCACATATTTTGCTCTAATGTCCGTGTAAGCATCACAATCTAAAATAAAGTGCTTTTCACATTCAACTGCCCCCGCATTGCAGAATTCATATACTCTCTCTTCCCAATTTTCTTTAGGCCTTGTCCACCTTCCCGTTTCGCATTAAAGCTGATGAGAATTAGTTCTAAGCTAAGCAATCAAATCTTAGCTCTCCAAGGGATATTTGCCCCAATGTAAGCTTTTTGTTGATGATCAGATGTGGAGTTGAACACCTCAAGGTAATAATTCCTCTTTCTCTCTAGAAACCACCCCACATAGACTTGCGGAATTTATCTATGACAAAAGCATTTATACCTTTGCTATTAGCAGGACAAGCGTTCAAATAGATATTTCACTTGATCATCCACTTGTTTTGCTTCATCCAAGACTTCTTTCTTTTGTTGTGCACCTCGCTGAAAACTACCTTAGGCAACCTACTTGTTTTCAGCTACTCAATTCTTTTGAGATATCTTAGGAGACGCACCATTGCCATGGCTTCCATCAGAACAATACATGTTTCAGCTAACAAGATCTCATACGGAGTTGGAACTTTTAGCCTGAACTTGTTGGTGATTATTTGCTTCTAGATTCTCTCTATTTGCTTCCACTTGAACTCTGACAAGTTGCTTGCCCAAAGCTCACACCCATAAAGCACCACCAAGATTACCAATAGTCCAAAAAGAGTCTAAATGGTTTTCCAATCCCATAATTCAGCTTCTCTGCATCTATTTTGAAGGACATACCATGCTTTCCAACCTCTCAAAGTTCTTTTCTTTCTGCAAGTCTCCCAGCTAAGCCTGTTATTAAAGTCAAACCCGAGGTACTTGTATTCATTTACCTCTTCAAGAATATTTCCCTCAAAGAGGAATGTGTATTGGATCTTTTTCTTTTTGTTGGATAAAATCATGATTTTGGTCTTGCTGGTATTGACTTGCATACCAACATCTCTGCAGAAAAGCTCAAGGGCATCAAGGTGCTCTTGCAATCCATGAGGGGACTTAGCAATCAAAATAAGGTCATCAGCATATGAAAGGAGCCTTATCACATATTTCCCTAGGTGAACACCATCCCCACCTTGCAAATTTAACCACTCTTCAAGTTTGTCAATGTAAAGCCAAAAAGAGTGGGTAATAAAGGGCATCCTTGCTTAACTTCGATGTTGCTCCTAAAATTTTCAGAGATGCCTACTGAAGTTCTACTTTTAACTTGAACCTCTTCATAGAGTCTATGGACAGCCGCTCTAAGATGCTCTGGAATGCCAAGTTCCTTCATCTTGAGCCATAACTTATCTCTAGGGACCGTGTCAAAAGTCTTTTCAATATCAACAAAACAACAATAAGCCTCTTCCTTTTAATCCCAAATTTTTTCAATTATGTGTCTCAATGTAACTCCATGATCTAAAGTAGAGTGCTTAGACCTAAAGCCTGCTTGCCCTTTTGCTCTCTTACCCTCCTCCTCTGCCCACTTGTTGATTCTTCTCTCAACCATGCTACCAAACAACTTTGCAAACAATGAATTGATCATGATAGTTCTATAGTTGGAGGGATGGTTAACATCTCCACTCTTAAAAAAAGGAATCGTTAGGCTACTGATCCAATCTCTAGGTAAGCCACGTTGAATAATGTTGTTGAAAATTCTCGTAATATGGGGTGCAAGAATCTCCACCCCCCACTTAAGGTATTCTGCCTGATGTTCAACCAAGTCCTTAGCTTTTCCAACCACCAACTTCCCTATACCAACCTTGACCTCTTGTACAATGAAAAGCTTAGATGTCACGCTAATCACAGGAGGAGGCTAAGTCTCTATTTCCTGCTCATACAGTTGTTTTGCATAATCAAACCATTGACTAGCGGTGATGTTATTCTCTGTCTGTTTCTTCTTTGGTTGAAGCTCCTTCCAAAATAGCTTAGGATTATTCTTACCTAGGTAGATTAACTCTTCCCACCTTGTGCTCATAAACTCTATTTTTTTTGCTTTTATGATCTGCTCGTAACACTTAATGCTCATCTTCTCCTTGCTTGGCTTTTTCAACGATTTTCTTGCAATTTTACAATCGTCATCAAACCAAATATTTACTGAAAAATAGTTTTTTGCTGACTTCTTGTTCTTTGCCCTTTTGCACTTCTCAAGCGCTCCTTGGATTATAGTGGTTAACTCATGACTATTGAGGGGCTATGAGCTAGTTGTCCCCTTTTCACATAATTGCTCTAGTGCTGCCTTGAAGCTGTTATGGTTTTCTTGAATTAAAAGAACTCTACCCTTTGTAATTGGTTGTTACAGGGGCTACATTTTTTTTGATTGTTGACTTTTTACCGGCCCTGCAAGTCTTACATACATAGGTCTATGATCAGATTTTAACTCCCAAAAGTGATCACCAATAGTGATCTCCTCTATCTTTTCTTGCACGCTTTTAAAACAAATTGCATAGTCAACAACACTTGCCCCGTTGTATGTGTTGCAAGTAAAATTGCCGGATTTCTTCCATCTGTCCATGCCATTACAAATGATTAGATCAAAGGTGCCAGACAAAGTAAGCAATTCTTCACCATAATGACTGATGTCCTTATTCTCTTCTAAACATCTAGCCCATTGTTGATTATCTTCTTCCATAAGCTAGATAGGATTATGATCCTCCTTATTGCATAAAATATTAGCTTGACCATTTGTTGTCCTAGCATTGAAGACTCCCAAAATAAGAACACCTTGTTGGGAATAAACTGAGATATCTTTTTTATGGTTGCATATGGATCTTTGCGGTCCAAACCATTTCTTTTGTAGGTTTTGGAGATCTGGTGAGCAAAATAACACTGCAATGTTTATGTGGTTTCCATTTTCTGAAATTTTGACCCAAATGTATTGTTTATTTGTGTCTTCTCTTTCCAATTAAATTGGGCGTCCTTCAACTTTTTTCACTAAAACCATTATGCCGCCGTACCCTTTGCCACTGCCCACTGCTTTGTTCCAAACCACAAACTTCATGTAACCTTCAAAATTGGGAGTCTTGCAGCCTTCTTGTTCACGCGTTTCAATAAGACAAATTATGTCTCGTTCTTCAGCAATAGGCCCTAGTCCAAGATCCCTCCTCCAAGGGTAGCTTCTACAATTCCAGCACACTAAATTTAAAAGTCCCTGAGGGGTCCCTGATTGCTATTTATTTTGGTGCAAAAAACTCAGAGTTGAGTCTTTGCCCCTTTCTGTCTCCGTTTGTTGACCTCCATTTCTTGTAAACCTAGAGATACCCACTCTCTCTTTGTTGTCCTTTTGCTGCTCGAACTTACCATGGGATCCTATATTTGCGATAATCGTTGTTCCATTGTATAACCATGCCATTTTTCCTTCATCCCTTGCTGTCCTAATTTTAGCAAATTCTACCCTTCTCTCCTCTTGTTTTATTGTTAAGTCATCATATAGAAAGAAGTGAGATCCCCTCAAAAGTCTCTTTTTGCTTAAGACTTGGAGCTTGTCTTCCCTGTTTACCATGACAACTTTGATAGGTATATCCATTTCGTCACATATCTTTCCAATCCTCCTCGCTTGGCAAATTTTCCCTTGCCAATGCAACTTTTCTCTCAAGAAGTCAGTTGCAAGATTGAAAGTGCTTTCATTTTTCCCGTAATCCCTTACTCCTCTTAAAATGACATTTCTTACCCTGTCTTGTCTTTCTTTGCCCTCTCTTTCTTGCATTCTATCAGCATTCGTGTTTGTCTCTTCTTCTAAAACTGTTATTGTTGAGTCTCTAACAACTTGTGCCCATGTTTTGTTCTCTTTTGCTATCAGTTCTCTATTATTTACGTGCATCCTTGGGTTCTGGATGTTTGATTGTTGCCCTACTTGAGCCTCTATTCCTATAAGTTTAGTTGATTGTATCATGCTTTGCCAAGTTAGCTTCATATTTTGCCACTCATGTTTCCCTGCTTTTATTGCATCTTGCAACATTACCACCTGTTCCTTTAGCACCATGTTGTTCTCCAGTAAGTTCCGATTTACTTCCGTAAACTCGAGGAGCTTGTCATTACTTTCTTGCTCCTTGGCTTCCAAACACTCTACCCTGTTTTTGGCATTCATCAATTCTTTCACATACAGTTGTGATGACCAAGTAAGAGGAGTAGTAGTGGGACTGTAAATTTTTGTTTCAGCGCCTCCCTTATGCTTTTTTAGCCCCTTGCTTGACTGTGTTTTACACATAGCTTTTGTTTCTCTTTGGGTTTGATTTTTTTATGTTTTATTAAAAAGAATAATATAACACTCTATTTTGGCTGCCACAATTGGAGGAAGCATATAAAAAGAAAGGGAAGGCTCATTTGAAAAGGTTATGCATTTTTTATATTGAAATTCTTGTGCAAGTATGTCAAACTTGTACAAGTGACTTGAGGACGAAAACCTCCACTCTTTCACATAAGATAGCTCTATTCAAGAGTTGTAATTGCACTTTGATTTTGCATAGTTGTATGCAAGTGGATCTACAAAGGTGGTTTTAGACACCACATTCATCAAGGAATTATTGCAAACGCTTCAGAGAGCTGAAAAATCATGATTTGCAAGTCAAAGAGGTAGGTGAACTTGGTTTGAAGAGTTTTTTTGATTTTGAAAGAATCTAGTTTGTAACTTCGGAACTACTTTTGAAGGACTTCCCATGGAGGGAAAATTTTGATTCTAATTTTGTTTGAAAGCTGTTATTTTTGTGATCATTTTGAGCTAACATTTGCATTGAAATTCCAAATATTCTGGAAGATATGAATTTTTAAAGTTTTAGCTGACCGAGGTAAATAATAAATTATTGAGGACTGGAATTAAGGAAATTAATTCAGAGAGTTATTTGTATAAGCTTTTCAAGTGGGGCGAATTGTTTGGAGAGCTTGGAGACCCCTTTTGAAAGGTGGCATGCAAGAGAAACCCTCTTCTAGGGTTTGGTAGTATTTTGTTTAATTTATTCCAGCTGGAGCAATTTGTGTTTGAGAGGTTTTGTAGGCGTTTGAGGGCCATTCAATGCCCTAAAAACATCCAAAAAATTACTAAAATATTTTGCAACTTGGGCAACCCACTTGTGAATACTTTTATGGTGTTTAGTGCTTGAAAAACACAGTTGTACCTTCACATAAAAATCAGATTATTGGCAGGGTTATTTTCAGCCACTTCGCCAATATATTTTGATCCAAAAAAAGTACATTGTTTTCCAAATATTTTTCAGCTATTTGTGGAGATATTTTGGCAATGTTTTGCTTGGGTATTCTATAAATTTTCCAGCTAGAGCTAGCTGATTTGTGGAGTATAAATTTCAGATGTTTGACGATTTAATTCAAGGGTTTGTTGGGTAAACCCCAATTAGGCCTAATTGTCCCATTTGGGGACATTTTAGTGGTATCAAAGCCATGTTTTGGCTATATGTGGGATTCAGGGTGTCTATCAAACAATAACATGGATAAGGGAAGGATGGAAGGTATTACATAGGCTCAGGATCATGGGAATCAGCCCTTCAGGATGGAGGACCAGCCTTTGGTTCGTTGGGATTTGATGGAAGATTATAATGAATACTTAACACTTGCACCACAGGACAAAAAAGGAAGGAGCTTCAATTATTGGCTAGGTTTGAGATATGACAAAGTGCACCATGAACACATAGCTACACAGGATGACTTGGGGAAGATGGTTCTTCCAACTTTTGATGGTGATCCAAGTATTCCAGTAAGAGCTTGAGTTGACAAAGTGAGTACCTTGATTTGAGACCTAGAGGTAGAAAGGAAGCATTATTTTTTGTCATCCAACATTTGGATGTCGCTGCCCACAAATGGTGGCATCATGGATGGGTGACACAAGGACATAGACTATTGGAACACATGAAGAATTGTTGGAAGAGATAGTTGATAAGTTTGGAAAGAAGATGGAGCCATCTATGCCTAAATCAATAAGGGCACATAACAAGGAATCCAAATTGGATGAAAGACAGCCCTTAAAACAAATAACAGAGCCTCATTTCCAATTGTACAAGGGGCAGCCACTCCACAAGTTTGCCAATGACCAAAATTCAGTCAAACATAGCCCCTTTCTGAGGTGTGAACTACCAAACAGTAACTCAGAAAATTCAAAAAAATCAATGGCAAGTGAGGCTGAATTTGAAGGGCAGCCACCAAATGAGGAACCCTTGAGATTTGAGCATCAAAAATTAGTCAATTGTGGACCCACGGAGATGAGCAATCAGCTAAAATTGAAGGCAGAAAATTCAGAAGAAGTAAAGGCATGTCATAAGAACATGACCTCCACACTTATACACTTACTCAGTATCTCCAAATATTAATGGGGGCATGTCATAAGAACATGACCTCCACACTTAAACAATCTTCAAATCAGTTTCATGATTCAAATATACACTTGGATCAAAATCCTATACATTGCACTAATTTTGCATAGATTTGAAACAGAGTTTTTCATATTTATAATACATACTCCAACGTAAATATATTAGAGGTGCATATGCCATGCTATTGCACCAAAAATTGCAAAATTTACCAATTATACTACTCACCAGGACACACCAATTACACCAGGATATACTATTATCGATCCTTTTCGGCTACAGCAGTTGGTTCATTTTATAGGTTGGAATGATTAAATCATTCAACCTCACCAAATTTATTGATTGAAGTGATTAAATCATCCAATCTCACCATATTTATAGGATGATTCGATTAAATCACTCGCCCTCCTCAGATTATATATTCACACGAGTTACATGATTGAGATATAATGATCTCAATGGTCGTGTCACAACTCATCCTTCCACCAGATTGGGGGCATAATACCTTCCAATCTCCCTCTTTAGATCTCCAAGGTTCAGGGTTGAACCTTCTCCAACTCCAATTCTTCATAAGGAAGCATCTTTACCAAGTCAAAGCATAAAGAGGCAACATGGTTGCATCGACAAACAAGTGTATTCTTGCCTTGGTCTCTTTCTTTGAAAGTATTTCAATTATTTCAAATTTCAAATTATATGCATTGATTTATATTGTAACATGCTCTTGGTTACAGGGCATTCACCAACAAAGCCCTCAAAGGGGGCTCAAGCAAAGGCAAAGTGAGTTGTGCACCCCCATGTATGCATTTCTTTCCTTTAAACTAGTAGTTTCATCCTTATGCATTACTAGATTAAAAAATAGGCAAATGTAGATACTAAAACTGAATATTTATAGCATCTCAGTCTTGTACATTTGACAAATATCAATCAAGGCTCTACCCTTCAGTATTCGACCTCCCTACAACCGAAAGACTCGCATTCACCGTCTCATTGTGCCTAAATGCTTATCTCTTAGTCCGATCCATATCTTTCTGATGACCCAGGTCTCTTGTAATGCACAAAAAGCTTACAACATAATAAACATCCTTCACTATTAGTTTCAGATCAGTACACATTTTCTAGCCTTTTAGACACTATTGGCCACAGAGGGACACTACCACCGACAGTAGTGTCTAGATCCTTATCTAGTGTCTAGTAGCCAGAAGTCATCCAAATTACAAAATGATTGAAACCAATGGGTTGGCCCAATTGTCTTATTGAACCCTACCGTGAGATATTTTCAAAATGTGTGGCATAAATACAAGTCTAAGCTTTCTCATTCCTCATCTAGCAAATACCTACTAAAGCTAAATCAATCGATTGCACAAGCACTCTATTCTGCCATATTTTTCCCTATTTTCATATCAAGCATAAGAGTAGTCATACCACAGGTCTGCAGCATTCAAAGAGCAGCCCATGAACAATATTTGGAAAATTACAAGCTAGATCATTGCACGCATCTTCATATAGTGTATTGCACCCTTGTGCACACACAGGGGAGAACTACATAAGTCTAAGGCCTTCTTTGGAGTATTGGCTATGTAGGCAATGTTCATTGATAGAGGGGTCTTTAGGACAACTCGACACCATGAGCCCACTAATCCACTTTTCAACAAACTCATTCCAAAGGTGAATAAGGGTAAAGAGCTAGATTTGATCAATTAGCGAACAATGACACCCTGTATCCAAGATCTAAACACACCAATATAAATGCGATAGAAAACCTAGAACAAAGATCTTGGTCGCATCCAGATCCAGTCTTTATCCCATACTAGACACTTGCATCACAGTCGGACAGTGGTGTCCAAATTTGATGGAAGTGTCCGTGGCCACAAAATTACAATTTCCAGAATCTAGCAACTAATCCAAAACATTGACCCTACCTACTTTACACCTGTTTTCAACCCAGATTTGCATGTGCACAGTAAACCAAGTATCAATGTTCCTTATTTATTGCAATATATTTCAATAGTTGTTCTTTACTATTTTTAGCAATCTTAGATGTATGAATTCAAAATATTATTTAAGTTTTGTATTTATTGCCCTGCTATAGATTACTTTATCACCCTTGTGTTAGAACTACTACTATATTTCTTAACCCTAGATACCACACATCTAAATTTATGGTTAAACAATGATCAATCCCTCCAAAAAACTCTAGTGATGAAAGTCCCATCACCAATTACCGAGCAAATACCACTTTTCTCAAGTTCCTCTTAGATGTGTCGTTGATCTGACACAACTTAAGTCTACGTCCATCATTGGACATCACTAGTCACCTATGACTTAACAAGTACCACTTTTCTCAAGTGCCTCTTAAATGTGTCATTTCTCAAACACGGCTCAGGTCCACATCCATCATTGGATGTCACTAGCCTCCACTCATCTTAGAGTGCTTCCACATCAGACTATCTTTGAACAATGTTCCAAAACTTTCTTCCTTTCAAGGTGCTTTAATGACTACCTAATTCCTAAAAATCATTTAAGTTTCTTGCTTACCTTCTTGAACTCTTCATTTGATGCACCTTAGCCTCATAGTATACTACTTGGCTCCCTAACCTTGAACCAATACTATCCATCCCAATGGATGAGGTACTTCCCTTTTTCCACTACCCATGGTCAATTCACCACTTTCCAAGCAATTTAATACATGCTTGCAAGGACAAGACATTATTTACCAAGAAAACATGTCCATCAATCCTAATTGTCTATTATGTAGACAACTTGATGTTGGTATACAACTTCAGAGATTTACAATAAGTTGCAATCACATGGAAAACTTTAGATAAAGCACATTTTTCCAAAAAAGATTTTGAAACATAGTTCTACAATCAAACAAATTCTCCAACATCACCCACATTGTCATGCTTACATTTTCCATTTTGAGAAGTCTAAGAGCAGCTTAAATTGCATGTCATTTTATCTCTTGGAACACATTGAGGATATCCCCTGCTACACCCCTGCCTAAGAAGTACTTTGGTGCTTGAGGCTCCTAGCCTAGTTCATCAACACAAATTTGGCTACCTTCGGACTCAATTAGCATGAATATATGGATCATAAGCAACATTTCCTTGCAATACTAATTATCTGACATGACATCACCAAGATCATGTCTCTCCTCTACGTTATAATTGTGCTTAGGGTCATGCGGAAGTAACACCACCTATGCACCATACCAGTGAAAAACAATTAATTCCATCGAATCAAGGGGCGCTGAAGCACAAGCACAAGCACAAACACAACACTACAAAATAATGCTCCAAACATGCTATCAAAATTGTGTTCCAAAAGTCTGCTCTAGGCAAGAGATTTAATTAATTCCACTCACTGGGCATTATGAAGAAACTTTTTTAAAAACAAACTTTAATGTTCCTCATGATCTCCTTATTTCTCATTTATGTTTGCATTTACCTAGGATCTCCTCCCCTGAGAAAAATCTTCAAAGTAATCACACTGATGTTAAACAAGGCCATGCCCACATCAGGGAAAGAAGCTTCTCCTTAAATAATATTCCATGCTAGTTAAACACTAGACCTGCTTTCCACCTCCAAATGCAAACAAAACTGCTTCAATTCAGAGCTCTTAACATCTCTTATGTTTCAAATTCACCACAGCATGGGATCAGCTGCAACCAACAACCTGTATATGGTACAGAAGTTGCACACCCATTCAACCACGACCACTTGTTCAGTATCCTTTGATAGATCCATGAGCCTCCTTCCGCAAACCACCTTCCAAATGATCACCGCAAAACCCAAAATCTTCGTAGGCATCATCATCCAAAGTGATATACGATGCTGGGATACAATGACCCCACCAAAGTTGTAATGATCTAGACCAACCACGTTCATATTTTTTGGAATGATCTTGATTCCAGCATGAACCTCTGTAAAAGCCCCTTGCTTTTCAAAGCTTCAATTTTTGCCACTCAAGCATCAAATTGCTTCATTCCTTCATATTCCTTGCATTCATTGCTATAAATCAAGTCATCACCAATAAATATATTCATAAAATATTGCTTGTGACACTTATCTACAGCAAAATCAAATGCATCATGAGCTGGAGTTACCTTAACAGCGCAATTCTAAAGTCTGGATTAACAAGCACTGCATCACAAATTATAAGAATTTTTCTTGCACTGAAAGGGTGAACAGAAAACTTCTTGTGCAAATGCATATATCTCTGATCAGAGGGATGCACTGCAATGGCAGTGTCACCTAGTGTGGTTTCCGGCCTTGTTGCTACAACAATGTCTCCCAAACCTTCCTCCAAGAGAAACCAGAAAGCACCTTTTACTGGCATCATTACAAAATAACACTACCGCCCATACCTTATGCAATAGAACTTCAGCAATCTGTGGATTACCACATCTCGCAGCATAATGCAATGCCGTTTTGTTATCCTTGTTCTTACCCTTTCAAATTGACTGTGTTTCAACAAAACGAATCCATGCTTCTAAATCACATGTACACTCCAATCAGCCCGAAAGACATCGTAAAAAGTTTACCGCTCTCATATGTCGATCAGCTAAGACTTTATGAAGTGCCTTCTCTCCCTTCACATTGGCAGTTAACAACATGCAGGGTTTGTGCAAAAGCAACTACTCCACTATCTGAATATTACCAACAATACCTGCCAAATGGATAGTTGTATCTCCTTGTGGCACTAACTCAAAAAGTTGGTGGACAAAAACATTGCAACTTTGAACCCAATATAGAACCTGCAAAAGGATTCAATCAACACAGCAATAATAAAATCCTCAAGGGGTTAAGAAAGGAGGAACCCACAGGCATAGGCCTTATGAAGCCTAAGGCCTCAAATCCCACTCTGATGCCATATAAACATTAATCCATAGGTAGCGAATAATACATTACAATTAAAGCCTGTATTTATAATCAGGGAAATAGACTATTCACGGAAATAAACAAACTCTTAAAATAACCTAGTTGTTGTAATACTCGTGCAACCACTTAACAATATATCTAATAAATAGCACAACACTTTCCTTTATTTATACTATTTGAATTTTTATAGCACAACATAATCATTTATTTACTCTATTATAGCCTTAATTAGAAAAGCATGGTCTACAGTATCTAGAATTTTGTTCCTTGTAATTTCACCCTAGTAAATGTTAAACCTTATCATGTGATTTTAGACCATACAAAATTTACTATTTGAAGTCTAAACAATAAAAAATCCATACAATTAAGGGAAAACGTTTGCATATAATGTTATTGGAATCTAAGATATTATTGTTTTCACTCAAGATAAATGTAGACCATTACAACAATTTAAAGTTATAGTGAATACTTACCCTACGATAGTGAAAACAACAATTATCACCTACATGTGACTCTGCCCATTTCTTTGTTCTATACAACTCATTTAAAACCTGCATATACGATCCATGTCAAATGTATTACAAAATAGTGTATATTAAGATTTTACTAAAATAATATCAATTATTAATGAATGGGAATATCAATATATGGATCAAAGATAATAATGACAAGGAAACAACTAAATTTATTGTATATGCTATACTATAAGTTAAAAATATAAAAACACAACACATTGGTACATGAGTAGCATTCCAAAAGGAAACATAGATGTCCACATAATACAAAGCAGGCGACTAATCTTTTCCAAGTGATATTAAAAATTAAAATCATATAATCTCTTGTTAGAATTTGTTGTCAGCCATCCACACCTTGGTACTTGTACCATAGAACCTCTCAAAGAAAGTTTAGTGTGTTTTAAATCCCCTATTAAATGCATTAATAAAAAATGCTATTCACCCTATCACTTGGGTGCAAGTACCATCCTAACCAACGACCATATAGTGTGCATAGACATATCGTGTATGAAAATGCAAGTACCAAATGCACTATAACATCTAAAGGCACTTTTGGGGCGTCCCTTAATTTTAAGTGTGTTCCCCTGCAAAATGGGAATGCCTAATCAACACACACTATGAACACAACCCCAAAAAATGTAAAAAAAATAAAAAACAAAAATAAGTAACAAAGAAAGTAATCTATATTCATCCTAAAAGAAAACAGATTCAAGCTTTCTTTATTTCATTTGTAAGACTTGTTTTGATTACTAAACCGAGATTTTTGTTCAGCGTGTAATCACAGAAATGTTTTCAGCAAGAAAAGAGCTTATTTTGAATTTAATACATATTGTATATATTTATTTATTTTAAAATATGATATATTTGTTTTCAATTGCATAATTACAAATCACTAAACATTCTAAATTTTCAAAATAATATCCATTAAAATTGAACATTGAAATTGAAAATTGACTTTGTCAGATACAATGTAAAATTCCAAATATGAATGTCTGATAGTTATGTTATCATGAAAATAAATAGAATTATGTAGCAACTACAAGAGTCTCATATGACAATGAAAATCAACACTAAGAAAATCAATATATAAAAATCATGTTTCACTATTTCAGCCATGAAAAAATGCTTAGCTCAAAGCATGTAGCAACAATCCCAATAATCAAAGTCATCATTAGACACATCCCCCATGAGCTGCAATATCCCCTCATCACAACTTGGCTTTGAATCAGCACGATCCTCTAATAGGACCCCGACTATTCTCAGTTGCACATCTTAGTCTCCATCAACCCGCCTCAGCTCCTTGATGTCCACATCCCATCGTACTGTTGGATTCTCCTTGTAATCAAGTGTCTTGCGGTCCATGAGATGCAAGGCACTATGTACAACAACTATCTTCTTCGCTCTCCTAAAGATAAGTTTGTTTCTCTTGATAGAGTCAATAAATATATATGTGGACCAATTCCTCTCAACAAGGGAGGAATTTAAAACCTGTGACAGGAAGCAAACAACAAGTGTCAATAGCATCATTGGACCCATGCAGCCTCCACCGTCCACTTGGGTCATCCTATGATAGATTGAGTATATCCCCCCTAATCGTTATTTTCAAACAAGACTAGTAAATCCAGTCCACTTAGCCCGAATTTTCATAGCCTCCATTCTTAGGTACATTTTATTAAGGGCCTTCATGAAACTCTTATTCACCTCTCTATCATCAATAGAAGTTATTCTATCAGGCCTCTTCCCAAACCATTTAGGATTAACTACATATGCTGCCCTGTGTTCAACTTCTCTCACCTATACTGAACAATGGACTAAATATGCTTGTCATAGAATGCCAAGGTGGGGTCTCTATAAGAAATTGTGGTGCCAAGCATACCTTCAATCATCTCATACATCCCTCTAAGGTTAAAAGAGTTGGAATCGCCATATGTAATGATCGTAAAAAGAGGGGATTCAAAGCACACGATGTAACTCACATCTGTCCAAAACTGATCTCTAACCACCACATCCTTCACTCTCACGCCACTTGGAATTCTTTCGGAGAAAGTGTCTTGGAGAATTTGTTCGGAAAGATTGTCCCGAATCTACATTGCAAAGGTACGTGTTGATGCTTAGAATTGCGTTGTTTCCAACACCAACAATGAGAAGTTTCAGGAATGTGGGACTTGCGACTTGAAACGACCTCCAGATTTTAAAGAAGCTGGCTCTTCTTTATCTCAAAAGTATTTTGAGAAACAGGATAGAAATTAAACAGAAACACAAATGCAACGAAAGAAAATCTAACTATGGCGATGCGCCTGAATTTAATTCGACTCATAATTCTAAGCACAGTGAATCTATCTTTAGGATTCAATTACATTAAAGAGAAAACAAGGCATGATCAATGTAAAAGATGAAAATAGATAAGATCAAAGGCTCACAACTTAAACAATTTTGCAATAACATAGAAAATATCAACAAAGGCACAAAACTCAGTCTTCTTATTAATTTTCCAGTCACATAAAAGGCACAGAGACATGCACAGTTATACAAACTTTCTAACTCAAGAAAACAAAACAAAGGCAAATGATATTCCTGGTCACAGCTAAAAAAGTCTAAAACTTCTTGACAATAATCTCTTGCAGAAAATTCTCTCTATCTTCTAATGATGATCCTGGTGATCTCTGCACCCATATTTATAGCATCGGACTAGCTCTAGATTCCTTGCACGTTCCCAATCTAACTGAACTCTAACTGAACTGGAAGTGTCTAACAAAAGATATTTCTTGGATCAGCTAGGGATGACAAAATTTAGGCAAAAGAAACTCGCGCCCGAGCTCTGTGTCAAAAACTTCACTGCCTCAAAACCGAAATGCGCAGGGACAAAATTTGGAGCGCACAACTGAAAATCAGAAAATGAAAAAATGTAGAGTTTTTTACTCTACAATTCTTGGCGACCCCGAGGACTTTTGAGCTTGCTCAAAAAGAATAATCCACAATCTCCCACATGATCAAATGTGACAAAAATCACAACTTCAATAAGGTTGTCTGATAAGTAGACCACCCATCATCAGATAATCCCTGCTTATTTTGCAATTTGTGGAAGGCTAAATCAAGATTGATGATATCCTTGTGTGAAAAATTCTGCAAAATATGAACTGTAGCCTTCAATTTAAATTCACGCTGGGAAACGGGAATCAAAACAGCTTCCACTTAAGGCACTGATGAATCATCTCTTAAACCCTGAAAGACTGCCTGATCATTTTGCCTGGCTAACAACAAAGGTTTAATCTCATCAATCATCAACACAGTGTTGCTATCAGGAAAAAGGGAGGGAAGACCCAATTGCACCAGATCTTCAATGTGTTGTTTCATGTCTTTGATTCCTTCTTTCACCACATCTAGAAGCTCTCTGCAATTGATTGCTGCGGAGTTGCAATTGAGAACCTCGTTCACTCTTTTGGCAGCGATCATTTTGTCACTAACCCCTGCTGCTGATAATGTTCCATCAGTTGCATCATATAGCTTTTGAAGCAGCATTTAAGAGTCAAACTCTCTCAAAGAGACAGTAGACACAGTGTCTTCAACTGAAGTCTCCACCTTTTCGCATAATTTTTGTGCATTTAGCAAAAAGGTTAGAGAAGGTTTGAGCTGAATAATCTCCTTAGAAATTCTTTTCCATATTGATTCATAAAGCTCCTTAACCAAATTCAAAACCCCTGCATTCCTTGGCCTATTAGCCAACTCAAGTGTCAATTGTTTTGTCATTTGTCGCTCGGCTTGAAGTTGGGCCTGTATAGCAGTGGTATTGTTCTGCTCATTCAGCAACTTTTGTTGAAGTTGAGTGACCTGTAGCAGTGTTTCCTCACATTTTTCCTGAAATGCTACCTTTTTCCGCCTTAAGGTTGTCACTGCATCTTTCACCTGCATTAGCCCTGCTTTTAAAGAATCATTTTGGGCCTGAATACCCTGGTGAGTCTGAAGAGAAACAGTATCTTGCAACTGTTTGTTGAGACTACTTTATTCTTGGTATTGATTTCTGTAGTCAAACTGCTACAGTTTGTCTTCTCTTGGGCTAGATCAACCTCCATTTTCTGTAGCTTCTTTGATATTTTCAAATAATCCTCGGCTACTGCAGAAGTGGATTCATTTAGCAGCTCAACCTTATCTTGGGGTCTGAAAAGTGACATATCTATTGCCACTGCATTCATGGTATAATCTTCAGGCTGCATCTGCTCATTTGGCTTGACGACATTAGGTGACAAATGGGTCACCATTAATTGTTGTTGTATTGGGTCAAATTGTGACCTCATATGTGGTGTAGCCAAGGCTTTATTATTTTTCATTCTCTTCTTCTCCATCCGGCCTTCTCTAGCCTTCTTAGCAATATCTGCTTGAGTTTGGAAGGTAGAAGGAGAGGCAATGTGCCCACCCGCAAAAGGATAATCCTGTGGCAAGCCATAGGGAATAGCCAAATGTTGGCTAGGGAAAATCTGAGGAGGTACTTTCTTAGGGATAGAGGGGAAAAATTGAGGCAATGATGTGACCTAAGTATGGATAGACGGGGCAAAATGAGAAATGGGCACAGCAGAGGTGGCAGGGGATATTATTTGGCCAGATTGAATCATCACCCCTATAGGAGAAGAGAGAGATTGAGAAGGAGAAACAACACTCACCTGAGGAGCTACCGAAGTACTCTGTGGTTAGTGTTGTGAAGGTTTTGCTCTCTCCTCTGAATCAAGTTGAAACCTCAGCCTCTTATGTTTCCTTGGTGTTTCTTCTTCTGGCTGTGCTCCCTTCTCTTCAACATTTACCACTGCTGCTAGTGGTGATTGTGTAAAACTAGGAACCCCAAGGACTGACGCTGATGGAGAAGCTTTTGGTGGTGAAGATACCACACTCTTGTTTTTCAATGGTACTAAGAGATTGAGGCCAAACAGTTACAGAGACTGCAACTGAGATTTGCCTTGGGGTCTACAATGTTTGACTGGATTCTGCTCTGGCTTCTGACTCTCCACCTTGTGTCTGCAAATTGCTTGTATCAAGACTAGAGATGGAGACAGATGACATTCATCCCAGAGTTCCTCCCATTTCTCATCTGAATCCACATTTCCAAAAGAGTGAGTTGTCTCACAAATCTCTTGCCTATATTCTCCAATAGGCTTCTATTTTCTCAGTGCTCCAGTCTTTGTTCTTTAATGCTCTTCTTAAACCAAAAGTCATTCTGATTTTAGGATCAAAATCCTTCTGCTTAACATCAACAGTTTCCCATGGCCTGTCCTCTTGAAGGGGCAAATCCGTCAATTCTACATAAAAATCAAGAATATCTTCCCTAGGATTTCTTCTGTTTTCCCAAAAGGGATGGCCCTCATGCTAAATTCTGGCAGCAACCTTATTATTCCTGACCCATGAAGTTATGAAACCATTTGGGTCATATCCCCATCTATCTTCAATTAAAAAGAAACCCAGGAAGGCTAGCTTTCTTAGCAACACGAGCTCAGCGTCTCTGGCCTCTAGGGCCATGTTGTTTGTTACCCATGGAACATCATACATTTTCTTATTTTTCTTCCCAGTGCCATATTCATTATCCACCACAGACACTTGCCTGGTGGCCTCTAAGAATGCTAACCTAAGGGTCAAAATCTTAGGTAGCAACACTGGTTCTCCACTAAAACCATGGACTCTAATAATAGTATGATGGGATCCAAAAAAGTAATCACAAGGAATAGTACAATTGGTCATAAGGCCTGAGACACTTGGAATCAATCTATTTACAACCGGCTCTGGGTTTAGACAACAAAAAGCAGGGGCAACAAAAAGTTCCGAAAATTCGTATGGGTCACTGGTTTTGGACAAGATGTGTCCATGCAGATATAGGAATGGTCCTATGTAGACCGAAGCTTGGGTCATACATATTTAGATACAGATGTTGGGAAAAGATGCTGGAGTTTTGATACAACATAAGGTGAAATAGATAAGAAGAATACCTGAAAATCCCTTTAGATTTAAATTGGGCGAGTTGTTCAACCATTGAATATGCAATCTGCTCAGAGAAATCAAGCCAATACTCCTGAGTCTTGTCAACAGTTTTCAATTTGAAGAGGATGGCCATTTGTTCTTCATAGACAGTTATATCATCTTTCATTCTGAAAATGAATGCCATCATAGAAAGTGCCTCTTGGCTGGCCTGCGCAAATTGTGCTCTTGATGTTGGCAGTGTTGGCACAGTGGTATCATCATCACCTAATTGCAATTCTGATTTCAGAAACCTCAATTGAGTATTGACGTTTGCCCACGTTTTCTGCATTTTGGCAATGGTGGAAAACATGGCTGTCTTGTCATGATACAAGGCCAACATGTCTCTGATAGCCTTTGGTGTAATCTGCACCACGAATGGACCTTGTTGTATGGTATTTGAGGGCACATGAAACAATTCGGAGCATATTTCAACCAAATCAGGGCACGGATGTACACCTGGGACAATGAATTGTGTCAGCTGAGAAGTCTATATCCTCATTGCAAATGTTTCATATTGTCCGGCCTTGGCCCTCTGAATACACCTTTGATGTGCCCCTTCTCGTAGAGTTTTGCTAGGCTTTTGAAGAATTGGGTCCATGATTCCATCTAAAAAACTTTCACCTTGCTGGGTCATTGGCATAACCAACTTCAAGGACTCTAGTCCGTGGATAGGTCTTTAAGGATTGTGCAGGGGCCGAAGCATATGATTTGCTTGTGAGAAACTTATCAATAGATTCATAAATCTCAAACTCTTGTTGCGAAGACTGTGCTCCCTCCATATCTATATCAATACTTGGAAATAGTGTATGGAGCTTTGCAATAGGGAAGGCACGTTCACTAAGCAGGTTTGCTATGAATTGAAAATGCAAGTAACGAGGATTTTCTAGCAGACGCAGAAATGTTTGAGACACTTGTAAGCTTTAACTCTTGTTATGAGGTATTTAATGACCCATCATGTCTCGAAAATGGCATTAAAACCGGATATCCGTTAGCAAATCTTATTGAATCTGCTTGGGACAGCGAGTCAGACACGTCATGAAATGGTTGCGTAAGGTACTTTGGGAATGTTAAAGATTTGAGAGATATTTAATGTGTCGAGAGTTTTGAAAATTTTGAAAAAGACTCTGAGCTGCGGCCACATGTTCAAAGAACACTTATTAAAAAAAAGAGGGAAAGAAAAATGGGAAAACAAAGCAACAAGGAAAAGGAAATTATCTAACTATAATAAATTAACCAGGTATCTTTGCCTCCCTCCTGGATCAAAGGAAGAATTTCTGAAGTCTCCTTCATGGCGAGAAGACTTATGGTGCCAGACAAGTGGCTGAATGGGATGAAGCTCTGGTGACTTGCTCTTCTTGCATGCCACCTTGATTGGCCTGCATCCGAGTGGATTAGAGTCAAACATGCTTCCAACATATACATACTCTTCTTGTTCTTGAAAGCTTGTCGAATGTTGGTTCTTCATACTGGCATGTCTCATCAGGAAATCGATGGCTATTGGCTCATTACCATAAGCCCTTTGATATACATCATTGATTGGCTTATCTCCTTCTGCCTCAAACTCGGGTTCTATTGCACAATCATCCTCCTTAATGACTTTAAAAATATCATCTTCAAATTCACCAACCTCTTGAAAGGATAAGCCTGAAAGCTTGCAGCAATTTTGCATATTTATTTGAGTCTCAATGATGTCTTGTCTATCCACAACCAGCTCACAGCATCTTGGAAGAATAGTATAACCTACCCCAATGACTTCAAACAAGTCGTTCAAATCATGATCAAGGAAGTGTCCATGCTCCTCCATATCGTCTTGCAAAGTGAGAAGTCAGAAATTATCTCTTCCTCATCAGAGATTAAGGCATAAGCTTGTGACTTGCCCTCTTGTTCATCAAAGGGTGTACCTATGGTGATTTCCTCCTCATCTGCACTCATGAAATCTCCCTGACCAGCCATGAACTGAGCACACTCCTCCATATCGTCTTCAAGGTCCCAAGCTGATTCATGATTTTCCCTCTTCCAACTCGAACTCTGGAATTCATGTTGAGAGACCTGAGGATTGGTAGAAGAGGTATCTTTTGGCGTTTCTTCTCTTAAAACATTTGGGATTTTATGATCTCCATCAAATATGACATAAATGCCCAGACCAGTGGAGTCATAATTTCCATATGGGTCACTTTGCATCATAGCTAACAAATGATTATTTTCCTCTTCTTGGTCATGTTCAGTCCAGTCACCTAACTCCTCAACAAAGACCCTTTCTTCCTTATTTAGCATAGCATGAGCTGCCTCTAATTTTGATGTTGGTTCATTGGTGATGTGATCCTTAGATAGTGGCTCAGATAGTATTTTCATCTTTGAACCATATTTGGCTTTTAGGATGAGGTGAGACCAATCAACTGACATATATCCTCCTATCATCGCTGTAAAGTCTCTGGATAAACATAAACCAAATACAGGGGGTATATCTATGACTACCACATATTGATTGACAATTATATTAGGACAAGTATATAATTGCAATGGGAGTTGTTTAATTCTCCCTATTGTTTGCACTGATTTGCCATCCAGCTGCATGACTCCTCTAGTAAGTGGCTCATACTTTATTTTTAAAGCATCTGCTATTTGCTTAGGCATTACTGTAGTACTAGCCCCTAAGTCTGCCATCGCATTATGCAACAGTTTCTTTCCAACTATCAGAGACAAATAGAAGGGCTCTGGTTTGGATTTACTTACCTCTGCTGCATTATTCAAAAGGGTTGTCTGCAGAGGAACTGCGTCCTTGAGCTTTTCTTTATCAACAAGTCCTTTGGTGCCAGTATGTTTAGGCACTGCTTGGCCCTGCAGAATTTCTTGTAACAATATCTTTTGCTCAAGAATGGCTAATATGTCCCATATTGACACTTGTGCTGGAGTCCTCTTCAGCTGATCCACCACATTCACCGGTCCTAATGTTTGGGTTCTTGGAAAATAAGGGAACCTTGTTTTTTCTTGAACTTGTCCAGGAACTACTTGATTCTGCACTGGCCGATGCACTTCTTGTCTAGTCGCTGTGTTTTGATGACTTTGAAATGGAGAAGGCCTCATAACTTCATTATTTGTGACTTCAAGCTATTCCATCATCCTTCTCTTTGATCTGGTATAGTAGTCTGATTGCACCACTGGTTTCCTGGAAGTAGAAGCTTCATTCAAGAATACTGACTCTTCATTTTCAACCCATGAAAACAAAGCATGTTCAGGGGCTATTTCTTCTTCTTATTGTAAGGACATCCCTTGCATCTGAGCCATCAGGATTGAATTTTGCATACCAGGGGACTGGTAGGCTTGAGTGTCAGAAGTACTTGCAAATTGTCCATCCATTCTTCTTTGCTCTGCTACCCTCTGTTGTAGATTACCCATGGGACAATCTCTGGGCATATGAGCATTATTACAAGGGACACACCAGGCATTGGTGCCATCTATATAATTATTCTGCCCTTGAACAATCTCCCTATTTAGATTAGGGGGAACAGTCTGTGAGGGTGTAGGGACTGCAACTAATTGGTTTGCTGGATGAAAGTTATATTGCCTTTGAGAACCCTGATACTGGTTTGGCTGTGGTGGAAATTTATTTCCTTGGTAGCTTTGATATTGGGATTTAGGATAAAGATTCTGATGTCTTTTTATGTTAATTAACTCATTAGAAAATGTCCTTAAGATGTTCTTGATATCATCCATCTCAGATGATTGGGCAGGGACAAGTTCTTTAGCAGGGTGTTGAGGATATGTGTACATAGACACAGGGGAAGCTATGGAATTAGGGGTTTCTTGAGACAAAGGTAAGGTAATCTCTGAAAACATGGGCATGGGAGGCCTTGGGGGCAACTTTCCAGCATCTATTAAATTATTTTCAGCTCTGACTGCGTATTCATAGACTTCTGGCAGAGTCTGACCTCCAAGTGACTGAATCATTACTGATATATCTGAATTTAAAGCTTTAAGATAAAATATTATAGCCATACCTGGGAATGGTCTTGCTATAGCAGAAATTCTTTCCCAAGTCTTTTGAAATCTTGAATTGAAGTCAGCCATTGCTTCTTGTGGTGCCCTTTTGATAGTAATCAATTGTTGTAACAAAGAAGATTTATCACCCTTTTCTTCAAATCCTTCAAAGAAAAGATCTCCAAGCTAATCCCATGTAGATATTGTATTTGAGGTCAAGGATTTGTACCATTCCAGAGCCTTCCCTTTAAAAGAAGTTGCTAACAATCTTATGGCCACATTTTGCTGTGTGACCACATGTATAGCACAGACATTAGACACATCCTGCAGATATTTTTCAGGGGTTTTAAAATTTTGTCCACTAAATTTGGGCGGAGCTTTCAGGGCATTTACTGGAATAGGATCCCAAGTCGCTGGTGGTATTGGGAGAATCAAAGGACTGCTAGTGTTCCAACTTGCATAATTCCTTGGGGGTATAGGTGCTCCCATGTTTGTTCTTGGTATTGGTATAAACTGATTGACTCTTCGTCTTGGACTAGTTATCAAAAGTGGAAAAAAAATACCTGGATTTACAGCAGATTGAGATCTTATTACTGGTCCACAACACTGACTCCTTGTAGCTCTCTGGTTCATACGGTCTTGAAAGAAATTTCAAGATGGTGTCCCACCGGGCGTGCCAAAAATTGTTGATGCTTAGAATTGCGTTGTTTCCAACACCAACAATGGGAAGTTTCAAGAATGTGGGACTTGCGCCCTGAAACGACCTCCAGATTTTAAAGAAGCCAGCTCTTCTTTATCTCAAAAGTATTTTGGGAAAAAGGACAGAAATTAAACAGAAACACAAATGCAATGAAAGAAAATATAACTATGGCGATGAACCTGAATTTAATTCAACTCTTAATTCTAAGCACAGTGAATCTATCTTTAGCATTCAATTACATTAAAGAGCAAACAAGGCATGATCAATGTAAAAGATGAAAATAGATAAGATCAAAGGCTCACAACTTAGACGATTTTGCAATAACACAAAAAATATCAACAAGGGCACAGAACTCAGTCTTCTTATTAATTTTCTTGTCACATAAAAGGCACAGAGACATGCACAGTTATAGAAACTTTCTAACTCAAGAAAACAGAACAAAGGCAAATGATATTCCTGGTCACAGCTAAAAAAGTCTAAAACTTCTTGATAATAATCTCTTGCAGAAAATTCTCTCTATCTTCTGATGATGATCCTGGCGATCTTTGCACCCATATTTATAGCATCAGACTAGCTCTAGATTCCCTGCACGTTCCCAATCTAACGGCCTAACTGAACTCTAACTAAACTGGAAGTGTCTAACAAAAGATATTTCTTGGATCTCAAACGTTTCGTCTCCCTGCAAGTTCATTAGCTGAAATAGATACACAGGACGCTTCCTACTGTGAAACAGGGGAAGACACTTGGCAGTTACCGTTTTTTCACTTGAAAACTTTCTCATTATTCAAAAGGCACTGGAAAATGACACTTGGCAGCTTCCGAGGCACTTACCGAAGACACACGGCACTTTCCGCGTAACTTATACTCTTTACTGTGTCTTTGCTCAGGAGTGTTCCGTCTTTGACATATGTCACAGTTCGCTTCTTCAAACTTTAACAATCTACAAAAAATGGGACCCACAACATTTCTCGCCTGAGCAGCGTCAAAAGGGGAACAGAGACAGGTGTCATTTTCCACGTATCTTTAACAAAGAACACGTGGCGGCTTCTGTTTTCTTCAGCTATGGACACGTGGCGGCTTCAATTGATCTTTATCTAGACTCTAGAAACATTCGGGACTCATTTTAGATTCATACGGATGGTGACACTTGGCAGCTTCCGTTGACTTTAGAAACAAAAACCCGGGTCCCACCACAGTCTTTACTTATCAATGAAACAAAGTGAAAATATTTCGGATGTTGACACATGGCGGCTTCCGCTTTCTTCAGCTAGGGATATGTGGCTTCTTCTGTTGCTTTTAGAAAAACATATTGAAGCCTTCCGCAGTTGCCACTTGGCGCCTTCCACTTGATCCAGAGAAAAGCTTATTGAAAGAAGCTTTCGAAACTCAAAAGAAATTTGAAACACGGATGCCAATACTTGTCACGCTCCGCTGAGTTACCACGGGACACGGGGTACGTTCCGAGCAACTTACATAAATTATAAAATGTGCCTCGACCGCTGACACTTGGCAGCTTCTGCGCGACTTTGATACTTAGACAAAATTTAGGCAAAAGAAACTCGCACCCACGCTCTGTGTCAAAAACTTCACTGCCTCGAAATCGAAATGCGCAATGACAAAACTTGGAGCGCACAACTAAAAATCAGAAAATGAAAAAATGTAGAGTTTTTTACTCTACAGTACGCCCTCCCCCCCGGCACCTCCTGTTCGGAGACGCCTCCGGCACAGGGCCGTCCCGGGTACTCCCGGAGGCGTCCGTGGCCGTGCAAATGTTTATTTTATTTATATACTGTTGGGTTCGGACTGGATTTACATTTAGGGTTGCTTAGTTTTTGGGGTTTTTTTAAGGATTTTCTAAGTTTTTTTTTTTAACTTTTTCGCCATTTTTTTGCCAAAATCCCTCGGGCACCCCCGAAGACATCCCGAGTACTCCCAGAGACATCCCGAGTACCCCCGGAGGCGTCTGTGGTCGTGCCGGACTGGCGTCGGGACGTCTCTGGGCGTGCCCAAGAGATTTCGATAGAAAAATGGCGAAAAAGTTTTAAAAAAAAACTCAGAAAATCCTTTAAAAAAAAACCTAAAAACTAAGCAACCCTAAATGTAAATCCAGTCCGAACCCAATAGTATATAAATAAAATAAACATTTAAGTATAAGAAACTAGATTTCTTATACTTTAAGTTATATTTTATTTATATACTTTCAGGATGTTTGAGAGGGGTTTCGGACCGCTAGGAGCTAGAATGCAAATTCTAGGTTTTGGAGGATCCTATCATATTTCAGAGTTAGTCAGATTCCAGGGTTTCAGGGTTTCAAACTTAGCCATATTTCAAGGTTTCAAGATTTCAAAGAGACATCATAGGAGGTATGAATGTTGCATGAAGGGATGTATGCGTGATAGAATAGTATGAGAATATCTCTCACAAAGTGCCACAAGCCGATCCCACCCCATTCCCTGTGCACCCCTTAAGGCATGCACTCGTGAGATTCAATGCACCAATGAGCCCTTGTGAGAGAAAGTGTCAGTAAATGATAAAGTTGAAAAATAATGGGAGTGGCATTCATGATTTTGTGGGCAATCGAGATGATTTATTCTAGATTTGAATGTACATCTTGTCTCTGAAGTAATGAATGAATGAATATTATATATTTTTAAGTGTTTTATCATTTATAGACAAATATTTTCATACTATGTAGTTTCAAGTGTTTTACTAAAAAAATGAGTAATATACTATATATATATATATATATATATATATATAGACGTACCCACGACGTATCCAAATCAAGGTTTTTGAAAAATGACGTGCCCGCATACCCGAGATGTCCCCGTACCCGTACCCAAACAACATAGTCTCGAATGAAAGCTCCGAAGGGATCTTTTCAAAAAGTCCAAAGGGTAAGTGGACCATTCAAAGCTTCCGAAGGGATCTTTTCAAAATGCCGAAGGGTATGTGGACCGTTGCAAAAGTTCCGAAGGGTAAGTGGACCGTTCAAGGCTTCCGAAGGGATCTTTTCAAAAATGCCGAAGCGTAAGTAGACCATTGCAAAAGTTCCAAAAGGCAAGTGGACCATTGCAAAAAGTCCAAAGTGTATCTTTTGAACGTTGCAAAGGGCATGTGGACACTTGCAGAAAAGCCGAAGGGTAGCTTGCAAACAAAAAGTCCGAAGAAATGCCTGTAGACAAAAAGCCCGAAGAAAAGCCTTGCGAACAAAAAGTTCAAAGAAATGCCTCGCGAACAAAAAGTCCAAAGAAATGACGTGGACAAAAAGTCCGAAGCAATGACGCGGACAAAAAGTCTGAAAAAATGCCTCGTGGACAAAAAGATTGAAGAAAAGATTTCTGAAGGACATCTCCTATTAGAAGCTAATGACGATTTCTTTCGGAGAAATTGGAGGACACTTCAAGATGAAATAAACACGGACAAAAAGTCCGCGGAAATTGTCGTTAAATGCCCTTGACTAAAAGCCCGCAACAAATTGTCCGAAGAGAAAGGTCACTTGCAACTTTGCCAAAGATAAAGTGTGGAAGTGTTATAGGGCATTCTCAAAGGGACAAGACATGTTAAAGATCGAGCAAGTCTACAAGGATCAATGGTGCAAAAGCATTACAAGAATGCCGAAGAAAATGAGATCACGCCAACATGCTGAAGTTTAACACTAAATACAAAGGATAAAGATCGAGCATACCGAGGATAATCTAAAGGAGCGGAAGCGAACACATGGTATAGAAAGCAGGGAGATGCAAAAAGAGAAGAAAAGGAGCTCGATGGTTAATGGCAAAGCAAACTCGAATGATCCTCCGAGAGCACGTGCATTTGACAAGTGTCAAAAGGTCATAAGGAAAGATCCGACAAATAAAAGAACGTGAATTTGGTGTGACAAAAGAATTTGAAAAGCCCGCAATCAATGTCTTCCAACTGTCTGTATAAGAACAACTGGAACTGTTGATGAATTCGATATATCTTCACGGAGCTTGACATATTTCAATCGAAGTTATCGAGGAAGCGGCCCAGTTAAGTAGAAGTGCAGATGCCAAAGATAGTAAAGGCATTTGAACGTTACCGTTTGAAGCATGAATAGAGACATGAAGTCAATGTCACATTGAATGCAGACCAGAAGTGATCGAGGAAGCGGCGCAGTTAAGTGCAGTCGAAGTGCATATGCCAAAGACAATAAAAAAATTTGAATGTTGCCGTTTGAGGCATGAATCGAGACACAAAGTCAAAGTCGCATTGAATACAGATCAAAAGCTTGAACCGGTTAAGTTCAATTGAAGTGTGAACACTTTATAGAGAGACAACCCTAAGATGCATCTATCTATATATGCTACGAACAGATCATTTGAACGGTGTTGTCTTTCTACTGTTGCTACAATAATAATTAGAGTGTTAACTCAAAATTGTCGAGAGAGGACATATGCAAACAGCGTGAAAGGGGCAAAGAAAATAAGGTGTATCAAAGTAAAAGATATCCAGACACAAAAAGATAAAGCCAAAGAAGCCGAGAAGACACACAGCTAAGGCACAGTTACAGACTAGACTTGTAACAGAAAAGTGAACAAGATTCATTCTGAATCTCTTTTGTATTTTTGAAGTTGCAACTTCATTTCTCTGATAGGTTGGTGCCATCAGAAAAACTAAGTTGGTGCTCAGTTATGAAGTTGATGTTTCCTTAAAGTGGGTGCTCTTGAATGTAACTAGTGAGGTTTGTCTGTGAGACTTCTTTTCTGTGAGGCTGGATTAGAACAGTAGCTTCTAGCAGCGTTTCTCACTGTGGTTTTTCCCTTTTGGGTTTCCACGTTAAAATCTAGTGTTGAGCATTCTTGTGTGTGTGTGTGATCTCTGTTATGTTCTTTACTTTGCATATACTTTGAATATCTTGTTTAAAGTTCTAAGAACCAGGTTTTAGCTCATGTACTGATTCACCCCCCCTCTCAATAGATAGTGTGTTCAACACCAACATGCCCGCAACTTTGCAATGTTTAGCATTGTCCGTTACAACATAGACAACATGAGGCCCCACCACCTCAATGGACTCTATCAAGATGTTGGCAAGAAATTGTGCATCTTTCACTTACCCCTCACAATCAACAGCCCTCAAAAACATTTCTCCTTTACGGTTCATTGCAACCACATTAATCAATGGCCTATTTGTCATATCTTTCCATCCATCGGAAATGATGGACACCTATATTTCAATCCACAAATATTTGATGGACTTCAATGCATCTTCAACTTGTTTTCTTTTTTTTATCAACAAGGTGGTGCGCACCTTTTTCATAACCTGAGCCGATGAAGCCTTTAGGGGCAGCATTGATAGATCTCACCATATCTTGTCTGTATGGTGATTTAACAACATTAAATGGCAGCCCACATGCGTAAAGACAACGTGCAATGCTCTGCGCCACTACGTCCCTAGATTCATTATGGAATGTCATGTCCAATGGGCCTGCATCTTTCATTCTCTTGCGAGCAAAAGATGAATCCTCTTTCTTTGCAGCCGCGATGGGTGTAGCAAGAAATGGGTGTGATGGGACCACCATATTAGTACGAGATTGATCAACAGCGACAGGTGACAATCCTTTCTTTCTCAAAGGATGCTTCACTATTTGCCCAATAAAGGCATTTGCTTCTTCATGCTCTTTGATATATAAAAGGATCTTTGCATGTGACAAGCCTTTTTCTAGTTTTCCATTAATGCTTGGCCCACAACAGGGTTTAATTCCAACCCCAGGAAGTGCACACAAATGGGCTTTCACCTGATTATATGAGCTCTTGTATTAAGATCCAAAGGAAACACCCTCACCTAGTAGTTGTTCTAACACTGTCACATAATTCCAAAAAGGCACTCGAGAACTGGCTTTGAAAGGTAGCCCTTGGCCCATCGGACTAGCACTTGTAGCAGCAGACATTTTGGCAAATCAGAAATCTCTATAAGACCTGATAAAATTATAATAATATTGTTATTAGTCTATTAAAATTTAAAACATTTAGCATTTGTTGAAAGAATCTTTAAAACTTATTAAAAGAACAAAAAAATCAAAACTAATTACAAACAAACATTTAAACACTAGAAGGAAAACAAAACTTCAAAAAAAACTCTACAAAATTGGAAAAAATGTACCTTGAATGAATAATTTTCTTTGTTTCAAGCTCCTTTGCACCAAACAGGGAGAGGTAATGTTGTAGGTTTAGCACAAGGAAAGAGTTTCAAGCTTATGCAACTGAAAAAATGAACAAGAGTAAACAAATGTGCAATGAGAGGTAGAAATGCAATGAAAGGTAAATGTGTTGTTATCTTTTAATAAAATGAGTGTGAATGCTGATTTTAGGCATTTTAAAATGTTTTTAAATATTTTTTGAGGTTCATACTTGACTTTTATTGCAGCGAAATTGAAAACAAAATTAAAATAAATGTTTTTTTTGGGTAAATACGCCATCCCAACAGGGAAGGTACATCCCTGCCCCTACGGCTACGCATGGATACATCCAAGGACGTATTTCACCATACTTGCAGGGGCAAGGACGTATCCTGTCCATTGCCCCCCATATCCCTTGCAGAATCGGATCCAAGCAAGTATCATATCATATCCGCGGGTACCTCGGAGCGTATCCAGTAACGTAGTTTTCATATTTCAAGTACAAAATTAAAATAAATGTTTTTTTGGGGCGGATACGCCATCCCAACGAGCAAGGTACATCCCTACCCTTACGACTACGCATGGATACATCCAAGGACGTATTTGGCCATACTTGCAGGGGCAAGGACATATCCTGTCCATTGCCCCCCATATCCCTTGCAAAATCATATCCAAGCAAGTATGATATCATATCCGCGGGTACCTGGGAGTGTATCCAGTAACGTAGCATTCATATTTCAAGTAGACAATGGAAGAAAAAAACTCCATAAATATAAAAATATTTATATGTTGTAATGTCCCCTTTTTCAAATTAATTAAATGAAGGACTCAAAGCTTATTTTTATTTCTCATAGGGTAAGGAGAAATTAATTAAAGGGAATAATCTATTAATAATTTATTAAGTTGTCCAAAAGGTACTAGAAGTTATAACTTTAGAAAAGGACACTTAATTTATTATTATTGAGTGGGGCCACAAGTAATTAATACATGGCCAAAATTAATTAATATTCATTAATTGAAAAAATATGAATATTAAATTTTAAAAAAATTATTTCTTTTAGAGTTGGATTAGAAAAGTGAATAATAAAAGAATTGAGTGAAAAAAGAATACATTATTGAAATCATTCGAACAAAATCACAACCCTTTTTTCAGAGGAAAAGCTTGCAGCATCTGCAAATATTCAGAGAATGAAAACCCTTGAATTTACAAGTACAAAAACGAAACCCTTCATACCCATTGGTAATCCCATACAAGGATTACATCTGTGCTTTCAGTTTAAAATAAAAAATCAATTTCAATTAGGGTTTGACTGCTTCCTGCATTGGGACTAGCACCACCCTTGGGGAAATTAATTTTGGCAGAATTAGGCTGTGGTTAGCAAAGTTAACAGCAAGGGATTCAATGCCAACCCTCAGTAGGATGAATACCTGCAAATTTTGGGGTCTTCAGGGCAGTTTTCAATTTATTTGGGCAGGTCGTACAGTGGAAGGAACAATTTTCTATGTACCACCTTTCAGAATCTGATCACTGCTATTTCAGGCACTTTAGACAGCAATTAAACTCTCAACGTGGTCCCTCCACTTGAAAGACTTAAGTCGCTGCAAATTTTGGGTTGTTTCCAGCAAGTTTGGACCTATAACCACATACACAGCAGGCTGCCATACCTTGCAAGGTTGAAAGAGAACTCTATTTATTATTCCTTCCCCTTCAAAGGTATTTAATTTTTAGAAATAATTGTTGTTGGTCTTCTTTTAGTAGGGTTTGAACCAGTTGATTATATTCAGCAGTGAGTATTCATATTTATTGTTGCATGTGATGTTTTATGTTCAATCAAATCATCAAACTTTCCGAACAAATAAATAAAATCAGAAATTCAAGGTTTCAATATTTATTTGTCAAGATTTCAATTTAGAGGGTTATTACAGTGGTATCATATCTGTGATCTTGTCGCCCTGTGAACCATGGGGTCAATACATAAGGATATTATGGCCAATTTTGCTTTATATAAAACACTTCCAACAAAGATTCAAAAAGAAATATCTTTTCCCGACTTTATGAAATTGATGAAGACAAGAAGTCGACAAGTGCATTATGAGGACGTGTTGTCAAATGAACACTCAGAAGAGCAAGAAAAAAAAACCATAGAACCAAGCAAAGTGTTGGATACATCAAAACCTCGAGAGGATGAAATTGTGTGGGAGAAGCATGAAAAAGAAAAGAAAACCAAGTTCCATGAAATGGGAAGAAAGCAAATCTTGGAGGAATCGGCCATGCAAACAGAAGGTATGGAATTTAATGTGAAAAAGGATGAACAAGTAAAGGTCACCACTTTCAACAGAGAATACCTAAATTCTTTATATGATGCTTGTAATGACCCCTTCTAGATACATGGTTAGTCCATCATTGGGTTTCTGTGGACTAGCAGTTTGGTTAGGGAACTATGGTTAGTTTGGCAGTGGTGTGGTATCAGAGCCCTCAATTCTATGCATTTGAAAACATAAAACAAACAAGCAATCAACAAGTACAGAATTTGCAAGACAAGTGTCTGGCGAAATTCCTGAGTGGTCAGAACTGAAAATTAAAGGCCAAAATTACCAGGGTCTTTACAGTGCTATCAGAGCTAAAGTTATTGCCATCCTGTGAGGTCAGATTCAAACATGCAAATGAAAATATGAGACATGCAGCTTAGCTTTGCATGTGAGTGATCAACACTTGCATGGGTGTTTAGAGTTGGGTAGTTGACAGGTTTGAACAGTGAATGTGAGATCATGGCAACTCTCTTGGACAACGATCTGTCTGACAGGGTTTTTGATGCAGGATTGAAACTGAAATTTTTGCCATGGTCAGATGAGAGACTTCTCAGCACTTTGGAAGAAGCTGAGAAATATTTATCTAAAATCCCTCAGACAGCTACTGAGTCAATGCGGGTGGCTTTGGTTCCTTCAAAGACTTTGTTGTGTAAGCCCAAGTTATTGAGGCATCCAGACAAGAAAGTAAGATTGGCGGTTATCACATGCATCAGTGAAGTCATGAGAATTTCAGCTCCTAAAGCACCCTACCATGATGACTTAATAAGGGAGATGTCACAACGGATTTTTGAAAGCTTTCATGGGTCGAGTGATACTAAAAGCCTATCTTTCAAAAAGATTGCTAAGATGTTAGAAATTATGGCTGAGGTCAGATCATATGTCTTTTTACTTGATCTTAATTGTGACGATTTAATTCTCAAAATGTTCCATTGTTTCTTTGACAAAATCAGAAAATATCATGCGGATAATGTTAAAACAGCAATGCAAACTATCATGTCTCTAATTTTAGATGAAAATGATATCTCCAAACTGTTGTTATCTAACTTCTTGGTTATTTGGAGAAAGGAACAGCATGTTTCACCTGCCGCACATTGGTTGTCTAAAATAGTGGTCAAGCATAGAATTGAGAAAATTAAAAATCAGTTGACAGAAGATGAATCTATTGCTCATGGTTTACAAGTTACAAGGAGTCCTATATTCAGCAAGAACCTAATGGAAAACAAGGCCTATGCTTCTCTTGCAAAGAATTTCGGGAGCCTAACCACCAATGCACAGAAAAAAGGGACTCATAAATTGATGTTGGTTTGGCAAATGAATTTACTTTCAGCGCTCAAGAGTTTTTTATCAGCACTGATAACAATTCTGATTTTTATGACAGCAGTCATTCTTTTGAGTGTAGTCGTGATTTAAATGTTATGGCACATGAAGAAAATGTTGTGGAAGAGACTTCTAGTGTTGGCACACAAGATATGAGTGTCAAACGCGAGGAAAGCCAGGGGAATACAAGCCATAACAATTCTGATTTTTGTGACAGCAGTCTAATCTATTTGCATCAGCATGAGGTTACCGCCACTACACATGAGAATGTTGGTTGTGTGGAGTCACCTAATGTAGACACTCAAGTTTCGGGTGATATCGATGCAATAGGTGTTGTGGATTCAAGTCACAAAAAATCTGATTTTGCAAATCAGACCTTAGACGATGTGAATGAATCAGATAAGTTACTTGTTGGTGATGGGTCCCAGGATAGCTCTTTGGGTGAACATGCATCTACTTTGGAGGATGCAAGGTGCATTGATATTGACAAATCAGCAACCTCTACCATGTCATTTGAGCCATCCATAGAGGTTCATGACAGCAGTACACTTAACAAGGATGTATGCGAAGTGGACAGCACACATGCAGATGCTTACCAATCGGTGAGTGATGATGATTCAACCTCTTACCATAGTGCAGATTTCAAATCAGAAAATTAAAGGCCAAAATTGTAAAGGTTATTACAGTGGTATCAGAGCCCTCAATTTTACGCATTTGAAAACATGAAACAAGCAAGCAATCAACAAGTATACAATTTGCAAGACAAGTGTTTAACGAAATTCCTAAGTGGTCACAACTGAAAATTAAAGGCCAAAATTGCCAGGGTCATTACAAAGCTACAGAAACTCCCTTCCAAGAAGTAGAAATGGTAAAAGTTACCACTCTCAGTAAAGAGTACACAAATCCCTTATATGAAGCAGAGATCGAAGATCAACAAGCAAAGCAACTTAAGAATGTCATAGTCGGATGGGAATCAGAAATAATGGTTACAACAAGACATGATTTTTCAGTAGTAGACGTTGGCAGGTGGTAAGAAGGCTGCAAATTCAGCCATGACTAATTTATCAGTCAACAACATAGTTGAAAATGGGTCTACCTTAAGAGGAACAGCCAAGGACAGGTTTGGTTTTCGCAGTACTATAAATATTGCAATAAAAATATCAAAACTTGGGGCTGCAATTAAAACTATGAGATCCAATTTATTGTTGGGAAGGACAGCAGTTGAAGTGGCAGAGTGGTCTAGTCAAGAAACCAATTTCCAAGTTGAAGACGGGGATGGTTCTCAACCTATTTCTATGTCCCAATTGATTCAGGGTGCAACTATCATGGGGGAAAATTCAGATGATTCACTTACTGAAACAATTGGAGAAGTATCACTTGGTACACGGCTTCCAATTCCTAATTATATCAAAGTAGCGCAACATAAGCCAACTACATCACCAAAAGGAATGGAAGAGACCGAAAGATTGGTTTGAAATCCGGGTATTTGCAAGACGGTTCAAGTATTACTTGAGGGCAAACAATTTTCAAAAGGGCAGATTGTAATGTCCCATTTTTAAAAATCATTATTCCTTCCCCTTCAAAGGTATTTGATTTAGAGTGTTATTTTTATTTCTTGTAGGCTAAGGAGAAATTAATTAAGGGGAACAATATATTAAGTTGTCCAAAAGGTACTTGAAGTTATAACTTTATAAAAAGGACACTTAATTTGTTATTATTGAGCGAGGCCAAAAGTAATTAACACATACATGGCCAAAAATAATTGATATTCATTAATTGGAAAAAAGTGAATATTAAATTGAAAGAAATATTTATTTCTTTTAGGGTTGGATTGAAAGAGTGAATAATAAAAGAATTGGGTGAAAAACGAAATCACTATTGAAATCATTCGAACAAAAACACAACCCTTTTTCCAAAGGACAAACTTGCAACTTCTCCAAATATTTAGCGGACGAAAACCCTTGAATTTACAGGTACAAAGATGAAACCCTTCATACCCATTTGGTAATCCCGTCCCGGGATTACATCTATGCTTTTAGTTTAGAAGAAAAAATCAATTTCAATTAGGGTTTGACTGTTGCCTACATTGGGACCAACGCCACCCTTGAGAAAATTAATTTTGGCAGAATTGGGCTATGGTTAGCAAGGTAAATGGCAAGGGATTCAGCGCCAACCCTCAGTAGGGTGAATCACTACAAATTTTGGGGTCTTCGAGGCAGTTTTCAGTTTATTTGGTCAGGCCGTACAGCTGAATAGACTATTTTGTGTACCACCATCCAAAATCTGATCGTTGCTATTTCAAGCACTTTAGACAGTAATTAAACCCTCAACGTGGTCGTTGCACTTGAAAGACTTAAGTCGCTGCAAATTCTGGGTTGTTTACAGCATGTTTGGACATATAACCACATACACAGCACGCTGCCATACCTTGCAAGGTTGAAAGCGAACAGGATCTAACAATAGAACTCTATTTATTATTCCTTCCCCTTCAAAGGTATTTATTTTTTAGAAATAATCGTTACCAGTCTTCTTTCAGTAGGGTTTGAACCAGCTGATTATATTCAACAGTGGGTATTCGTATTTCTCAGTGTTCCACCGGGACGCACCCGCCCACAAAATCCCACCTTTCCGGGATGGGGACGTCCCTAGTATGTGGAGACATCAGGGGGGCGTCCCCCTTCCATCCCTCCACCTCCGCCCTAAATCTTTGCCATCCACAAGATGTTTCCCTCTAAGAGGGGGCATCTGGGGGACTCTAGGATGTCCAAGGGACTCCCAAACGTCCCTCAACCCCCTAGGAAACTTCTAGGCGTCCCCCATGCTGGGGGACTCTGGGACGTCCAGGGAACTTCCAGACGTCCCTCAACCCAAGAAACTTCGAGGCATCCCCCACACTAGAGGACTTCAAAAAAACTTTTTTTTTTTTAATTTAAAAAATATTTTGGTTTGTGAGCCCTCTACCCTAACCCTAATCGCTCATGGAACCCACCCTCACCCCCAAGGCCTCCCAAAGGCTTTTTAAAAGCCCCATCCCTCTCATTCCAAATCACACAAACTTCATTGAGTGAAGTAGAGCGCTGAAAATAGAGGCAACAAGCTAAGAGCAAGAAGTTTGCAAGAGTGAGAGAGCACTAGGAGAGGGAAAGTGAGATCAAGAAGAACCGGTTTACTTATAGCTTCATCCACTCTATTAAGAGGAATAGGATTACTTCGAGGAGGGCAGAGAAGCTTGTGGTTGTACATAGTGTCTTGCATCTCACTGACCGCAACACACTTATGTACAAGGAGAGTCCAACAACCAGATGGGATGTAGAGCATGTGGAATCCAGTAGTTCTAGTGATAAGGAGTTTGGCGAGAACAATGGGGATGATTAGCGATTGACTCGTTAGTATTTACTATTTAGTAATCATGAATCATCATTATGAAATTTTGAAAATTTTGAATTCGATATTTTGATTTTCATTTCCAATGTTCATTGGTTCAATGGTTAAAACTTGAAACTTCATTGTTAAAAGTTAAAACTTAAATGTTAAATTGTTGATGTTCAATGCAATATATTTATTCCTTATACATCTTTTTATAACTAATTTTTCAAGTACTATATGTATTTGCACCGCTCCCCCACCACTGTTCCCCCCGTCGTCCCCAAACTTAGGCCCCCCATCCCCCCGTCCCGGCCGCCCATCCCCCCGTTAGGAAACTTCGTGGAACTATGGTATTTATTGTTGCATGTGATACTTTATGCTCAATCAAATTGTCAATCTTTCAAAACAAATAAATAAAATCAGAAATTCAGGGTTTCAATATTTAATTGTCAAGATTTCAATTTAGAGGGTTATTACAAATGTCCATCTTATAAATAAGTTATTGGTTAGATATTACACTTGGGTCTATAAAAATCATACCATGCAATACATCAATTGAGTTCCTATCATCGAGATAGAATATTTCCTATCACTTTACTCAAAACTTCTTTCTTTATTTGTAGTCTTCTAAGCATTCTAGCTTTTGATTAAAAAGATACATGTATAACTTGCATATTTCAGAAAATTAATAGGTGATAAATTATTACCTGTGATTTTGACATGTGGTTCACAAGCCGACATCGGTGGCACCATGCTCGATAGTTCATGTGTGATCTCTACAACATATGAAGAATGAAACGAAATCATTACCAAGAAACAAAATAATATCAAATAGTCCTATGATTTAGATGAAATAATTTTCCTCGTTGCATTTCATACAATAAAAAGAATCCCCTGAATAAAGGTGTCATAAAGTCAATAAAATATTTGAACAATTTCAGTTTAGGAAGATAAGCAAGAATATGCATTTAACAAAATGTTACTAACAAAATAATAACAAATAATCCTATGATTTGAATGAAATAGTTTTCCTCATTCCATTTCATTAAAAAAAAAAAACTCCTAAATAGGTGTGTCATAAAGTTAATAAAATCCTTGAATAATTTCAGTTTAGGAAGTTAAACAAGAATACACATTTAACAAATTGTTATCCATGTTCTCCACTAGGGTATTGTTGTCATTCAAAACGTGCATCCGTGGATTGAATGCTACATGGGGATGATTGAAGATCGGCGCAGAGCGCAAGCACTTGGCGCGGGAGTACTCAGCATGGGGCGCGGAAGTATTCGAGCTTACCAACGCATGCAGAAGATCTTGTGTCTCACCACAACAATGAGAATGTCCCCAAGGTGTTGGGACTCTTGTGATCCGTGGGATGAACCTCCAGAGAAGACCGGCTTCCTTATAGTCTAAGAGCAACTAGTTTAAGACCAGCGTGCAGACCTATAAAGAGCAGAAATGAAATCTATGGCTAATGCTAAACCCAATCTTGACAAAATAAAAGGGGCGAGAGAGGGTAGGAAACTTGTTGAAAGGAAAAGTGGTGATGCACCAAGAATAGAACGAGCACCTCACCCGCTTAACAGCACAATAAAACTAAGGAACTAAATGCACACAGTCTTCAAACCAGACACCAACTGCATAACTGTTTCATGCGGAGGTATGGGAACACAACGCAACGTTAAGAGGGACGACAACCAATCCAAAAATAACGCCTACACAGACCCGTTCAAACACAACGCGCAACCTACAGAGAATTTTGATTCCACGTGGATGTGGAAAGGGAGGACAACAATGAGAGGGACTAACATCCACAAACAAGGATCGACAACCATTAGTGCACACAGAACACAAAGTATGAAGAAAGGTAATTATGTTCTTATTAATTTCACGGCCTAAGCCGATATTACAACTCGAATGGGCAGAGTTCTATTATACCAAGGAGAGGACTCCTTTTCACAATGAAAATCAACGTTTATACCATAATGTTGAGACTCGGAGTCGACAAAGACTCGGCAAGCCTTTTTTTGCCTCGGACTTGGACTCGGCAAGACTCGGCAAATTTTTAAAAATCATTAAAAATAGTGAATTTTAGGAGAAAAACTATTAAAACGCATTCCATATCAAATCCACTTAAAAATACAATCAAAACTAGTTAATTAGATCTAACATACACATGTATACACAAAAAAGTAAGTAAATAATGCAATATTGAATGTTTTCAATTGAACAATTGAACTTGAAATTTGAAAGTTGAGAACTAATATTAAATATGAGTTGTTTTATATTCATCAAATTGTTTTTTACATACAAAATATGGATTTAGAAATCCATGGCAATGGCATCAAAAAAAACATAATATAAAAAGATACATCTAACTTCTAAGGTTGAGAAGAGCATGCAACGCTCGTCCTCTCAACACAAGCTCCAACACGTTAGAGCCTACGGCGTTTTTTATACATCAAAGAAGCAGTTGCAGCCATTGTACTCGCCCTCGTGGTATCTCTATTTACCACCACATCTTTATCCCTAGATGTACGCGCTCGCTTCTCTCCCAACGCTACAAGCTCTACCTCACGATCACCCTAATCAACCCATTCATGGTCCTCCTCTATAAACACACAGTTGTCGTCCTCTATGATCCACTCTGACTGTGGATCATACTCCTCTAGCTCAATGGGGGATAAGTCTTCCTCATCCCCTATAATCTTCTTGTGATGGAGGCAAAGGTTGTAATGCACAAATACAAGGTCATTCAACCTTTGCATTGACAACGTGTTACACTTTTTGCAGTGTATGTGCCCAAACATACTCCAATTGCGCTCACACCTAGAAGCACTGCATGGTTGGCTTAGCACTCGAATAACAATCCTTTGAAGATTCAGCACCTTTTCAGCAAAATTTTCCCACCATGCATTTGTAACCATGGGTATTAAAATGTTTTAGACTCCAATACCAAAAAATATGAAAAAACAATTAAAAAATGGAAAATATTGATCATTCAACTCAAAATTTACCTAGCTTAATTGTTGTCCTAGCTGCCTTGCAAATATCTCGAGAAAAGAGATCTAGTGCTTGTTTGTAAATCTCAATCTCGAACATAATTTTCACCCTTCTCTGCACATTCGTCTCCATGGCCTCTATGACTGTGTAAAGGCCACTCATAACCTCCTCGTCGGCTTTAAAGCTCTCAAGGAATTGGAAGGTTGGGTTCAAAAAGTAGGCACAAGCATGAAGTGGCCTATGAAGTTGTCTTATCCACCATTGGTCAATGATATCCCAAATGGGCATATACTTAGCTTCGACCATGCCATAGGCAATTTTTATTTGCTCTTTGGCTCGGTCCATGCCCTCATAGATATAACCTATTGCGAGTTTTTCTCCATCAACCACACGGAGGAGAGAAACCAATGGTTCGGTGACCTATAACAAATATTAAAAAACATAATTTAGAATTATAACTCTAAGAATTAAAATTAATAAATTACATAACATTTTTAAACAAAGAAAATGAAAATTCAAACAAATCAAAATGACTTACATTTACAATCTCTTTTGTCGGCACCCAAAAGTGGGACTCATCAATACCCACTAGACAATAGCAACCCCACCAATGGTCTTTGCATATGAAGACTCGCTCCATTTCTCGGTAACAAACATTCGCTTCAACGAAGCTTTTGATTGTTGCAAAGATTGCAAGGTGATGGAGGTTGCAAAATGGGTTACTCCAGGTCGGACAAGCTCCTTGTCCGCGAACTCTCTCATTAAAGAGAGGACCCAAGCATGGTTATAGATGTACTTACAAATATTACGACCCTGCTCCACAATTGGCATGGCCCACTCTATTTTCCCAATATCCTCTAGCATCAAATCAATGCAATGTGCTGAGCAAGGAGTCCAAAAGATCGAGCGGTGCCTTTGCATGAGTAGCCTACCTGTTGCAACATAATTTGCTGCATTATCCATGACTACTTGTACCACACTTTCTTCACCCACCTGTGCAATAACTTCTTCAACAATGTCACATAAGTAATCAGCATTTTGAATTCTCCCAGAGGCATCAATGGACTTCAAGACGACAGTCCCACCTGAAGAAGAAACCCAAAAAATCGGCAATGTTCTATTTTTTCTATCTATCCATCCATCAGACATGATAGTGCAGCCCTTATTCCTCCAAATAACTCGTTGCTCATCAATGATTGATTTCACATCAGCCACTTTATCAGACAAAATTGCCCCTCTTAAATCATCAACAGAGGGAACTTTGAACCCCAGACCAGCAACGACGGTAGCATCCACTAGCGCTTGCCAATAGGGCGATCTAAAATGCCAAAAAAATAAAATTTATAATTTATATATAAAAAAATATCTTATAATTAATAAACATATTTAGATTCTTAGAATTACATTAACATTCTAAATTCAAAAAAAAAAAAAATTCTTAATGTAGAAGAATCAGAAAAATATGATATTAATTATTACCTCGCCGCATGAAAAGGAATGTCACAATAGTATCAAAAATCACCCACTATGCTTCTCGCAGCTACATGTTTGTCCTTGTTCCAACCTGTGCTTTCCAGCAATGGTTGGGAACCAAGAGCACTGCATAGGATGAGCCAACTCATTGAATTACGCTCTCTAGAGCCAATGCTACTCGAACTCGATCCAGGAATTGGAGGCATGGGTTTGGATTTGGAAGCAACAGCTATTTGCTGGTTTTGCTTCTCCTTTAACTCCTTTTCATGAAAGCTCTCCAACTGAGCCGTGATCTCCCTTATAACCTCAGGGTCTGAGCCGGGACATACTACAGCATCACGCTTAGGTATGCGGGCAAGGTGATATTTTAGGCGATTAATGCCGCCACCAAGAAACTCAGCCCCACAATATTTGCAAGTCGCATGCCCTTTCTTCGAACCCTCAATGCCATGCTTCCAAGCAGGGTCTCTCGGATGTTTTGTTCCTCCCGTCATGGTAACCGTAGGACGGTAGGAGTTAGGACCCAAAAAACTATATTGTACATAAACAAAAATTAATGATAAGTACTAAGGACTGTAGGGATAACATTTAACTTCGCAAATTTTAATTATACAACAAGAAAAAACATAGAATAGAAAAACAACAATAATCATGGTTCATGAATCATAATACATATCACAAGAAAGAAAGAAAGTGAAAAGGTAAAAAAAAAACAATAACCATGGGTTTTAAATTTTAATGTGTAGTGAAGAAGAAGAAGAAAATGTTAGGAAATGAGAGAAATAAAAGAGAAGTGTTCATGCAATTTACCTCTTGTAGATGCACACTTGAATCAGCTCTAAGCCTCCAACAATGCACAACCACACACAATCCAAAGTGCACACACTTTCACTTGAAGCTTTGGATCAGCCAATGCACTTAAAAATAGCCAATCCCTTGAAGCTCTAGCCTCCAAGGCTCCAACAATACACTCACTTGTGGCTAAACCAACCTTTGTACACTAGCAATCAACCCCTTTGTAGCAAAAAAAACAAATCTGAAATTTTAATCACAATGAAAGAAAATGAAAAATGGAATGGGCTCATGAAAACAGAGTTAGAATGAGTGAATGGCACTTTGAGGATGTTAGAATGTCTTTTAGGTTTAGCTTTACATTTTTGTTTTTTCACTTTATTGTGAGTTTTTTTTTTTTTTTTTTGAATTTAAAAAAAAAAATTGGGTTTTTTGCAGACTCAGCGAGTCCGGTGACGGGACTCGCGAGTTTGCAAAAAACTCAGCGAGGCCTTGGCATGATCGACTCGAGCTTAGAACCGCGAGTACTCGCCGAGTCTCAACACTATGGTTTATACAGATCTGGACAAGATCTTGCGTAATTAATTCAGCATTTGAGATGGTAGATAGGAACTTAATTCAAAAGTCGACACTCAGAACTCAAGAGAACCAGACTCCTACGCAATAGTTGTGATTCAAGCTCATCAATTTGGGTTGACAAACTGATCGTGGAAGTAGCTAGAAGGTCATTATGGGATTTTCAAACAATTTGTGTGTGCATCAAGGTCATAAGCACACCCCTGCAGTCGGGGGCAGCATGTGTGCACGTTCTGTCCACCTACCCACCGCCTTTGTGTCTAATTCCACTCTAACTCAGCCTCCCTCGACGTCCAATCAGGCCCAGCTACCACCTTTGCCTATTGCCACCACCTGTCAATCCACCTAGATTACTTGCTGACACAGAGGCTACACGACTTTCTTTACATTTTGCCATATCATCCTTGTGCGTGTGGTAGAGTTATGCGCACGTCCTGCTTGATTCTTATAATCTTGGTTGTTCTATAGTGCGGCTCACGCCTATTTATCCCCGGCATTTTGAATACCTTTGTTCACTCAAACAACCAAGTGCACCCTAATATCATGTTTGTCATGCGCGTGACTTGATACTTGAATGCATCTTGCAAAAAGAGTGCACACAGAAGGTTGAAAACTGCGCGCTGTGCACTCTTCCCTGCGCACTCTGAAATCTAGGAACTCTGCATGACGGACTTGTGCGCCAATAATTTTGTGTGATGGAGGGTCGCAAGATATTATGCAAAGGGCGCGCATTAAGAGTTGTTCACAGGTGCGAATAAGCACTTGTTGAAGTGCGGATTTGCGTCGGCTTTTAACTTTGGGAGTTGATGGGGGATCATCCATGTGGAACTTATCCTTTTGAGGAACTCGACATCATGTGAGTGAGAAAGCCTCCTGTAGGATCCTATGAGCTTTGCACGGGCTAAGGTGACTTGGAGAGTCAACACTTTTGCCGACCTCTACGGGCTGCTTGCCTGCTACGCGGGAACTAGTAGCCTTGAAGCAATCCATTGGGCACGGAGTCATCTGGAGCCCTTTGATCTTTTATCCTTTGCGCAATCAGCTATGACAAGCTTACTCGGTCTTAGAAGAAACTAAGATAGCTTTCACAGAGAACAAGCAAAGCAAACAACTATGTCGAACGAGACTTAGAAGGAAACTCTAAACTAAGCATGACTGCACACAAGTGTTTGGAGGAAATGCAACTAATCTAAACAACATGTGCATGCGTCATTTAGGAAGTTAAGACATCTAATCTACTATTTTCAAAATATACACGATCATTAGAGATAATGCTTGAGATGAATCCTGTTGATGGGGATGGGGTAACACTTCTCCGCTTGGCTTTGCGAGTTGGAAGGTGTTGGCTTACTTACAACTTGCTATGGTGTATGGGCCGCTCCATATAGCATCAAACTTTGCATGCTTCCCAGCTTTTGCCCTATCCATGTCCCATTTGATTACTAAGACTCCTTCATTGAAGCTTCTGGCAACAATTTTCCTATCGAATGTACTTTTTGTCTACCCCTGCTGAAACTCCATAGTGTGCATGGCTTATGCTCTTGTTTCTCGAGCTCCATTAGCTCGGTCAAAACTCTAGTTGATGGGTTAGCTCTAATGAAGGCAACTCAAGAGATGCAGGCAACCTCGCTTCCCTCCCACAGACTAGCATGAAAGGTGAATTCCCCAACACCCTTTTTGGCATTATTTGGTCCACCCAGAGGGTCGTCTTGAGTTTGGTGTGCCAAGCTCGTTGATTGTCCTCCATGGTTCGCTTGATGATGCGAATCAAGTTCTTGTTGCTGGACTTGGCCAAACCATTACCTTGAAGATGTTGGAATAATTGTCATTGATGTCAAAGGAATTGTAACGGATATGAATGAAAATATCAAATGGAATTGTTACCGGAAGTGAACGGAATTATTGCCGGAAGTAAACGGAAGTGTTGCTAGAAGTGAACGGAATTGTTACCGGAAGTGAACGGAATTGTTGACGGAAGCGAACGAAATTGTTGCCGGAAGTGAACAGAAATGTCGACGGAAGTGAACGGAATTGTCAACCTTGGCCGATCTATTGGGAGGAGTTGTGACCGTTCGAATGGACCTTTTCACTTGAAGAGGCATGACCTTAATTTGTGGCTTTCCATGGGTTATAAATAAGTGCATAACGAATGGCAAAAGAGTAGATTCGAAAGTGGACGATATAAAAGAACAGAATTTTTAAAGGCAAATTTTTGTGAGAATATTAAAAAGAAAAAACCAGCAAGTATAAGGAAGAGTATAGCAGCGAAAACACTCAAGTGTAGATCGAATCGAAAGGAGATAAAGCAAGTGTTCTATCATTCGTTGTTTTGACAACAAATTTGAGATAGAAGAGTGATCTTTTCTAAGCAGGTTGGTGCCTTCGTTTTGAAGAGATTGGTGTCTCTTGCTGAGTTGGTGCTCCTATAGGTTGGTGCCTACAAAATTGTTTTTGGGGTAGGTGCTCCACTAGGTTGGTGCCTACGAATATTTATATTAAGAGAATTTCTCCATGGTTTTCTCCCGAAAGGGTTTCCACGCAAATCTGTGTCTATTTGCATTGTGTGGTTTTGCATTGTATTCTTTGATTGTTTTGAATATATTAATTGCGGAGTAATTTGAGGTTTTGGATTTAAGATTAATAGTCGAAAGTGAAAAAAATATCTTATACTGATTCACCCCCCCTCTCAGTATAAGCTTGTGCTTAACAATTGGTATCAGAGGCGGTTCCTTCGATGTTAGCACAACTGCTAGAAGGTAGATCTTGGAAAGCACATATGGCAAGATCTCAAGTGCTGGATGGTTTCTCCACTAACAAGACTCCTTTGTTCGATGGAACGAATTACGCATTTTGGAGCATAAGGACGAAGACTTACTTGATGGCCCTAGGTTTCGATATTTGGCAAGCAGTGGTAATAGGATACACAATGCCACAAGTTGCACCAACGGATGCCATCAAAAAAAAGCCAATGAGAAAAATGCGAAAGCTATTAATGCAATCTTATGCGGACTTTCAGAAAATGAGTTTGTTAAGGTTATGCATTGTGAATTTGTAAAAGAGATTTGGGATAAACTCAACACTATTTATGAAGGTGATAGTAAGGTTAGAAAAGCAAAACTCCAAACCCACTGGAGGCAGTTTGAAAGTTTAAAAATGAAAAATGATGAAAACATTGTTGGGTATCTTCTTCATGTCGATGAAATTTTTAATGTCATTCGAGGACTCGGAGAGAAAATTGAAGAATTTGTGATCGTTCAGAAAGTCCTGAGATCCCTACCATTGAGATTTGATGTGAAGGTCTCCGCCATTGAAGAAATGAAGGATTTAGACACGATGAAAATGGATGAGCTCCATGGAATTCTTACAGCATACGAAATGAGAACCGAATCTGAGAGACAGTCGAAGACGGAAGCATCATTCAAAGTCTCGAAGAAAGAGAAGATCAAAGAACCAGAATCAAGTGAAAATTCAAGTAATGAAGAAGATGAAAATAAAGCTCTATTCATTCGGAAGCTAAAGAAAGGATTGGGCAAATATAAAAGAAAGTTACCATTTAAATGTTTTAATTGTGGTAAAATTGGTCATTTTGCAACCAAATGTCCAAATAAAGGAAATAGCGATGATGATGGAAACAAACCAAAGTACAAAAAGGGATTCAAGCTGAGCAAAGACAAGCAAAGATTTGAGAAACAAAAGAAAAGCCTATACTCCAAGAGGTATAGCAGCTCATCCGAAGAAAACAAAGAAAGTGATGTTGAGAGTGATAATGAAGAGATTTTGTTCATGGCTACAGAAAAAAATGCCGCCACCAACAAAGATAATTTGGAGGAAGACAAAGACATGAAAGAAGGTGAAGTGAACCTTGAAGAACTTATTTGCACATTGGAAGAAATGAAAGCATTTAAGAAGAATCAGAAACTGAAGTTACAGCTCCGAAAATATGAAGAGAATCGATACTTCAAAGCGAAGACATCACAAGTCTTTGAGGAATCAAACAAGGTAATGGCTGATCTAAAAGTCCAAATCGAAGAAGCAAAGAAAATTGAAGAAGATCTAACGGATCAGCTAAAGAAGAAAGGAGAAGACTGTCAAAGGTATGAATCTGAGATAGCTGCTTTAAAAAGAGATCTAGAAAAGGCAAATTCTAAAATAGCAAGTGACTTGAAATCTGAGAAAATCACTCAATTTTTGAATAAGATTCTAGAGAGTCAAAGATCACCATCTAACAAGTCAAGCATTGGGTATGAGAAGGAAAAAGAGAAAGCTAAGAGCTATGCTGAAACTCTTAAGGAACCAGTGAAAAAGGAGACCAAGAAGGAAGAATCCCAAAATACAAAAACCAGCTCTATCAACAAAGAAAGCAAAGGAGAACAAAACTTCAGAAGACCATTTGCTCCAAGATATGCAAATAAAACAAGGTTTGGTAATTATTTTAATGGATATTGTTATTATTGCAATCATTTTGGTCATAAGAAATTAGATTGTTGAAAGAGAGCCAAGGATATTGAAGTCAGGAGCAAAAACAAAGGAACTTATGGAGCTTCGAACAGAAACTACAATTTATTTGCTCCCTTATCAAACTTTGATGAAGCTATAGTTTGATACAAGTGCAACAACTATGGACATATAGCACGCTATTGTAGAAGCGTTTTTGAATCTGTAAAAAAAGATCAAAAATTCAAGGCTCCAGTGATAAAAAAAAAAAGAACCATCAAAGACCTAAAAGAAGCAAGAAGAATCCATGATCGTTCAAACAGCATTCCATGCTAGAGATGAAGGTCAACAATGGTTCATTGATAGTGGATGTTCAATACACATGACTGGAGATAAAAGCAAATTCATCTCATTAAAAAGAGTCAATGAAGGCACGGTGAAGCTCGGAGACAACACTATAGCCAAAATAACAGGAAAAGGTTCACTTAGTCTCGATAATGGAAAAAACAAAACAGAAAATGTGTTATATGTGGAAGGGTTAAAGCATAATCTTCTAAGTGTTAGCCAAATGTGTGATCAAGGACACACACTCAAGTTCTTTTCTGAAGGTTGCGAGATCAGAAAAAGAGACACGGGAGAACTAATTGCAGATGCTCATAGAACCACAAACAACCTATACATGCTTGGAGAAATGAGAGAAGAGAAATTTTGTTTGAGTCAAGTTGAAGAGAGTTGGCTATGGCATAGAAGGTTAGGGCACATAAATTTTGATAATCTTGTGAAAATCAACAACAAACAGGGTGTGCGAGATATGCCCAAGATAACGAAACCTTCAAGCACTATATGCAAGCAATGCCAACACAGGAAGCAAACCAAAGCAAGGTTCAGAACGAAAGAATATTCGACCACCAAACCACTAGAGCTGATTCATACGGATCTTTGTGGTCCTACCAGAACTGAAAGCATGCAAGGTGAGAGCTACTTTATGTTGCTCATTGATGATTATACTAGAATGACATGGGTAGCCTTTCTAAAAGAAAAATCAGAAGCATTTGAAAAGTTTAAAGCTTTCAAGGCATTATTAGAAAATGAAAAAGAGTTGAAAATAAAATGCCTAAGGTCAGATCGAGGAGGTGAGTTTATTTCAACTGAATTCATTGAGTTTTGCGAAGATCATGGAATTAAGAGACAATACTTAGTTGCAAGGACTCCACAAACAAAATGGAGTGGTGGAAAGGAAAAATCGAACCGTTCAACAGATGGCTAGAACTATGTTGAATGAATCTAAGCTATCAAATAGATTATGGAGAGAAGCAATTAATACAGCAGTATATATCTTGAATAGAGGGCAAAACAGAGTTAATAATGACAAAACTCCTTACGAATTGTGGAAAGGAAGACCAACTTCAGTCAAACATTTCAAAGTGTTTGGAAGTAAATGTTTTATCAATAGTTATGAAGAAAACTTGGGCAAATTTGATTCAAGAGCTGATGAAGGAATTTTTCTTGGCTACTCCATCAAAAGCAAAGCCTATAGATGTTATAACAAAAGGCTACAAACTATCGTAGAAAGTGCTAGTGTTAGAATAGATGAGATCAAAAATCAAAAGACAAAAGAACCTTCAGAAGAGCCTCTCGAAACACCCAATCTTGTAGAAGGGGAGGAAGAAAATGTAGAAAAATTGAGTGAATCTGAAAGGCAAGACACCAAAGCACCATCTCACTTTGTTCAGAAGAATCATGCTGAAAGTCAGATCATTGGCAACACTAATGCTGGGGTGCAAACCAGAATAAGAATTGTAAGTATACCCGAGCATGTAAATTTCTCTTTGTTATCCAAGGTAGAGCCTAAGAATTTTTCTGAAGCTAGTCATGATAAACATTGGGTAAAAGCAATGGAAGAAGAGTTTGATCAAATTGAGAAGAATGAGACTTGGGAGCTTGTGCCCAGGCCAATGGATCAGAATGTGATTGGCACTAAGTGGGTTTTTCGAAACAAATTGAATGAAAATGGCCAAGTCACTCGAAACAAAGCAAGGTTGGTATGTAAGGGGTATGCTCATGCAGAAGGTGTAGAATTTGAAGAGACTTTTGCTCATGTTGCTAGATTAGAAGCAATTCGAATATTTCTTGCATTTTCAGTATTCAAAAATTTCAAAGTCTATCAAATGGATATTAAATCAGCATTTCTAAATGGCAATCTAGAAGAGGAAGTTTACATAGAACAGCCAGAAGGATTCCTCTTATCAGAAAACAAGGATTATGTGTGTAAATTGAAGAAGGCTTTGTACGGATTGAAACAAGCTCCTAGAGCATGGTATGCTAGGCTTGATAAATACCTACAATACCAAGGATTCAAGAGAGGATATGCTGATAGTAATCTTTACATCAAAACTGAAGGAGATCACCAGTTAATTGTTGTGGTGTATGTAGATGATATAATCTTTGGAGGAGACAATGAGGAAATGTCTAAGAGATTTGTCGAAGATATGCAAAAGGAATTTGAGATGTCCATGTTAGGTGAGTTGTCATTTTCCTTGGTTTACAAATTTCTCAATCCAACAAAGGAATATTCATATCCCAAAGCAAGTATGTGAAGGAGATGTTGAAGAAATTCCATATGGAGTGTGCCCCTGTTAGCACACCTATGGCTACAGGTACGAAGTTGAGCAAAGATGATGAATCTCCGAATACTGATCAAACTCTTTACAGATCAATGATTGGGAGTTTACTATATGTGACGGCATCTAGGTCATGATATCATGCAAGCAGTAGGTATGGTTGCACGATTTCAAGCAGCTCCAAAAGAAACACATGTGCAAGCCGTGAAACGTATATTCAGATATTTAAAGAGAACCTTGGATTATGGATTGTGGTACCCAAGAGGTAAAGACTTTCACATTGGTAGCGTACACAGATTCAGATTGGACAGGTTGTGTAGATGATAGAAAAAGTACAAATGGAGGAGCATTCTTTCTTGGAGATAGCCTAATATCATGGTTGAGTAAGAAGCAGAATTCTATATCTCTATATATAGCAGAAGCAGAGTACATAGCGGCAGTGCTATGTTGTACACAAGTTCTATGGAAAAAACAAACCTTGAAAGATATCAAAGTAGAGTATGATCATCCAATCTCCATATTCTGCGATAATATTAGTGCAATAAGTATTTCGAAGAATCCAGTTATGCATTCCAGAACTAAGCATATCCCTACAGTATCATTTCTTGAGAGAACAAGTGACAGAACAACAAGTAAAATTGGAATATGTTTCCACATCCAAACAGATGGCAGATATCTTTGCTAAGCCACTTCCAAAGGAAACATTTAAGTACCTACGACGGAAGTTGGGAGTAATATCCTTTGCTTCTACTCATTAAAAATCAAGAGAAGCATTGGTTAAGGGGGAGCTAAATTTCTTTTTTCAGCTCCTTGAATGACCCTTTGCCATTGATGTCAAAGGGGGAGAATGACAGTACGGGGAGTTACAGCAAGGGGGAGTTGCAAAAAAGATGGGGAGTTGCAAAAAAGATCTTTTTGGAAGGTTGCCATCAATGACAAAGGGGGAGATTGTTGAAATAATTGTCATTGATGTCAAAGGAATTGTAACGGATATGAGTGGAAATATCAAACGGAATTGTTGCCGAAAGTGAACGGAATTATTTTCGGAAGTGAACGGAATTGTTGCCGGAAGTGAACGGAAATGTCGACGAAAGTAAACGGAATTGTCGACCTGGAGTTGTGAACGTTTGAATGGACCTTTTCACTTGAAGAGGCATGACCTTAATTTGTGTCATTACGTGGGTTATAAATAAGTGCATAACGAATGGCAAAAGAGTAGATTCGAAAGTTGAAGATATAAAAGAAGAGCAGAATTTTTAAAGGCAAATTTTTGTGAGAATATTAAAAGGAAAAAACTAGCAAGTATAAGGAAGAGTATAGCAGCGAAAACACTCAAGTGTAAATTGAATCGAAAGGAGATAAAGCAAGTGTTCTATCATCCGTTGTTTTGACAACAAATTTGAGATAGAAGAGTGATTTTTTCTGAGAAAGCTGGTGCCTTTGTTTTGAAGAGATTGGTGTCTCTTGCTAAGTTGGTGCTCAGTGAAAGGGGTTGGTGCTCCTGTAGGTTGGTGCCTACGAATATTTATATTAAGAGAATTTCTCTGTGGTTTTCTCTCGAAAGGGTTTCCACGCAAATCTGTGCCTATTTGCATTGTGTGGTTTTGCATTGTATTCTTTGATTGCTTTGAATATATTAATTGCAGAGTAATTTGAGGTTTTGGATTTAACATTTATAGTCGAAAGCGAAAAAAATATCTTATACTGATTCACCCCCCCTCTCAGTATAAGCTTGTGCTTAACAGAGGATAATAGTTTGAGAAAGTGCTCAGGTGGATGTTGCGTTTGATCGTCCACTCGCTGATCTTGGCTCCAAGAAAAGCCATCGCATTGTCAGAAATTATGGTGGTTGGAACACCAAAATTTCAAATCTTGCTATAAGGCTTTCGTAGAAATCTAGAAAAGAAATATCATTGACCTCCTTGAGTGCTATTATTGCCTCCGTCCACCTTGTGAAATAGTCAGTTGCCATGAGGATCCATCTATGTATGGGACTTGACGGCGGGTTTATCACTCCGATGAAGTCCAAGCCCCATTGGGCGAAGGGCTGATCCGTTTGTATCTGGCGCAGGGGCAGAGTTGCCAATTTCTGCTTGCCTACAAAGAAGGCGCACTTCTTGCAGCTTCACACCCATGCATGTGCATCTTTGAATAGAGTAGCCCAATAATAGCCAGATCACATGATTTTAATAGCAGTGGTTTTAAGTGAGTAATGGCCTCCTAATAGCCCATCATGGAACTCTTTAAGGATCCTACTAACTTGATCATGTTCCACACACCTTAAGAGAACTCCATTGATGTCTCTTTGGAAAAGCGCACCACTGAGAAGTGCATAAGGAATAGCTTGTAATCTGAAGTGTCGGCGCTTGGCTTTGTTTAGGCCATGCAGATACATGCCAGTCTGAAGGAATATCATCATGCTCTAAGTCTAATCTGTGGGAGCACTCTGATTCATTGATTGATCCTTGTGCAACGCGAGGAGTACTTTGTCTTCAACTTTCACATCTACCAATTTTTCGCTCAGTCCTTTCCCTCGCACTAGCTTGGTGATTCAAATATCTACGTCATACTCCATCACCTTTGTGATCCAACCAGTTGTCTTCTCACCGATATCCTTACTTAGCAGAAGCTCCTTTATACTTGAGCGAGAAACCATGAGCTGAATACTATTGATGGAAAGCATATGCCTAAACTAATTTGAGCACCCTTATGACTGCAAGGATGTGTTTCTCCACAAAGCTATAGTGTAGCTCATAGTCCTTGAGCCCCTAACTGAAGAAAGCAATAAGCTGCTCCAACTGGTCGTTATTATGTTGCACTAGAATGGTTGAGATGCCTTCAGCTCTGCCAAATGCATAAAGAAATCCTTACTATAATCGGGGTTTATAAAGGTGGGAGCTTGTGCGAAAGCGCGTTTGATAGCCTCAAAACTTCTCTTGCCTTCAAGGTTCCAATTGAATGCAGCCCTTTCTTGAGCATTATTGTGAGGGGCTTGGTTAGAGTAGCGAAATTTGGCACGACCCTTCTAACATAGTTTATCTTTCCCAAGAAGCTTTGGAAGCCTTTCTTATGACCCAAAAGAGGGAGAGACAGAATGGTCTAAACTCGTTCCGGATCAATTACAAGCCCATCTTTGGAGATGATGTGCCCCAACAATTCGCTCTCATGGACAATGAAAATGCACTTGCTTGGGTTCAAAGAGATCCCAAACTCTCGGCACTTCTCGAAGACTTGCTCCAAATGACTTAAGTGATCAGTCGCACAATTGGAGAAGACTATGATATCATCAAGGTAGACCAAGAGGATATTGTTGAGAAGTCCCTTGAATGCCATATCCATGGCTCTTTGAAAGGTGGCCCCCGCGTTTGTTAATCCGAATGTCATCCTCTGGTATGCAAAGGTACCCTACTTAGTAGTGAATGCATTTTAAATTGATCGCACTCCTGCACAAGTGTCTGGTTATCGCCGGTGTTACAACCCCTCAAGTTGTACTTGGTATAATGCAATAAAAAAATAAAAAAAAACTAATTACTAACATTCATTCATTCCACAAAATAAAACAATAAACCATAATTAAGAACAATAGTACTTCTCATTCAAATACCACATACAATATTTATCTTATACATCTCCAAATAAATACCATAGGACACAGCTACGGCTGGTCCGCTACTACAGCAGCTATTGTTCAAATATAATCAAACATAATTATTACATTTACAATTCCTTTAGGCATCCGGCCTAATACAATAAATAGATACTAAGCTCAAAATCAAAGCAATAGTAATCAGACATTAACCATACTAATCAATGGATTAAAGGTTTATAAGTCATAGGGTGAAATCGGGACGTTACAGCCAGAGTAACCATCTAGCAATGAAAACCTCTCAGCCCCTGTGATTGTTTGAAAAATTTGCTCCATTGGTGGGACAAGGTAGTTATCTTTGAGGGATGCTTTGTTTAAGTCCCTGAAGTCCACGCATAGCCGAATTTTTCCATTCTTCTTCCGCACTGGAACTAGATTGGCCACCCATGAAGAATGTTTGATTGGAAATATTATATTGGCCTCTATGAGCTTTGAGAGCTCTTTTCTCATTACGGGCTCAAGCTTGGGGTTTACTGGCCTTTGCTTCTGCTTGACTGGCTTGGTGTTGGGGTCAAGCTCTATGGTATGTTGGGTTTAGCCTAGGTCAAAGCCTTTGAGATCTTGCTAGCTCCATCTGAATGTATCTTTGTATCTTCTACTTCGTTTGATGAACTCTCCGATTTCGGATGGAGAGCACACCTTACTATCCTTAAAGAGCTTGTGATCAGAGATAGAGACCTACTTGAAGATCTCTTCCTTAACTGTCATGTTTCTTCTCTCACCCTTAAGCTGGTCATCATAATTGAATATGCTTTTTAGCGTGACCAATCCCCTCAACAGCTTATTTCCCTTTAGTTGGATGAACTATTCCTCATATTAGGTTTGGAGCTACGATTGATTCTTGGCGCAAAATTCGGCTTCATCTTGCAAGAAGTTAATGATTTGTTCCTTGCTTTCAAACCCCTGCCAATTGCTTGTGTTGTCCAGGACTGTCGGTCTGACCACAAGATTTGCGAGCTGCTTAGACTCATTCCTTATATCGCACAGGAAGTCATACTGTGCACCCAAAGTTGCGAGCCTGTTAGCATCATCATTCTACGCCCTTGGTATCGATTGGATGTTGAAAGCATTGAACCCCTCAATTATGTCATAAGCCCTATACTTGTAAGCTTTTGGTAATCGATTATTAGACACGTTCCACGCTGACTTGGTTTACAACCAGTTCTTTGTCCCCAACCGCTTGCAACACTTTGATTCCTTTCTTTTGCACTAATTGGATAACCTAGATCAACGCCTCATATCCAGTGACATTGTTTGTGCAGCTAAATTGCAACCTATATGCATGGAGGTATTTCTCCTTTTGAGGGGAGATCATTACCACGACTCTTGCACCATTTTTGCTCAAGAGCCATCGAAATATAATTGCCATGTGCCTTTGAGATCTTCTTGCAGCTTCATTAGATTTGGCAATAAGGGGTCCTCGAGAATGCAGTATGTGCCTCGCCCTATTTCTTCTGCATTATCATATGGGTCAGACTCACATTGCTTGCGTGCCCATTCATCAAGCAGGTTATCCGGGATCCCCTCAAGGGACGCAATAGTCTCTTGGAGACTTGAATTTTCCTCTTGGTTGAACATAGTGCAGTTCATATCTGCCGAACTAGGAGAGTATGGCTCTATATGATTCTTGGAAATGGGTTTGGCCTTAATGGTCACCTTGGTTCCATATTTGGTCCTAAGTAGCATGTGCGACCAATCTAGGGATAGGTATCCACCCATCGTTGCAGTGAAATCCCGGGAAAGGCATATAGCGAAGTAGGGGGGCAAGACATGCATGCAAGGTGAGGCTCAAGTCCTTGATGATCCCCCAAATTTTTAACCATTGTGCCATCCAATTGGATAATGCCTTTCGAGACAGGAGAATATGCTATACCTAGCATGTCTGCGATTTTCTTTGGCATCATTAAGTTGTTCGCCCCCGAGTCTATACAGTTATGTACAAGATGCTGTCCAATAATTAGAGAAATGTAGAATGGGGGCAGTTTGTTGCTTCTACATGCTTCTTCACCATTTGGCTGATATAAGCTTGTGCAAGCAGCGGGCATGGTTTGTGACAACTCATGCGATTGGAAGCTCTTTAGGGCGTCCTGCAACAAATCCTTTTGAGAAGGAATAGCAAGAGCATCCCACATCGTCACATTTAGGCCAATCTTCTTCATTTCCTCAACTATGTTAAAGGGGGCCTAAGATCCTTTTGCCTGCGATTTTTGAATAGCCACCTCTTCTCGCGCTTACAAACTAATCTGAGGCTGACCTTTCCGCGCAAAGAGTTCCCCACAGGCGCTTTATCCTTCGTGTCTGCGTGTGGAACCTAGGGTGCAAAAGTTGAGAGCGCGGAAGAAGATAATTCTCCTCCCATTGCTCTCCTTTTGAATCTTGTGTTAGAAGCGACTGGGTTACTCCTTGATTCCTATAATCTTGGTTGTTCTTTAGCATGGCTCTCACTTGTTTATCCTCGGCATTCTGAATACCTCCATTCACTAAAACAGCCAAGTGCACGCTTATATTGTGTTTGTCCTACGCGTGACTTGATACTTGAATGCATCTCGCACAAAGAGTGCACACAGAAGGTTAAAAAATGCGCATTGCACACTCTTCCCTGCGCAATCTGAAGTCTGGGACCTCTACGTGTCGAACCTGTGCGCCAATAGTTCTATGTGATGGAGGGTCACAAAGATATTATGCACAGGGCACACATTAAGAAGTGTTCACAAGCGCAAATCGACACTTAGTTAATGTGCAGACCCATGCCGACTTTTAACTTCAGACACTGGTGGGGGATCATCCACGTGCAACTTATCCTTTTGAGGAACTCAACACCGTTCGAGCGCAAAAGCCTCGTGTAGGGTCCTATGAGCTTCACGCAAGGTGTGATGACTTGGAGAGTCAACAAGGACTTAACGGATAGATGCAATAATAACAATCAATTGCCTCCCCATACAATTATTGTGGCTTGAAATACATTGACATAAAATACAAGCCATTTTAACTTTCTAATAATTTGAAATGTACATGGAAACAAAGCTCTAGATTGAATCTTATAACTTAATCTTCTTGGATCTCATGTCAGGGAATTTTGAAGATATAAAGCTAACCCGACAACTTTGGGGATGAATTATAGTCAATCTAAGAATATTGGTTCAAATAATACACCAAACATAATGCATGTGCTAAATTTATTCATTGATGTGCACATGTTATTGTGCAAGGTTCTGACCCAAATTTATAAATCAAATTTTTGCAAGTTTTCATAGTTCTAGTGCACAGGGATTTCGTCAAACAGTTTACATTAAGTGTTTAGTCATAAAATTCACAAATAACTACTATAGAATTGATTTCCCAAATATCAGAACTGATCACATTCTTTTTCTCCTTAAATTTCCATAAAAAGATGCACAACAGATATTACATGGTGAATTTAAGATTGTCACTATAAACTGAAAATTATAGGGAATTGCATATAATCATTGATATCATAGGAATGATATTATAATTAATTCGCTGACCTGAAGATAATTAATTGCAGACCAAATAGCCATCAACTTTGGCTTCAAGAACACTCCTTATGCCTTCCTCCACAAGTACGACACCCTCTAACTGTTGTACGGCAGGCTGTGGTAATGAATCAGCAGCTGTTATAGGCTGCAATACTCCTAAGGAAGCTACGCCCAACAAAAAAAGATGCAGTAAATAACCCAAGGCAGCGGCTGAACAAATTCTCCTCAATATGGCACTCCTCCAAACTAATATTCTCTTGCTTCCACTCTGAAAATTGATATATCTCTTCGCACACTGTAACTCCAAAATCCGTAGCAATAGAAGCAACTGTGTGAAACCTGTATGATTCCACCTATAATCAGCTAGGGCAAATGTTTCACTACTGAAATAGATACCCTTAGGGATTTCGTCCTAGGGTTTGCTCAAGCACAGAGCTCGAACTCCACAATAGAGAAAAATAAATAAGCATGCCCAAAAGAGCTCTCCATTTCACTTTTATATTTTCCCTGGACGACTTTTTTTTTTTAATTCCCGCTTAAAGTATTCCATTAAAGCTCAATAACAAAGTAATTTTTTAATATTTCTTTTAATTGTCAATTAAATTAATTAAAATAAAGATATCCGTAAAAATGTACTTTATTGAACTTTAGAATAATTAATTTAATTTATTCCCTAATGTCCTGAAATTAGCCTACAGGAATAATATAGGCTAAACAGACCCTTTTTGGCTATTCCTCGGAAGGGGACATTACATATTGTTACATGACCAATGTTAAGGGTGTGAAGGCACAATGACTTTTGACCCTAACAAGAATTAGAATTGCTTGTTGATGGCCAAAGACAAAAGAATGTTAATTGACACCAAAAGTCGAAAAAAGAGCTAGGTTGAAAGTGCAAGATGGTAAATTGTTGTTTGAAAGAAAAAGGTCACTAAATTCCAAGGTTATTTGAATCCTTCCCTCCCTCTCTCACACACACCTCAATGCAAAAACCTAATGCAAGAATCCTTGAGAGAAATAAAAAACCCCATCCCCAAGGGATCCACATCACTTCATATGTAATATCCCTTTCTAGATAATTTATCAACTCTAATGTTTGTTGCGATTCCTTTTCAATACTGGATATCAATCAAATACTAAAACATCCCACATGCAATATCGATATTGAAAACATAATTGAAATCTTTTTTGTATTGAATGGAAAATACAGATGTTTACATAAATCGATCTGTAATGTCCCCTTCTTCCGAATGAGATAATTGCAGAAGACTATTAGCCTATTTAATTCCCATTGGCTAAGTCAGGGGATATAAGAAAATAATTAATTAGTTAAATTTTAAATAGTCCTAAATATCTAAGGATCATTTATATTTAATTAATTAAAAGGCCGAACCTTGGGATTTAATAAAGTGATTTTATTTTATATCAATGGAAAATTATAAAGTGGGTCACTTTATGTGAGGGGGAAAATGAAATAAATTAAAAGAAATAAACTCTCTCAAGAAGGATATAAAAGTGATGGGAGCCAAAAACAATTCATTCTTGACTTGTTATTTTCTCTTGGAGACTTTGAGAGCTGGAGCTTCAGTTCAGCAAACCCTAGGACGAAAACCCTTGGGTAATTTGGTTGTGTGGACGAAAACCCATTCAACCCTTTTAGTGGATTCACTCAAGATTCACAGTTGCGCTTATTAGTTTCCGATTTCAGAAGCTCTTGTGCCTAATGGAGATATTATTTGCAACATTCATATATTTGTGTGTACAAGAAGATATCTATGACAAATTTATGGGATTTGCCTACAAATATAAATTTGTGAGTTTTGTTGAAGATTTATTGGAGTCATGTGTAGGGCTTTGAAAGGTCAAAGACCCCTGTGTGGGGGTTGTAAGAAGTGAGGCGCAGCATATATGAAATCACACATCCCTTATTAGCTAACATCGGCTCTTGGGAAGAGTATGGAGTGATGTAGATGGGCCGTCCAACTTGAACATTGTTACATCAGACTTTAGCAATTCATATGGTATGTAATAAACCTCACTCTTAATGCATAGAAGTTCTGTAATAGCTGTGTAACCAGCAAGATTGAATATTTCCATTTCAAGATGTTCTTCAATGTTACAATAATGCAAACTATGGATACATTGTTTCTATATTCATATAAGTTGTGAATGTGTTCATACATGATTTGTGTTATCAAAGCTGCAAATAAACATTATAAACAGCCATACTGAAAATATCATTGATCCTAACAAGAATGCAAAGTGTTTGACGAAATCTCTACACTTTAAAAATCGGAATTTTTGTGACATTTTTGGATAGAATCTTGGTGGGGTTCTTACAGTGGTATCAGTGCTGGTGATCTTGCCATCCTGTGTGAAAATTGGTTCATATGCAGTCCGGAGAAGGTAATATCAGATTTTATTTGGGAAGAAGACACGGTGATCCACTAGAAGTCCCTGAGGAGCTTGATCCTTTTGCTGGAGTTGAGCGGGTAGAAGTGAACATGGCTGATAGAGATCATGAGGATCCTAGCACTAGGGATATTCTCAATGATATCGCTAGAGGGCAGCGAGAGATGGTACAACTTTTGACCCAATTGATGCAATAGAATGTGGTAAATAACAATGCCAATCAGAATAATAACAAGTATAATAATGATAATGGTGGAAACAATGGGAACAAAGATGAAACGAGTAAATTGGGCAACAATGTACATGCTCATAATCACACTAGAACCACTCAAGCTTCCATAGTTAGGCCTCTTATGCCTAATTTCTTAGATCAACAGGGTGGTGGACAGCAAGCTGCAAGAGAGAGTTTTGCAGATTATATGAGCGAGTGGCATTCTTTGGGCGATGAGTTTTAAGACACCATGTCATTACAAGATTTTTGTCAATAGAAATACAAGAACACACCTAGAGGAGACAGAAGGCACAACCAAGAGTTACAATGGAAGTTGGGTAAGGTGTCTCTTTCACCTTTTGATGGTTTGGGTAAATGCACTGCACGTGCATGGATACATAAGTTAGACAACTATCCCAGTTTGTACCCCATGCTTGAGAGGGAGGCCATCCAGCTTGTTGCTTTGCACTTGAAGGGTGATGCACATGATTGGTGGTACCATGGGATGGTTACGCAGAGTCATAACCTTGTCACTTCATATGCTGATTTTACTCAGAGGTTGATAGACCGATTTGACAAAACAAATCCTGAACAGCGTTTCATAGAGTTGACCCAACTCAAATAGAAGAATTCAATAGATGTTTAAATATCTGATTTTCAAATGCTTGCCGTTATGGTTCCTAATGTTTCAGAGGACAGATTGTCTCATTTTTCATTGAGGGATTAGAGGAGCCACTCTGAAGTTGGGTGAAAGCATTACACCCACCTACTTTGCAAGATGCCATAAAAAGAGCTAGGAACATGGAGTTTTCAGCACCTCCCAAAAACAAATTTCAGAGCAAATCATTTTCCTCTAAGAAAGATAATAAGAAAAACTTTCAGAAAGATTGGCCTAAGAGGACAAATTTGGATAAAAAGGCAAAAAAAAGAACTTAGGAGGAAGAAGCTTTGATTTTCATGCAGAGAACCTTGGAAGTCGGGGCACAGATGCCTTGGAAAAGGCAAGGTTCATTATATTGAGGTCACTTCTAATTGTGAGGAGGAGGTGAAGGCAGATTCTATCTTAGATAGAGATCAGGGGAAGGCTAATGCAGAGCATGAGGAGAGGACTACAAGAGACCCTGTTGGAGGTACTATTGCTTCTCTTTTAGGTACTGTTGACAATTTTGACCCCATAGGTCAAATTGTCACCCCTACTATTCGAAACTTCGCATATCATTCCAGTTTGTCTTGTGAGTCAGTTATTGGTCTTAAAAAGTCCTTGAAAAATCCATGGTTAACAGGCCTTTTTGAAGCTTTTACTTTGGTTTTCAGAGGATTTTCTCATTGAGTCCTTAGAGGGTCATTTTCGGGAATTTCAAAGGGTTCTTTCCTTTCGGGAAGGTCCTTAAAAAAATCCAACGGTTCATTTCAAAAAATCTGAAGGATTCCTTCCTTTCGAGAAAGTGGCCGAAGAAAAAACTCCAAGGAATTATTTCGGGAGAAGGGACTTTTTGAAAATTCTAAAGGGACTTTTCCAAAATTCCGAAGGGTTGTTTACAAAAAGTTCGAAGGGTACTTTACTTTCAGAAAATATATTTTCAAGGTTTCCGAAAGACCATTTCAAGAAAGCCGAAGGGTCCATTGCAAAAACTCCGAAGGGCATTTCTCAAATACTAAGGGGTCATTTTCAAGAAAGCCGAAGGGTACTTTCCTTTTGGAAAGGGCATTTCAAGCGGAAAAAAGGGCACTTTTCAAAAATCCGAAGCTCCATTTTCGAAGAAAGGTCCGAAGGAATTGTTCAAGTCCAAAAGGTCTGAACGAATTCTTTCGGGAGAATTGTCCATTGTAAAAGCCCGAAGGCATAATTTATTTCGGAGTTTTTGTCCGAAGGAATTGTTCAAGGCAAAAGGTCAAATAAATTCTTTCGAGAGAAGTCCAGATGAATTCTTTCAAGGCGAAAATGCCGAAGCAATAAGCCGCAGACAAATTGTCCGAAAGAAAAGGAATGAATTCTTTCAAGAGAATTGTCCACAGAAATAAGTTCCGAATGAAAAGCCCAAAGAAAAGTCAAAGAAATTCTATCGGGCAAAAAGTCCGAATAAATTCTTCCGAAGAAATAAGCCAGAGAAAATGTTGGGAGAATTGTCTGTGAAAAAAAAGCCAAAACAAAAGCTCGAAAGAATTATTGCACGAAAAAAAAAGTCCGAAGGGAATGGCCCGAAAGGTTAATTCTTTCAGGAGAATTGTCCGTGGAAATAAGTTCGAATAAGCGGCCGAAAACAAAACTCCGAAGGAATTAATGACCGGCCCGCAAACGTCAAGTTTGAACCCCTGCAAGTAGACGTTGCCTTTGGTCAAGTTTTCAAAAGGTTCATCAAGATTGTCGCGAGCTTGACACTTGTCAAGATCTAGCAAGGAGATCAACGAACGAGAAAAGGCCAGGTTTTCAAAAGGACCCTGGTGGGATTTCGACAACGAATCAACAGAAAATGACAAGGATTTCTCCTTTCAACTCCAATGACGTGGTCTATAACTCACATACAGAACATGCAAAGTAACCCAAGCTCGATTAGATGCGTCCAGGTGGAGCACGAACACGCAGGAATAGAAGATCTATAGTCCAAGACTGCAGTAAAGAGCACACCAAGTTTTAAATGCAAGGATCGAATCATTCACACTTGGTAGGGATATGCAGCTACCTTCGACATGGCTCTATCAGTTCTTAAAGAAGGGACTTGAATGCATGAGGGGCTCAAGGAGATTTACAGTGATTTTGGATGGCTGATCTCATGATCAAAGTAGTTGCATGCTTTCAATGTTGAGGAGCTCGAGAACAAATAGGGATCCGCAGTTATTGGTAACTTCTCCTCTCAGTTCCCCACTCTAACACGCAAGTCCCTCTTCTCTCTTGTACTTTCTTCTATATATACAAGTTTTCGGGCCATTGTAAAGATCGATTTTTTCATGTTCGGAGAACATTTGTATTTTGTCTCTTTTGATGAATAAGATAGAGTTCATATTTCCTCAAAAGCTTGTGTTTTAGTGTATTTTCATGATCTGTTGGGAGATGAAAGTGATAGCTAAGGCTTCCTCTCATCTTATCTTTCCATTATACCTATTTGTAGGTGTTAAGCTCATCCTTGCAGGTCGCATAGTGTGCTCTATCATCTTGTCTGTATGGCAAGTTAAAGCTCTCTCTATTGTCTTTGACAGACCTATTGAACAATTGCTTTAGACCGTGCACAACCCTAAGCCCCTATGCAAAATACTGATGCTCAGAGGCTGCAGTTTGAGTAGTGTAATCAGATTCACGTCCTTGTTCATCTTCTCAGCGCATGTCAAGCAGATGATCATATTTTCAGTGTATCACCATCATAGATAGGATTTCCCTTCAAGTTTCTTTCTTACCTTTTCCCTCTTCCCTTTTCCTCAGCAACTTGTGGCATAGACTAGGGATCCTAAGCGATACACCAAAGGGAGCTAGCCCTTAGAATCTAGAGATTCAATCCGTTGATTAGTTCACCCATAGCCTAGGATTGTTTCCATGTTTCAACAAACTGTGAAGCCTTGAAACTACCTTCACAAGGGTGCGAGTCTGATTGACAATAGGTACCCCTAGATATCACCCTTTCAAGGTGAGAGGAGTCTTACAGGGACAGCGTGTGACAGTTTTGATTGATAGTGGGGCAACCCACAATTTCATAGATGAAGCCCTGGTGATGAAAAGAGCTCTTCAAATAGAGGATTTTCCTAGATTTAATGTTATGGTTGTTGATGGACTCACTGAGTTGCAAGAAGATTTTGTAGTTGAGCATTACCTTGGGTGACCATCAGGGCACTGACAATTTTTATGTTGTCGAAATATGGGAGGCTGACATGGTTCTTGGCATTCAGTGGTTGCACTCCCTTGAAAAATATTCACAGAACTTTCAGACTATGGAGCTCAAATTCAAATATGAGAGCAAAAAGGTTGTTCTTCAAGCAGCGTCGAATGGAGCACCTAGAGTGGTTACTGCAAAGAGGATGGGGGCACTATTCCAACATGCAAAGCTTGCTTGGGCAGCCCAATGTTTGATTTCTTCTAAAACCCCTTCTGATGGAGATGGTCAATATCATGTGGATATCCAATCCGTATGGGATAAGCATAGTGTGGTTTTCAATGACATTCCTCCCAATAGACCACCTGACAAGGGTTTTGAGCATGTGATAGAGTTAGAGGAGGGCTCTAAGCCTGTTATCACAACTCCTTATCGGCACCTAAAGAGATTCAAAGAGAAAATTGAGAAAACAATTAATGAGTTGTTGGATATGGGTCACATCAGTTCTACCTCGAGTCCTTTTGCTTTTTCAGTTGTTCTAGTGAAGAAGGATGGGACCATGCGGATGTGCATTGACTATCATGCACTCAACAAGAAGACTATAAAGAATAGGTACCCAATCCCTGGGATCAATGAGTTGCATTGTGTTGTGTATTTTTCGAAGATTGATCTTTGTTTTAGGTTCCATCACATTAGAGTCCGTGAGCAAGACATACACGAGATGGCCTTCAAATGTCATTATGGCCATTATGAGTTTATGGTCATGCCTTTCAGTTTGACCAAGTTCCCACTACCTTTCTGTCTTGCATGAACCATATTTTCAACAAGCAGCTAAGAATGTTTTTACTACCATTCTTTGATGATATACTGATATACAGCAGGACATAGGAGGACCACCTCAGGGACCTTGATGAGGTGTTGGGTAATATGGAGGCACAATCTTTATTCACAAAAGCTTCCAAGTGTGAGTTTGGCATGACAGAGACTCTTTACTTGGGGCATGTGATCAGTGCTGATGGAGTGAAGGTCCATCTAGGGAAAATTCAAGCCATCCTAGACTAGCCATCGCCGAAGACATTATCAAATTTGAGGAGATTCTTCAGCCTTTGCAATTACTACAGGAGGTTTGTTAAGGGGTTTTCTCAGTTGGGTGCACCTCTTACAGAACTCACTAAGAAAGAAGCTTTCAAATGGACAGATGAGGCTCAGAGCACATTCAACAAGCTCAAGGAGGTAATGAGCACTTCTATTTTAGCATTACCTTATTTCTCTCAGTGCTTTGTTTTGGAGTGTGATGCTTCAAGTGAGGGTATAGGCATTGTGCTTATGCAAAATAGGCACCCCATTGCTTACGAGAGCAGGAAGCTCCATGATGTAGAAAGATTGTACTCCACCTATGATAAGGAGATGCTTGCCATCATGCATGCCTTGGCAAAGTACAAGTAATATTTGGTAGGTGAAAAAATTGTTAGAACAGATCATAACAGCTTGAAATATTTCTTGGGGTACACAGATCTAAATGAGAGGCAACAGAAGAGGGTAAGCAAAATTCAGGGTTATGATTTTGACATTAACCATGTAAAGGAGAAGGGGAATGTTGTAGCAGAGGCCCTTTCTAGGAAACCCAATTTGTGCTCCATGACAGAAATTTCTGCTGATTGGAAGGCTCACCTATTGGTTGAGTATTCTAAAAATAATTTTGCATGCGAGCTTATGGATGGTAGGATTCAGGATGACAGGTACAAAGTGGTAGATGATGTCATCTACTACAAGGACAGGATTTTTTTGGTACCTGAATCGAAATTGAAGGAGAAATTTTTCAGGGCCATTCATGACACACCTCTTGCAAGACATCTAGGTTATTTCAAAACCTACAAGCAAACCAAAGAGAGATTCTCATGGAAGGGTCTCAAGATGATGTCTTGTGACATGTCAGCGAGTGTATGACTTTTCAACAGAACAAATCAGAGCATACTTTCCCAATAAAATTGTTGCAGCCATTGCCTATTCCTGAGCAGAAGTGGGAGAGTATATCCAGGGATTATATTACAGGTCTTCCTAGAGTGCAAGGCAAAGATTGCATCTTTGTGGTAGTTAACAGGTTGACCAAATATGTGCATTTCTTTGCAATATCTTCTAAGTACAAGGCACCTTAGGTTGCGGAGTTGTTCTTTAGAGAGGTGTTCAGACTACATGGAATGCCAAAGAATATTGTCAGTGATTGGGATAGCAGGTTTCTCAGTGTATTTTTGCAGGAACTATTCAGATTCGCTGGCACGAAGTTAACCTCGAGCACTAGTTACCACCCCCAGATGGATGGTCAAACAGAGATTGTGAACAAATGGGTAGAAGATTATCTGCGCAATTATGTTACGGGGCAGCAGAAGGCTTGGATCAGGTGGTTATATTTGGGCGAGCATTGTTACGATACCACCTATCACATGTGGATTGGCATGACTCCTTTTCGAGCATTGTATGGGTATGATGTTATGTCTTTTGTAGACTTAGCATTTGATGATAGCAGGGCTCCTAAGGTGAAGGATTGGATTCAGGGGAGTCAAGACATCCTTAAGTCACTTAAGGATAATCTTCATCGTGCCCAAAATCAGCAAAAGATTTATGCAGATAGGCACAGGGTTGTGTGGAGTTTTGAAGTTGGAGACTTAGTTTTCTTGCACCTATAGCCATATAGACAGTCTACATTGAAGAAGAGTGGTGCAAAAAAGTTTAAGCCTCACTTCTATGGCCCTTAAAGGATTGTGCGGAGACTTGGTGAGGTGGCATACGATTTGGAGTTGCTTGAGAGTAGAATAATTCATAATGTATTTCATGTTTCTTGCCTCAAAAAGACACTTGGGCAACATATATCTACATCTCATGAGCTTCCATTGTTGGATGAAGAGAGACGATTAGTCTTGGTTCCTGATGCTATCCTGGATGTTAGATAGAGGACGTTAAGGAGTAGAGTGCTCAAGGAGTACTTGATCAAATGGAAGGACTTGCCCTTAGAGGATGCTACTTGGGAGGGAGAACAGATTCTTTAGCATCCAGATTTGCAATTGCTTGTGGGCAAGCAATTTTGGGAAGAGAGGACTGTAATGTCCCCTTTTTCCAAATGAAACAATTGCGGAAGACCGTTAACCTATTTAATTCTCGTAGGCTTAGTCGGGTGATATAAGAGAATAGTTCCTAAGGATTATTTATATTTAATTAATTAAAAGGCCTAACCTTGGGATTTTAATTGACTTTATTTTATGTCAATGGAAAATTATAAAGTGGGTCACTTTATGTGAGTGGGAAAATGAAATAAATTAAAAGAAATAAACTCTCTCAAGAAGGATATAAAAGTGATGGGAGCCAAAAACAATTCATTCTTGACTTGTTATTTTCTCTTGGAGCCTTTGAGAGCTGGAGCTTTGGTTCAGCAAACCCTAGGACAAAAACCCTTGGCTAATTTGGTTGTGTGGATGAAAACCTATTCAACCCTTTTGGTGGATTCACTCAAGACCCACAATTGCGCTTATTGGTTTCAAATTTCGGGAGTTCTTGTGACGAAAGGAGATATTATTTGCAGGATTCATATATCTGTGTGTACAGGAAGATATCTATGACAAATTTATGGGATTTGCATAAAAATATAAATTTGTGAGTTTTGTTGAATATTTATTGGAGTCTTGTGTGGGGCTATGAAAGGTCAAAGCAGCCTACATGAAGGTTGTAAGAATTGAGGCGCTGCATATATGAAATCGCACCTCCCTTATGACGTGACATCGGCTCTTGGGAAGAGTATGGAGTGATGCAGATGGGCCACCCAGCTGGAACATTGTTACATCAGACTTTAGCAATTCATATGGTATGTAATAAACCTCACTGTTAATGCATAGAAGTTCTGTAATAACTGTGTAACCAGCAAGATTGAATATTTCCATGTCAAGATGTTCTTCAATATTACAATAATGCAAACTATGGATACATTGTTTCTATATTCCTATAAGTTGTGGATGTGTTCATACATGATTTATGTTATCAAAGCTGCCAATAAACCTTATAAACAGCCATACTGAAAATATCATTGATCCTAACAAGAATGCAAAGTGTTTGACGAAATCTCTGCACTATAAAAAATCGGAATTTTTGTGAAATTTTTTGATAGAATCTTGGTGGGGTTCTTACAGTCATCAATAGAAGAAAATATTTTTAAATGATATGAAACCCTATTTTATTATCAATATCCAATAGCATAACACTTACAAGAACAGCGTTGGATAGTATCGCTTACGGCAGGTTTTGACGACTGATTTTCGTATTACATCAGCTGTAGATTAAGGTACGACTAGCTGCGATTCGTAATAGCCGCTGTATAAACTGAGACGGTAGTAGTTGCAGGGCTACGTTGGGGTTTGAGGAAGCTTCCAATGGTATGGCGAGCACAAATTTCAGCCACCAATATAACTACCTCTACCTTGAGGGGTACGATAGATAATGAACCTCAATGCAATCACAATTTGCAGCGCAGTAGTGGATGGTAAATAGTATCAAAACCTCAAACAATTCTAGGAATTGATAGTAACCCCCAGCCAAACTAAAAACTGGAATTTGATCCTGATCTGTCAGCACAAATATGATTCTTGAATCGAATCCACTCAATGAGTTATAGGATATTCATCTTCCAAACCTGTATATCAAAGGGTTTTCGTTCTCGAATGAAAATATTGAACACAATGGCTCAAGCTTTGGATTAGGGTTTGATTGTCAAAGTTGAATAATGAATAATGACTCTTTTGAGCCCAACTCCTCCTTTTATAACTTTCTCTTTTCCAATTTACCCTAAAAGTATTTAAAAATACTTTTAATAAAACATTATTTTTCATCCACTTAATAATAATTACTTTTTGACCCTCTTGATAATATTACTTTTTGAAAATATTACTTTTTTGTCCCACATGATAATAATAATGTCTCATTTTCCATGTTATGAAATAAAGTAACTTAGGATGCTTTAAAATATTATTATTAATTATTTTCATAATTAAATATTTTGAAAAAGGGACATGACATCATATCGTCCACCATGGTTTTATTCTACTTGAAGTCTGCCCATCTAGATGTAGTGTGAATAGAAAGGATGAAGCTATGAAATGTCCCTTTTAGCGCCAAAATTAGATCAAAGGGGTTTCCCAACAAACCTTAACACCACATGTGCAAATTCTGATTTAAATATATCAAACCCTAACCAAACAAATATGAATTTCGGATTATTAATACTCCAAACCCTTCACTTTAATAATTACTTTTTGACCCTCTTAATAATATTACTTTTTGAAAATATTACTTTTTTGTCCCACATAATAATAATAATAAACGTCCCATTTTCCATGTTATGAAATAAAGTAACTTAGGACAACTTAAAATATTGTTATTAATTATTTCCATAAATAAATATTTTGAAAAGGGGACATGACATCATATCATCCACCATGGTTTTATTCTACTTGAAGTCTACCCATCTAGATGCTGGGAGTTGAACAATATGCAAGAGCACTGCGAAGAGCACAGATGGTTAAAGCATATGCACGGAACTATTGCAACTTCCACACACTAGAAGATGAGATAATAAGACATGGGCGGAGACAACCAGATTGAAAATTAAAAAATTCAAAATAGATGGTGCAAGATTTTGAGTGAGGTAGGCATAATTCGATCATGTCACAAATATGCTTGGACCCTAAATGAACATTGACAAAAGATCTGCAATGCCAACAATTCAAGGATTTGTGGTAGAACACACTATCAAGGAGATGCCCCAAGTCGTGAGGTCTACTGCTAAGCAAGTAGATTCGGCAGAACTGTATCCAAATGTGAATGATGCACGAACGACACTTAACACATGGGATAGAAGCGTGTGCTAAATGTACCATGGCATGGTTATCACGTTCAATGTCTCATTGATCTATGTAAGAATAACACGGAAGGATCATAAATCAAATGCATTGATGGATTGTAGATGGAAAACATAAACATTGAAAATAGCATTGTCAGGTGACACATGAAGGATATCAGCTGAAACTTGTAAGAATAAAGAGTACACACACCAAGTCAGTCAATTAATACAAATATTTCCAATGATGAGAGATTGAAATGGATGGAGTACGGAATCCTCAATTTAACAAAGCCCTATAAAATACTTTAACAATTTCTAATAATTACTAAACAAACTAATTTCGCTAAACCTTTCAAATCAAAGAATCCAACTCATAACTTTGAGGTAACTATACAAGTTATGGCATTACCCCATTAGCATTCTTATTCCATCTCAGAATTGTGTCCTGCTTTGATACCAAAGATTAGTACAGTCCAAGAATTATATAATAAAAGCTTAGTTAATATTAATCATTAAGAGATGTTTACATATAGCCAAAAGATATCCTATAAACAAGGAGTCAAGGTTATCAACAAATCCCTATAATCTCACATAACATCTTGGGTGAGTTGTTATAACTCACGTACAACAATAACACACTAATTACTATGCTAATGTGACATACCATCCAAATTATTCCAACACATTTAATCTACATATGGCATGACTTTTCCAGCGCTGGTTCATATGTACAACGTCCATACTATCGCTGAAGTGCCATAAGGAGGGTGTGTTGGTTATATCTTGCTCTCTACATTTTGTTTAAATTGTGAGAGTCCCATCTATATTGCCATACAATATTAATTAGTTGTTAATCATGCAACTAATTGTGGTTATATTAAAAGTTTGTATCATAATTTTTATGAATGTTAATAGATCAAGCAACAAGTCAAATTTCGTAAGATGCTTGAAACACCAAGAAGTCTTAGGTCCTATTGTAGTTAAAATCTGCCATCCAAATTTTCACTACCCATTTGAGCAATTTTCATTGCTCAATCCTCTGTGATGCAATATTTGACTCCACAGCGACAATGCAACACTACAAGCGAGTTCACATGGAATGGATTTTGAAGATAACATTCGTGGGCTTAAGCTAAAATTAATTGACTTAATTAAATTATTATTTATTTTTAGAATTAATTAATTTTAAATAAAGTCGTAAAAGAATATCATGGAATATATATGTTTTGTAGTCATTGAGTAAATTAATTCTTTTTAGAATTAATTATATATTGTGAATGTGCAAGCACAAGTGCATTTAATGTTGTAAAATACCGAAATAATAAAATAAAACATGGGCAAACACTAGTTAGCGTAAAATTATCTATAGGTTGAGTTAGTGCAAAGAATGACTTTTCGACTTCCCTTGTGGGAGAAAGGTATTGTACAAAAGGAAAAATCTAGATCATGATAAGGAGTTCTTTATTTCAAGCTATGAGAGAAGTATTGGCTGCAACTTTGTGTGTGGGTTATGTAATTTTCCGGATTTGAGCAATGTAATGCAAGCAAAAGCGAGTGAGATCATTCTTGGGCTTTGTGGGTTTTGATGTTCTTTGTTTATGAATTATGTACTTCTATTCACAAATAGAGAATCCATTAAAAAAATTGCACTTTTCTTGGTTCTGTGTAACTCATGGCATTTCCAGACTCTATGTTGAAAACCCCGTGTATGGGCTTTGTACCAGGTGTACCCAATCTGAGTTTTGAGGAGACTTTGTGCTTCGAGGCAAGTCTTTTGTTCCCATTACATCTGTTGATCCTATATCCGTTTTTGTGTGAGAGGAAGAATTTACAGCCCTTCATTTAATTCCTAGTTATTCTAGCGGTTCTTTGCATTTATTCCACCCTGGGTTTCTCTCTTTCACCTCCATCCTCTCCTTTCTCTATCCATTTTCAACATCCACCATTTCCCGATTTTGTTTCTTTTTTGTGCTTTTCAGTTAAAAATACACAAAAAACCCATATCCTAGGAGGGCGCTGCCCCTCTCAAACACAGCAGAAATTCACCATCTCAACAGTGATTTCTCCAATAATTGGTAAATTTGTGTCATTTTTTATTGGCCGAGTCATAAAACCACAAAATACAAAAATGACCTAAATTTCTACCAATAGGTTCCAAACTCTATTCTCCATTTTTGCTAAAAATTGGTTTAGGAGGAATCTTTTTGTTATATTCTTTTAAATATGTTGTATGAAAGTGGTGATATAAGGGTGTATTCTAGAGATATAAGGGTGTTATTTGTGAATTTTTTTATTGAGGTTAAGTGCCAAACACTTTCAAACGAACTTTTATGCTCTACGTGGAGGTTCAAGTGCAAAAAACCCCATAGTAGCATTATTTTTCTATTTGTGTCAAATTTTTGTGGGCTGTGATTTTCAAAATATGCAGAAAATTCAAAACCTTTTCTTTGATAATGATCGCCTTACCATTTCCAATTACACTAATTGGAGAACAACTGATGGAGGCATCCCTCGTCTTAAACGAGTTATGTGATGTTGTGAAGAATGAAAATTCCAAATTTCCGACTACCCAAGACAATTTGGATGGTTTTCAACTTGAAAGACACAAAATCCTTAGCCCTGATTAAAAGCTCTTGCACTATGGACACAATACTCTCCTCGTAGCTATACAACATGGAAGATTGTCGGATTTGTATGAAAAAAATCCTACGCATAAGAAAATTGACATACATATGCAACTGTTTACCCCTTCTTTAGCTGATGATGGGGACATGGGGGAATATATTTCTAATCTTAGAAATATTACAGTAGAATACACTAAAGCAAACTTTGGGAAATGAAAGGATGATTTGATAGTTATTGTTGCATTGAAGGGATTACCTACCTCTTACATGAACTTTGTAGAAATGTTTCACATTTCTTATAAGATCATAGGTACAACATTTGATAAATTTGTTGAATTGCTACTTCAACATGATATGTCTCTACCCCAAAAGAAAAATAACATAAAAAGCCCACGTGATAGAGATTAAACTAGGGGCTAGTAGCTCAAATGCAGAGTCATTAAAACTTAAGAGAGAGTTGTTTGTTTAGAGGAGGAAGGTTTTAGGGTAGAGGCAGAAGACACTTTAATAATAATAATAATAGTTATACCCATCAATATAACAATAGTCATCCTCATCATCCTCATAATCATTAACATTATCGGGGAAGAGGCCAAGTTAGAGGTAGAGGTAGAGGTAGATTAGACATCAGGTGCCACAAATGTGGCAAGCTTAGTCATATTGCAGCCCATTGTAGAATTTTGTATGAGAAACTTCAAAAAACCAGATGAGTCAGAATTTTGCTCAATATGTAGAGCATGAACATGGTGTGTCAGGGAACATAGCAAAAGAATCAGTTTTCACAATGTCAAAGGAGTGTGCTCATATTAGCCTATATGGAGTCTGAAATTAGGGATGACTTAACAGATGTTTGTCTCTAAGATATAGGTGCCACAAAGCATATGACTTAGAGAAAAATGTCTTTTGGCATTACAAAGTAGCATCTTTAGCACCTATTACATTCGCAGATAAGTCTATGCATATTCCTCAAGGTATTGGATCTATCAGAATCTTTCTACCTAATGATTATATCAAGCTTTTATGGACGTCTGATATGTACCTACAGTGAAGAAGCATCTCCTTTCTTTATCCACCAATCAAAGAAACATTATACAATTGTTTCAGAGAATGGGCTTATCTACATCAATTTATTGAAGGGTGCATATAAAACTATCTACACAGGGTATGAGGATGGAAATTTGGTAAGAATGCATTGTAGTGCTTCAAACCTAACAGGCATTGGCAGCAATTAATGTTACAGGTACAATGTCCCCGTAGTGATGGGAGCATCTACGGTATGGACATATCAAAGTTCATTCTTTAGTAGACTTGCATTGACATGATATGGTTTATGGTTTACCCACTTTTGCAAGAGACATTGTTATGTGTGAGTCATGTTTTGGGCAAACAAAATAGGGAAAAGTTTCCCAAGGAGTCTACTTGGAAATGATTGCAGTTAGTTCATAGTGATGTTTGTGATATGAAAAGGCTATCAACTGGATGGTGTTGATACTTTGTATTATTCATTAATGATTTCTCGAGGATGACATGGGTATATTTCCTCAATAACAAATCATAAGTTTTCACTAAGTTTGTTGACTTCTAACACAGTTGAAAAACAAACATGGTTGATACTAGCCTCAATTAGTTTAGATTTTGGTGGTGACTACATCTTAAATGAGTTTCAAGACTATTGTTAGGAATGTGGAATCAAACAATAATACACTACTTCCTATACACCACAGCAAAATGGAGTTTCCAAGAGGATGAACAGAACTTCGGAAGGTACACCACAGTCTGAGATTATCCAGATTTCCATGATGTGTATTAGAAAAAGAGATTTCTAGATCCGTTATGTTGAATAAAATTAAATTTGACATTTCCAGTATAATATGTGTATCTATACTCATAAAGGAAGAAAAAGATTATTGCTCTGATGAATTACATCATTAGTGTCTTCCCTGAATAATAAAAAGTTGATCAAAGGGGAAAAAAGGAGTCAGCTTACCTCAAACAAAATAGTTAATTAATCACCTTTAACTACCCGTAAGTTAATAAACAAATCATTAACGACTAGTCATCTTAAATTGTATGTATATTGTCTCGCCTCCTTAAACGATTCATAATTGGTTGCCAAGAACTACCAATACCAAGCCCATTGTCCCTATTTAGATTTTCCAATCGCGTTTCAATTTCAATAGTTTCCTTTACCTTTCTTTTCCACTAATCCTCCTTTTACAATTAGTTTTGCCTCATCAATAAAAATTTGATGTTTGGTGACATGGGAGTGTTCTGCTAGTGCGAAACTTTCACGCTGAGAGTTATGAATGTCTCTAGTGCTCTTTGAACCTTGTTTGGAGAGACCTACCTGTTTCAGCCAGATAGGGTGTGCCATAGGAACAAGGAATTATGTAAACACCTTTTTGTACATTAGGATCTAAAGCATCTTTTATGGAACCCAAAGAACTGTGATGGGTATTATGAGGTTTGAAAGCAATTTGCATAAGAACCTTCCTCATAATTCTTGCTAAATTCTTTGAGATTCCCTAAAACATCTCTTGCAGATCCAGAGGCACAACCCATAAGACAGACCCAAGAAAATAGGGTCACAAACTAAGTGGGACTGATTGTGGGATAAACTCCATGATTAAGCAACACTTGAGCTAAAGTAGTATTGGGACAAGTGACCTCTCGGAAAGTCTTGGTACTTCACCTCTATGAGGATCACCTAGATGCAATGAGTGTTGAGTGGACCATTCATACTCATGAGACATGGATTCTTGTGAACCACTACTCGTGAAATTTGAGTCAACATAGGTTGACTCAAAACTACGCAACGAAATCCCAAAATCATATCACATAATATTTCACAAACTTCGACATGGGTGAAGTAAAAATGAACAACCCCCTGCAAGCTTCATTTCGACAAAGGAGAGGGTATATTGTTCCTTAGATGGTGGAGATGAACCTTGAGATGGAATGGGCACCGCAAGTAGTCCATCTAAGAGATGATTGGGACCCAATGTTGAGAGAATGTTGCTTTCCAAATTTGCATAACTACAAATATGTGATCACATGGACATATTAAGACTTGAGAGGTATTTTGTGGAGCTATGTGAACGAAAGATGTCCCTAATTCCAAAATCACAACCCATAAGACAAAGGAGTTACTGGGTATAACCCATAGTCATTAGTCTAACGACACAAATGGGGCAGAGCCTAATCTACGGACTTTCAAATTCTAAATGATGTAACACTGAAATACACCTTCCCAATTCCATTTACCAACTATGTGTTGAACCATAGTTCGCATAACCATAACCGGTGAGCACTCGCCAAGGGGCAATTTTGGGTGACCAGCGGTTATTCGACAGAGCTGGTAGAATAACCGGGAATAACCGACAAAGGCAAAAAATAATTAAATTTATCAAAAAAGCATTAACTGCCAATAACCAAGAATAACCGCCAATAACCAGGAATAACTACCAAAAATAGGGAATAATCACCAACAATAGGGAATAACTGCCAACAACAGGGAATAACCACCAACAACGAGGAATAACTGCCAATAACTGACAAGGGTATTAAAAATCCAGCGATTTTTTTTTGCAGCGAGTTTGACTGGTGCTTAACTCCCTGGGCTTTTTCCTAGCAAGTAACCAAGTAACCAGCAGTTACTCACCGGTTATGCAATCTATGTGTTGAACAACATCATAAACACCATTCAAAACAATAACACATACTTATATCTGGAACAAAATATTTGGTAATGGCATTATCTTCATTAGATAAATGTAATTGGAATGATTTTTCTCATTTTGATAGACACGGGAATATTGTTTGACTAAGATATCATGTTAAATGGTATTACACTTGCTAATTTGTAATAGAAGTAAAAATTTTGGAGTGTGTTTCTTTCCAACAAGTATTTGCCATTCAATACAGATATGTAGAAACAATAGAGTTGAATTTTATGTGTACTCAGTTTGACTTCTATTTGTGACTGCCCACTCCAACCCGTATATGTGATTGATAGTTGTTAATTTGACTCGATCGCACCATCATTTTTGGATTTAAAACATTTTGTGGAATATATCAGACGTCCAACTATATATTGCTTCTCAAATTCCACAAAATGTTGTTAATCCTTATTTAATCTCTTCTATTCCAATTTCATCTACTACTTCAATTCCATCACAAAATTCTGAAATAATGACTATGATGCAAGCTTTGCAGGATGTACAAGAAGTTAAATTGCTTTCTCAAAGGTCTCATAAGCTAGGTGATATCATCTATTCTCATGACATAATTTTAAACCCTTTAGCTCACGATCTACTTGCTTACCCATTTCCAATTCGTTTTATTCCACCTAATTTTGCATCATTTAATGGAAAATGAGACCCTTCTCACCATATTAGATCATTTTATGTCTTTTGTTTTGAATTTGCTCACAATGATAAATTATTACATAAGCTATTTCTAAGAAGTTTGAAGGATTGTGCTCTTGATTGGTTTTACGCCTTGCCATGTGGATTTGTGTGTTCTTTTACAAAATTAGTAGATGATGTCTTAGCACATTTTTGGTACAAATGTCACATTCATAGAATTAGCTCAAGTTGGACAAGAATCAAATGAAAATATTAGTATGTGCTTACATTCCAGACATTGATCACTAGGATGACTTAACAACCACCTGATAGTGAGATTTAAAGCATTTTTATCAACAGTCTACCATCAATTACAATTAAAAAAAGTATATTGCAACACTTATCAATCTTTCAAGGAACTTTGTCATGTAGTTAAGGCCTTTCAAGTCAAGATTTTAGAGGCTAATATGCTTAAGCATGAGACCAATGCTCTAGCTACTACAAAATTTCAAAATAAACCAAATTTCAAGGCTAAAAGCAATGACCCCGAGTTTTAACCCAAGCATGATGTCAAGAAAATAATCAATGCTATAGCGAAACCATCTCATAAGCTTGTGTTACCTCAACAAAAGAATCATAGGCAATTTACAAGATTGAATGAAAGTCCTCAAAATATCTTGAAGAAGTTACTTCAATGCAACTGTTGTAGCATCAATTTGCACCCTTGGAGAGGGGTCTTCAGGTTCTCTCCAATTGAGCTACACTATGGGAACAACCCCAGGCTATGGGTATTCTATGGTGGGGTTGAACCTCCGGAGAAGGCCGGCTTCATTTTGATAGATCACCTATACTAATGTTTACACCAAGAAAAGACTTAGAAAGGGGGAAAGGGCTCCTAAGAAAGTTAACTAGGTGATACACCAAATTTAAATGAGAACTCACATAAGCATGAAGTAAACACTGAGAAAGCATAAGACAATGCTAGTTCACACAATCTCACAAAACTAGCTAGTTGCATAAGTGTTTCATAAACTAGGTTCAGGGAGCAATGAATGAAGGCAAAGAGAAGTTATAAGACTCACTGAGAGCTTGCATCAATGACAGAAAGAACACTAACTTAGACCTGCAACTAACTCGAAGACATCTAGAAATGAGCAAGGAAGAAGGACAATGGGCATGGAAGATTCTCCTTCACAATGCCATCATACACAAGCTTTGCTACACACAATTCAGAGGGGAGAGATAGGTAAAGAAACTCTTTATTGCTTCAAGAGGTCTTTCATACAAATTTTGACAGGGTCTAGCCTTATCAAATGAGAGTCTCTGCTCTTCTAGAATTAAGAGATAATTTCTTATCAAAAATGAGAGAGCCCCGTTACAAATGGAAAAGAATAAGATATATAGGAGAAAAGGGAGAGGGGGGGAGCACGCCATTCGAAATCATTAATTGAATTGCCATCCTTCTTGATCTCTGAACCATCTTTGATCCAATTAGGACTAAAATGCTTTAAGAAGAAATAAATGCTCCACTGTACTCTCCAATCCCCAAATCCCCTTGCTTTGATCTTCTACGCCACCTCCACTTGCTTTCATTATGAGGACAAAGTCCTCATATTCATAGACTTGACAGAGCCATGCCTAAGTTTGCTTTGAGTGGCAACAAGTCCCTGTTTGTCGAAGATATGACCATGTAGAAGGATGAGACACTTCTCCATAATTACATATCTATCCCCCTATTGCAATATTCGAACACAGGTCTTTACTATAGATTGAAAACCAATCCAATTTATTAGTTTTTATATAGTCACAATATTCATGAAAATCCGTCAGATGTTTAGTCTTGCTTCAACAACTGCTAGTCCATATTTGATCTCTGTATTAGGCCCTAAAAGACCTATTTTGCCTCTACTGAGCTTTAATGACGGCGTTTGATCCTAAAATATCCGCTCTGATTCAACTTGGATCGTGTTCAACCTCCAGTCGAAGTCTCATAACTTCGACCTTTAATTTTGACCACCGATCTTGATCTGGGTCTTCGAGATTATGACATTGTCAACCTTCATCATTGGTTGTCAATCTGTGATCCGCAATTGGACGAGCACCATTGGATTCGCTTTGTCACGCACCATCGATCTTCCTTTGCACAGCTCAAACGCATACTGTTGATTTACCTGGCCGCAATCACGGTCGTGACACTTGGCACATGCGCATTTGTTCCCAAGATCCACTGACTAGTTGACCTTTCACTCATCGTCGATTAGCTTCCTCATGATTGAACGCACATCATTGGATCTGCGTTCTCGCGATTAAACATGCACCATTGGATCCTTGGTCTGCCAAATCGAACATGAACCATTGATCTGATTCTGCATGATCTAACGCACTCCGTTGGATCTTCGAGACCCATTGACGTCGTTAGATTGCCGATGGCCGTTGGATCTTTGATCTCATCAAACCCTGACCGTTGGATCTTGTTCTAGGCACTTTTTGACTTATTGACTGCCCGCGTGCCGTTGATCTATGATCTGAACACCCGAGATCTAGACACTTGTCAACTGCGCATTCACTCTTTTGAATCGAAACGGCTATTTCCCAAGTCCTGAACTTGACGTTCCCACGCACGTTTTACTTGTTAAGGATTTTTTAAATCCAAACGGTTAATTGTTGCATCTTTAACTTGATGTCCCTGTGCACGTTTTATTCTACTTATTCAACTTTGAGGACTTATATTTTGAGATAGACAACTCATCAAGACATGAAATTTGCAGAGATTGTTCAAGGCATGAAAAACACCATGTCCATGCAACTCTTTGACTCCGATTGACTTTTCAAGTGCATCTATCAAATGTGTACCTAGACTGATTTCTTTGTCTCTGCATGGCGTGCTTGTGATGGTCTGGTTCTTCTAGACTTGTGCAAGAAACCATTGTCTCTTTAGAAGGCTCCAATGAACTTCTAAAACTTTGTGCACCCCGGTTCACACCCTTGAATGCTTGAAACACCATGAGACCCTGTTGGTCTTTTCACTTTGCAATCCTAAACCTGTTTCCAAGCCATTTGATCAATTACTCAATCAGGAACTTTGCTTAGCTGATTACTCTATACCAAGACCTCTAGGAACTAATCCATCTAGACAAATTTCCATATGTAAGCCAAAATTCGCCAACATTTATTGCGACACCCTGACGTTGCATGCCTGTTATGCAAAGATTAGTGGCCTTAAACTGATCCATTGGGCATCTGGAGTCAGAGTCTTTTCTCTCAACTGTCATGAAATTGACTCAAGGCGGACCCCTTTCTAGAAAACCTCTTCTTGAACCAACAAGGATCAAAAGGAAACAAAAACAAAACAAATGTGCCCAAGGTACTTATTAAAAGGGAAACACACAACTGAAAGAAATGTGCTCAAAGCATTTGGAGGAAAGCATAGAAAACTACTCTAATATGTTACAATATCATACAATAGCTGCAAACTCTTCTAATAACAAGATTTTAAATGAATGTCATTGACTGGGATGGGTAATACCTCTCCATCCAGTTGGGAAAGCTGAAAAGCATTATGTTGTTTGCGTCCATGGATCAAATAAGGACCACTCCACAAGTTGTCAAACTTGGTATGGTTGCCTAGCTTGGCCTTATTTGAGTCTCATTTGAGGACTAGGCCCCTTCCTTGAAGTCCCTTGTTGTAGCTCTCTTGTCAAAGGCTTTCTTGACTTGAACTTGATGTGACTCTAATGTCTTCATTGCAAGGTCCCTGATTTCTACAAGCTCCATGAGCTTTGTCATCCTCACGTTCATAGGCTTACTCTCTATCAACTCAAGCAGATGGGCTAACTCCAAAGCAGGCAATTCAAGAGAAATGGGCAATTTGGCTTCCCTTCCATATACAAGGACATATGGAGAATTGTCAATGGCGGCTTTGGGAGTCACTCCGTCAGCCCATAGGGCTGTCCTTAGTTTTGTATATCATGTTCTCTGAGTTTCCTCCATAGTTCTCTTGATAATCCTTATCAAGTTCTTGTTTGACTCTGTCAGTCCATTGCCTTCGGAGTAGTAATTGGATAATGTGCTAAGGTAGATGCCCAGCTTAAATGCTCATTCACTTGTCTTCATACCAACAAATGTTAAGGCATTATCTAAAATTATAGTAGCTGAGACACCAAACCTGGTTACTATATTGTCATAGAAGGCCAATACTGTTGTTTCATTGGCTTCATTCAAGGCAATTGCTTCCACCCACCTGGTGAAGTAGTCAGTTGCAGTGAGCACCCATTTATGACCTGCACTTGAAGGTGGATTTATCATTCCTATGAAGTCCAACCCCCATTGCATGAATGGTTGCTCTACCTGGATTTGGTTGAGTGGAAGAGTTGTTAATCTTTGTTTGCTTGCAAATAGAGCACACTTCTAACCTTTTCTGACCCATGCATAGGCATCCTTGAAGAGGTTGGGCCAGTAATAACCAACTCTCATTACCTTTGTTGTTGTTGTTCTTGGAGCAAAATGGTCTTCTACAGGCCCATCATGGAACTGCTCCAAAAGCTGTCACTTGATCATCATCTATGCACCTAAGAAGTACTCCATTGAGGTCTTTTCTAAAAAGAACTCCATTGACTAATGCATAAGGTATGGACTGAAGTCTGAAATACCTTCTTTTTGCTTTGTCCAAACCTTGGGGACATTCACCAGTTACCAAGAAATGTGTCATATCTTGAAGCCAACTGTTGTGAAGTGGAGGTGCATCTATCTATGAGTTGTCTTGTGTCACCAAAACAACTTCTTTGTTTTTTTGAAGATCATCTACCATATGTTCACACAAGCTTTTGTCTCTACATCATACTCCATGACTTTGATAATCCAACCAGCTCTCTTCTCATTCAAGTCTTTGTTAATGAGGAAGTCCCTAACTCCAAGATGAGACACCATAAGATAAACCTTGCTATTGGAAAGCATTGGCCTAAACTTTTTGAGGCTTCTAAAAGCTGCAAGAACCTACTTTTGAATAAAAATGTACTTTACCTCATATCCTTCCAGCCCTTGACTAAAAAAGGCAATTGGCTGCTCAAATCCTTCACCGTTCTTCTGCATCAACATAGCTGATATGTTGTCAACATTGGCAAAGGTGTACAATATAAAATCCTTTAAGAAATTAGGATTCATGAGCGAGGGTGCTTGGGCAATGGCTTGCTTGATGGCTTCAGATGTTGTCTGACCTTCATTTGACCAAGTAAACACTTGGCTCTTCTTCAGCATAGTAGTGATGGGTTGCAAAACCAGGTATAAACCTTCTCACAAAGTGTATTTTCCCAAGGAAGCTCTGGATTCCTTTCTTGTGCTTGGGTAAAGATAAGGTCAAGATGGCACTTATTCTACCAAGGTCAATGGATAATCCTTCCTTTGAAACAATGTGACCCAAAAGTTTGCCTTCATGAACAACAAACACACATTTCTTGGGATTTAAAGAGATTTCATACTCTCTACATCTTTGGAAGATCAACCCAAGATGGTCTATGTGCTCACTAGCCTTCTTGGAGAAAACTATGATGTTATCCAAGTAAACTAGTACCATCTGATTCAGCAACCCTTGGAAAACCATGTCCATGGCTCTTTGGAAAATGGCTCCAGCATTTGACAATCCAAAAGGCATCTTTTGGTAAGCATATGTGCCACACTTTGTGGTGAAGGCAGTCTTATACTGATCTTCCTCTCTTACTAGCACTTGGTTGTAACCCGAATACCCATCCGAAAGAGAAAAATATTCTGTACCAACAACTATCTAATGGAGTTGCTCCATGGATGGTAAGGGGTAGTGATATTTCAAAGAGGCATTAAGATCCCTAAAGTCAACACACAATCTCATTTCCCCACTCTTCTTCCTCACAGGTACTAAATTGACTACCCATGAGGAATGCTTAATGGAAAAGATGATCTTGGTTTCAATTAATCTGGTCAATTCTTTCCTCATAAGCTCTTCAATTTTAGGGTTTATAGGCCTCTGCTTCTGCCTGACATGCTTGGCGTTAGCCTCCAATTCTATAACATGTTGGGCCAACTTGGGATCAAAACCTCTCAAGTCACTATATTTCCAAGCAAAGATGTCTGCATATTCTTTACAAAGTTATATGAAAGCATGCCTTTCAGCTTTAATGCTTACATTTCCAAGCTTGAGGAGCTTGTCTTTGAAGATAAGATCTCTTTCATATTTTTTTTCACTTGTTGACATCAGTGCCTTGTCTTTTCTCATATGATCCCCCTCATGGAAAAGACCTTCAAGGGTGGCAAGCCCTTTAGAAAGCTTGTTAGATCTCAACTGAACAATTTGTTCCTCATACGGATATTAAAACTTTTTCTAGTTTATATAAGAGAACTCTGCTTCCTGTTGCAAGAAACAGGGAATTTGTTTGTCATTTTCAAAGACCTGCTAATGAGTTTCATTGTTTGACACTAATGGTCTTACTACCACTTTGACATGTGGTTGCACTTTGATCTTTTTTAACTCATTTGGGATATCAAATTGAGCTCCCACAGCTGTCAATCTGTCAGCATGTTGATTATGGTTCCTTGGTACTGTTTGGATGTTAAAGGCCTCAAAATCCTTAATTAGGTCCCACACTCTATGTTTGTAAGACTTCATCAAAAAATTCTTGGTGATATTCTGGCCTCTACCCTGGTGCACTATCAGCTCACTGTCCCCATAAACTTGTAATTGTTTGATCCCTTTCTTATTAGCCCATTGAAAGCCATCGATAAGACCCTCATATTCCACTGCATTGCAAGAGCAACTGAATTGGAACCTATAAGAAGAGAAATACTTGTCATTGGAGGAGGATACTAGCATTGCACCTGCACCCACTCCATGTTTGCTCATTGAACCATCCAAGAACAATTTCCCTAAGCCACTAGGGTCCTCTTGAGGTCCAATGAGGGATGGCATGGACTGATTCTCTTCATGTAAGCAGTAGACACCCATGTCCCTCTGTTCAACTCCTTCCAAGGGATCAACCAAATAATTGTCATTCCATAGTTCATCCAAGAACATGTCTGGTATCTCCTCAGGGTGAGTGTTTAATTCTTGACCAGCTGTGAATTCATCCTCATCAAGGATAGTGCAATTGAGATTTATGCTATCCGGCCCATAGAGTTCAATGTGGAATTGTGCAATGAGCTCAGCTTTGATGGACACTTTGGTCCCATATCTTGTTCTGAATGCCATGTATGACTAGTTTGCTACCAAATAACCTCCAATCTTTGCAGTGAATTCTCTGGATAGGCATAGGGTAAAACAAAGAGATACATCTAGGATCAACACATCTTGAACCACTGAGACACTAGGACAAGCATGCAGGATCAAGTTGAGGTCTCTGATTATACCAGATAGCTTGGTGGAAGAACCATCAAGTTGTAGAACTCCTTTAGACTGGGGATCATATTTTAAACCAAGCTGATCAGCTATGGACTTTGGTATTACTAAGGTGCTAACCCCACTGTCTACCAAGCAATTGTGCACTAAGGAGTCACCAATAAATATTGAAATGTATGAGGGCGGAGGTTTGACCACCTTACCTGGTTGCCCTTCATTTGGTCCTTTGGTTACATTGGTGAGAACCACATTCTCCTTGACTGGTGGTTTCTCAGAAACATTGATTCTTGACAACCCTTCTTGAAGGATATCCATCTATCCAACTATGAAAAGCATATCCCACATTGGCACACTCACACTGGACCTTTTCATTTCTTCCACAATGTTGATGGGTGAACCACCAACCCTTGGTTGTGCTTTGGGAGCCACAACTGCACTTTGAATTTGTGAGTTTTGGGGAACAAAGGCATCCCCCTGATTTTGATTCTTTGAACCTTTGAAACAGAAGAACGGTCATTTGGCTTTGATATTAAAGGAGTAATGGTAAGAAGTTCTTTGACTACTTCCTGATTACCAACCATGTTCCTTCTTTTGAACTTTGTATTTGCTGCCACTGGAATGTATGTCTGGGTAGAACTAGCCTACTGATTGAGTGCATAACACTCTTCTTGTTCATAATTCACCATTATAGCACCCAACTGGCTTGGTCTTTGATCAGGGTTTTGACCTTGTTGAGGCTCTTCTGATTTTGTCATCATGGGTACCTCTATGTTTTGAGCCATAAGAGCTTGATTGTACCCATAATTAGCAGCCTATTGCCATTGATCATTGAAAGCTTGATTGAAATCAGTGGTTGGAACAATGGATTGCCCAAAAGATTGATTGCAAGGCATGGTAGCCTCAGCGTCTTCAGCAATATTTTTTTGAATGGGGACCAAAGTGTTGAAAGTGCTTGCAGCATTTGGATTATAGTTGCTCTGTCTATTGTAGCTAGGCTGCCCTTGTCCTTGGTTTTGACCTTGGCCTTGGCCTTGGAAGCTTCCTTTGTAGAGTGGTCTATTTGCTTGATAAGATTGCTACTAAGGTCGATATGAGGCTTGATGAGCCCTGTTGAAAGTTTGTTGCCTCTTAGCATTCACTATTTCATTTCCTAAAGATTGTAACATGCTCTTAAGCTCTTCAAAGTTCTTTTGTTCTTGGGAATCACTAGATTGACTAGTGGAAGCTTTTTCTTGCTTAGGTGAGGGTATAGCAGCAATTGTAGACACAAGAGGAATGATAGGAAGGGGAGGAATAGAAACAGGGGGTGGTCTGATCTCAGTGAACAAAGGCATTGGTGGTCTAAGTGTAAGCTTGTCAACATGCACCAGACAATTTTCTGCTCTGATTGCCACCTCATATACATTTGGCAATGTGTTTCCTCCCATGGACTAGATCATTACTGTAATGTCACTATTTAGGGCCTTCAAATAGTCAAGGCAAAGTTTGGAGTAACCCTGACAGAGACTAGGATCCTGTCCCAAGTCTTTTGGAAACTTGTATTGAAGTCTTGCATGACTTCATGAGGGGCCCTTTTTATTGTGGTTAACTATTTTGCAAATGACAAATGGTCACTTTTATCTTCAAATCTTTTACATGGTGCATCTCCTAGCTGATCCCATGATGTAATAGAGTTAACAGCAAGGCTTCTATACCAATCTAAGGCTTTACCTTTGAAAGAGATGGCTAATAACCTAATTGCTAAATTTTCCTCATTGACATTATGAATATTGCAAAAAATAGCTACGTCCATGAGGTGCTCAGAAAGGGTTGTAGATTGGTCTCCAGTAAAATAAGGGACACTCTTAAGAGCTGCTACTAGAATAGGATCATATTGAGGGATGTCCAGAGGACTTTGACCATTAAAAGCCACAAAGGGAAAAGATTTAGGGGTTGCCATGGCGATGAAAGGGTTTAACAAACATCTTCTTGCAAGGGCAGGCCTTGAAATTGACTTAGAAACAAAGTTGCCTTTATAAGGGTGTGTATTAGCAAACCTTAACCTTTTGACTGAATTTAAAGGCAATTCAACAAATTCAAAGGGAATACCTCTAGAAGCTGACCTTGTTGTCACTTTGGCATGAGATGTAGTCATTGTTCTGATACCTGAATGTTGAATGTTCTTATGGAGTCGCTAGATGTTGTTGTTTGGAAGCTATAACTATTGCAGATTGATCAAACCAGTCATCAAACTTTGACCAATCTTCTTTGAACTGTGTCCCACCGAGCGTGCCAAAAACTGTTGTAGCATCAATTTGAACCCTTATTGAGGGTTCTTCAAGGTATCTCCAATTGAGCTACACTATGAGAACAACCCCAGGTTGTGGGTATCCTATAGTGGGGTTGAACCTCTGGAGAAGGCTGACTTCCTCTTGATGGATCACCTATACTAATGTTTGTATTGAGAAAAGGGTTAGAAAGGGGGAATGGGCTCCTAAGAAAGTTAACCAGGTGATGCACCAAATTTAAATGAGAATTCACATAAGCATGAAGTAAACATTGAGAAAGCATAAGCCAATGCTGGTTCACACAATCTCACAAAACTAGCTAGTTGCATAAGTGTTTCATAAACTAGGTTCAGGAAGCAATGAATAAAGGCAAATAGGAGTTCTAAGACTCACTGAGAGCTTGCATCAATGACAGAAAGAAAACTTAGACCTGCAACTAACTTGAAGACACCTAGAAATGAACAAGGAAGGACAATGGGCATGGAAAATTCTCCTTCACAATGCCATCATGCACAAGCTTTGTTACACACAATTCTTCGGGGAGAGATAGGTAAAGAAAGTCTTTATTGCTTCAAGAGGTTTTTCATACAAATTTTGACAAGGTCTAGCCTTATCAAGTGAGAGTCTCTGCTCTTGTAGAATTAAGAGAAAACTTCTTATCAAAAGTGAGAGCCTCGTTACGAATGAAAAAGAATAGGAGATATAGGAGAAAGGGAAGAGAGAGGGGGAGCATGTCATCCGAGATCATTAATTGAGCTGCCATCCTTGATTTTTGAACCATCTTTGATCCAATTAGGACTAAAATGCTTTGAGAGGAAATAAATTCTCCATTGTACTCTCCAATCTCCAAATCCCCTTGCTTTGATCTTCTACGCCACCTCCACTTGCTTCCATTATGAGGACAAAGTCCTCATATTCATGGACTTGACAGAGCCATGCCTAAGTCTGCTTTAAGTGGCGGCAAGTACCTGTTTATCGAAGATAAGGCCATGTAGAAGGAGGAGCCACTTCTCCATAATTATATATCTACCCCCCTGTTGCAATATTCAAGCACATGTCTTTACTATAGATTGAAAACCAATCCAATTTTTTGGTTTTCATATAGTCACAATATCCATGAAAATCCACCAGATGTTTAGTCTTGCTTCAACAACTGCTAGTCCATCTTTGATCTCTATATTAGGCCCTAAAAGACCTATTTTGCCTCTACTAAGCTTTAATTGGCGACGTTTGATCTTGAAATATCCGCTTTGGTTCAACTCGGATCGTGTTCGACCTCCAGTTGAAGTCTCATAACTTCGACCTTCAATTTTGACCGCAGATCTTGATCTGGATCTTCGAGATTATGACACCTTCGACCTTCATCATTGGTCGTCGATCTGTGATCCGCAATTGGACGAGCACCATTGGATCTACTTTGTCACGCACCATCGATCTTCCTTTGCACGGCTTGAACGTGTACCGTTGATTTCCCTGGCAGTTACCACGGTAGTGACACTTGGCAAATGTGCATTTGTTCCTAGGATCTGCTGACTAGTTGACCTTTCGCTCGCTATCGATCAGCGTCCTCACGATTGAACACGCACTGTTGGATCTGCTTTATCACGATTAAGCGCGCACCGTTGGATCCTTGGTCTGCCAGATTGAACACGGATTGTTGATCTACTTCTGCACGGTCTAACGCGCTCTGTTGGATCTTCGGGCCCACTAACGTCGTTAAATTGTCACTCGCAATTGGATCTTTGATCTGATCAAATGTTGACCGTTGGATCTTGTTCCAGGCACTTTTTGACTTATTGACTGCCCATGTGCCGTTGATCTATGATCCGCACACCCGAGATCTAGACACTTGTTAGCTGCACGTTCACTCTTTTGAATCCAAACGGCTATTTCACAAGACCTGAACTTGATGTCCCCGTGCACGTTTCATTCTGTTTGTTCAACTTTGAGGACTTAGATCTTGAGATAGACAACTCATCAAGACATGAAAATTGCAAGGAATGTTCCAGGCATGAAAAACACCATGTCCATGCAACTCTTTGACCCCGGTTGACTTTTCAGGTGCATCTATCAAATGTGTAACCAGACTGATCTGTTCATCTCTACGTGACGTGCTTGTGATGGTCTGGTTGTTCTAGACTTGTGCAAGAAATTGTTGTCTCATTAGATGTCACCAATGAATTTCTAAGAATTTGTGCAAACTGATTCATGCCCTTGAATACTTGAAACACCATGAAAACCTACTGGGCTTTTCACTTTGAAATCTTAGACCTGCTTCCAAGCCATTTGATCACTTACTCAATCAGGAACTCTACTCAGTTGATTACTCCATACCAAGACCTCTAGGAACTGATCCATCTAGGCAAATTTTCATATGTAGGCCAAAATTGGCCAACAGCTACATGATTACCTTACTACCAACAAGAGAATTTGATACTTCAAGACCGTTGCCTAAATATTTCGATGCTAATGCATATTGTGATTTTCATAGAATTCAAGAGCATGCTACAAATAGATGTATTACTTTGCAACAAAAAAATAAAGATTTAATTGATAGTGGTCAAGTTCAACTAGATAATACACATATAAATTCAAGTGCCACAACTAAAACATCTACTCACAACGAGGAATCAACTAATGCTAGCAATGTCCATACAGTAGACAAATAAAAGTATGTAATGTCCCCTTTTCTAAACAATAAAATAATATTATTATTAAAATAAAAAGTATTTTTTAATACTTCAAATAAATGTAATAATATGCCTTAGTTAATAAAAGTGAATATGTTGGGAACTCCTTTCTATTTTTGTAATAAAGAAGGGGACTCCCCTAATTTGATGTAAGTAGGCCCTTAATTTAGAAAGTAATGGAATTGATTTTTGGGAGAAAAGAATGATATAAAAATGGGAAGAAAGTTCAAGGGGTTACCATGTTTTTTTGAATTTGATTTATGAGTTTGAGCATAAAATGCTTGGCTTATCTCCATTGAAGACATCGACCTTCACTGAAAACTTGAAGATAAGGACGAAAACCCTTAATCTTCAATTGGGCAGCCTTAAGTCAGAGGTTGTATTGGGCATCAATTTTTATCTTGACGTGTGTAAACACCAATTTTGATTGCAGCACATGCAGAGGGAGCTTCAAGGAGTGGGGCAAACCAGTTTGGATGGTTCACGACTTGGTTGACGAGCCCCAGAAGGGCAGCGAATTACCTAGGGTGGGCAGCAAGCCTTTTTGGAGGGTAGAGAACCTCCTCTTGGTTTGGAGGTGGCAATTCAAAGGCTGATTTCCAGCCCATTTGTTGTTTGAAGGACAACATTTTTGGTATTTTCTTATCATATTTTCCAGCCATATAATTGGGGCTAACAATCAGATTTGAAGGTGTTTGCTAAGGTGTAATTATTCTAGAATTTTTGGCGATTATTTAATAATTAAATATTACAATTTGTGCCCTAGTTTCGTATTTCTAGAATTCTAAATTTTTGTTAGGGTTTGATATAAAAAAATCAAAAAAAATTATTGTTGGTGTTAGGGTTTGTGGTTAATTTCCAGATTTGCATAATATGTCTTAAAAGGGATATTACAATGGTATCAGAGTCATTTTCTGGCCAACTGTGGATAGCGAGTTGTTTGCAAACTCTTCTTCATGTAGGGCAGTGACAGAAAGATGAAGACAACATTGAAAGCCATGGAAAAGATGTTGCAAGCTATGCAAGAATCTCAGAAAGAACTAAGGGCAATAGGTCCCAAGGCATGGATGAAGCTTGTAAGGTTAAGTCCTATACCTCTAGAGTCTCTATTAGAAGAAGAAAAAAGACCATCAGAAGTGATGGATACCTCATCACCACAAAAGATCAAGCTGCCCATAGAGGAATCCACCATGAAAATTGAAAACAAAGAGCCCTCCAAAGGGAAAGGTATGGATTCAAATGTACAAAATGTTAGGGTTAAAGAGAAAAAACAAAATCAATTTCTTAAGAGCAGAGGATGTAATGAAGACTCAACGAAAGTGTGATGAATGGCTAAGGAGAGGTAGGGAAGCTAAGTTGATAGCCACCCAAGCAAAACAACACCTGCAAAAAATTAGGGCAAAGAATTTTCCCTTGATGATGAGGAAAGAGGGAGAAATCATGGGGCATGAACCAAAGAAAGAAGAAAAATCTGATTTGCAAGATGATGAAGAGAATTTGGTGGTTCAAACCAATTTTCCAGATGATAATGTTGATTTTCAACTTGCTGAAATTTTCGTAACAACTAATAGTAAGCAAATTGATTATCTTCATAGCAAAGGTATATTGAATCCCCCTCATACTATGTCCTTACAATGTTTTGGTCATCGTGAGAAGTATTCTAACAATATTGAGAAGATGAAGGGTACCAAATGGAAAGAGGATCTTTTCCAAGAAACCCCTATCCATCTTCCAAACATTCTTAAGATCGAGCCATTACCATATGAGATGCATTTTCAGGAAAGCAAAGAACTATTCCAGCCTTGCCATCATTCAAAGAATGGAAAAAGAATGAGGGAACCTCCTCTAGGAGGCAAGTCCCATGGGCAGCACATGATGAGGTAAATCCTACAAGTTTATTTTCAGTACAACAGTCATGTCATAAGAATACTCAGCCAACAAAATGTAACAACCATGATATAAAGAACTCTTTGCTTGATGATGTGTGTGGAAGGGTTCACCATATGGGGTCTTCAAGTACAAATTTTCCAATCGACACATCGATGTTTGGAGAGGAATTTTGAATAATTTATACCTGTTACAACCATTGTACAGCCCACATACATTTAATTTCATGTTGTTTGTCAAGAGGTATAGCTTGGGAGATCACAAAAATGGTTATGGGTAACAAACACCTTGACCCAAGAGTCATTATGAGAGCTGTTCACAATTTTTGGACTGTTGTTAGTCATCTTTCCAGCTGGTTTCACCTAAATGTTAGCATCATAAAGGTAGATCTCGTCACATATTTCCCACCCTTTGTCATTATGGGGGTGTTTGTAGCTGATACAAATGAGTTTCCAGCCACTACAGGATTGATTATGACTGAGAAAATACACCAATACAGCCACAGCCATGTGTGGGACAGCAAGAATGGACCTTTGGAAGTCCATCAGATGAATAAAAACTATGAAAAAGATGCAAGCATGATAGGAGAGTTAAACAACATGCCTTCGAGGCATTGGTGAAGCGGTTGAAAAAGTGGTGTGGAGAGCTCTTGATTTCATTGACATATTTGTTCTATGTGCAGGTCTAAGAACAGCCCATATGAATGTTTTTTATGAGTCAAAGAGTGCATGGTTTGCAAATGTTCAAGGAAAGTACAATGATCATGATAGGGGACAAGCATGAGTGGAGGCAGCCGAGTTTGTTTTCAACCCACAATAACAATATAGGACCCATTGAAGCTCAAAGCTATGTTCATGAAGCAAGTGTTTGGAGTTGCAAGTTCTCAAGATTGAAGTGGGATCCAGGTATTTCAGAGATAATAGAAAATGGGCTTGCACTGCTTGAGGACAAGCAAATTTGGGAAGGCGGATTATAAAGACTCATTTTCTAAAGAATAAAATATTATTATTATTATTATAAAAAAAGAATTTTTTAATACTTTAAATACAAGTAATAATATGCCTTAGTTGCCAAGAGTGAATATGTCGGCAATTCCTTTCTATTTTTGTAATAAAGAAAGGGACTCCTCTAATTTGATGTAAGTCGGCCCTTAATTTTAGAAGTAATGGAATTGATTTTTGAGAGAAATGAATGATATAAAAAGGGGAGGAAGGTTCATTTTGAGGGGTTACCATTTTTTTTGAATTGATTTCTAAGTTTAAGCACAAAACGTTTGACTTATCTCCATTGAAGACATCAACCTTCACTGAAAACTTGATAAGGACGAAAACCCTTAGTCTTCAATTGGGCAGCCTTAAGTTAGAGGTTGTATTGGGCATCATTGGTCATCTTGAGGTGTGTAAACATCAATTTTGATTGCAGTGCATGCAGAGGGGGCTTCAAGGAGTGGAGTGAACCAGTTTGGAGGGTTGGCGACTTGGTTGAAGAGCCCTAGAAGGGCAGTGAATTACCTAGGATGGGCAGCGAACCTCTTTGGAGGGTAGCGAACCCCCTCTTGCGTTGGACGTGGCACTTCCAAGGCTGATTTCCAGCCTATTTGTTGTTTCAAGGAGATAAAACATTTTTGGTATTTTTTTATCATATTTTCCAGCAATATAATTGGGGCTAAAAATCAGATTTGAAGGTGTTTGGTAAGCTGTAATTATTATGGAAATTTTGGCGATTGTTTAATGATAAAATATTGCAATTTTTGACCTAGTTTCATATTTCCAGAAGTCTGAATTTTTGTTAGGCTTTCATATGAAAAAATCAGAAAATTCTATTGTTGGTGTTAGGATTTGTGGTTAATTTCCAGATTTGCATAATATGACCTGAAGGGGATATTACAAAGTACAACAACGTGCCTATGGGTTACAAACAACATAAGAGGTTTATTGGATTAATTGACTCAACTAAGAAGAAAGTAACATCCATTCAAATAGTGTTTACTGAAAAAGACATTCCAGATGGTAGTTCATATGATGGCCCACTATTTATATGAGCATTTATAGATGGCAAAGAAAAATATGGCATAACAATGGGCAATGGCTAAAACTTCAATATATGCACTCAACAATTTATTTATAGCCTTTGCTTTAGCTTGGATTATTTAACCTATACTTCTACAGCTATCACAGGATATGATGGTGTTAATAGCGAACCCCTTGGTTGCATTATTTTACCTCTTCAATTAGGACCAAAAACAATTCAAACTCTATTTCATGTGGTGTGTACCACTAGATCATACAATGCTTTGCTTGGTCGACCATGAATATATCCAATGAAAAGCAATCCAATCCACAAGGCATCAATATTTAAAATTTTGGACATCAATTTCAAGAGGTCGCAATTCAAAGGGATAAAAAAATTCCAAAGGAACAAACCAAGGATGAAGTGGTATATACAATGCACTGCAAGAATTATTATAACATTTATCAAAGAAAAGGTGCATAAAATACAAAGACAGAAATCAATTCCAATAAGGATGCAATCATCACATAGTGTGTCTCGAAGACATGCAAAAATATAATGATAAACCATGTATGAGAGACATTACTTACAAAACGAATAATAGCACAACCGATTATGATGATGATGACTTTTTATCTTTAGACTAATGAGTTCCATCACACCCTATACATGCTACGTAGTCTTTGTGCTTCGACAGTTATATCTTATTAAGAGTCTTCAAAACCTACTAGTATTATTGGTTAGCTTTGCCAACTAGCATCTTCCTTTGGAAACCGAACAGTATATTTGCATTATCTTTATTAATTTCCTTTAATGTTATGTGTAATTCATCATTAGTTATATTACAGGTTTGTTCAGTTGTTTTATATGTGCCATGTGTATTACATGTGTTCATTTATTATACATTGCCATATTGTATTGTTCTTTATTATTAATATTATTATGTGATTGTTTTGGTGCACACACATACACAAAAGAACATGTGAAATTCCAAGATAAAATATATTAGATAGCCCATAAGTTGCAATGCACAAAAGGAGGTACATGACCCATACAACTCATAAAAGAGATGAACGGGAATGATCTCCTCACCTGTCTCTACCAGCTTACAAGGCGACAAATGCATTGAGCATAGTTGTCTTACCATGTGTCCCTCGTCTAGACCGTGACTTCATGCTCTCCCTCTCTCACAATCTCGCATTCTCTATTGCCAATTTGAAGTACCTCTATTGAAATTCTATATATTGAGCGAAACGGTTTGTATGGTTGTGACATTTGTCAAATTTGGCATCGTTACCTCTCACCTTTGGGCTCCTCTCCACTCTCGTACTACCAATTGTGCCTGAAGGTAAGTTATTTGTGCCTCTAGTCGTGCCTCCACCTCTACCTGTATGTGTTTCCCGCAACTGTTGTAAACACATAAATTTGGTATTAGACACCTGACAATGTCAGTTTTGACCAATCCTTAACATACATGACTTGTACATACACAATTGACTCTTGCTCACATTCTCTCCTGGCCATTCTATCTATCTATGGACTTGGCCTTCATAATTTGTTGCCATTCACATACGAGATCTTTTTAGTCTATTGTTAAATATCTACTATCCTAAGCAAACTACTGCCATTCTCCAAATCACTAACTTCTCCATCTAGGACAGTTCTGGAAATAGTCAAACAATACTAATTACCAATATCGTCTACCTTCGTCGAAGGTGTCCCGAGCTATCCAAACTATTTTTCTAATTCAAACCCTTCCCTTGGGTCGACCCACATGTTTTGCATATTGATTACAGAGGGAAATTACCAAAAGAATCACTTATTTATACACATCAAGCTTAAGGCTATTCCTATTTAGAGCTCACTTGAAAAATCACTTGCACAATGAGAAATACATTTGCACATCCTTGAGTCACTACCCTAAAGCATCCAAATCTGAAAACCCCTCAAAGGAACATTCACCAAGCCAAGTCTAAACATCTAAAGCAACGTCAAAGTTGCATATTCTAAGTGTCAAAAGCCAAACAAGGTACGTACATACTAATGGATCACTATTGAGTACACATCTACATAGGCAGGTGAACTACGTGTGGTTGAGCCCTCTTCAAAGTATTGGAATGTAGACAACACTCAACCATATATCGAGGAGTGGTTGGGGTTGTCCAACCTATCTTTTTAACCCCTTTTTATAAGCCAAGCCAAGTGTCGAAAGTGGAGCTAGGGTTTCAAAACGAAGGAAAACAAATTTGAATTTGCGCACTTTTCAAACATTTGAAATTCCATAGGAAACATCTTAACAAGCAGGTGCAACACTCTGTGGAGAAACAGACGGACAAAAACATAAAGAACAACTTCGACAAAAAGTGGACATATTCGATAGCCGTAGGGCTCTGAGCATTACCGGATCCATCCAGACAAGTTTTAACAATCATTCCCCTGATTCGAGCGACTATAGATCCATTTTAGGGCATTTCTAATGACTGTACATAGACACAGACCAAAACATAACAAAAACAAACTATGTACCCTATCCTTTTGGTCATTTCATTAAATCACAAGTACAATTAATCAACCTCAATTTGTTTGTTACATTCAAATCTACATAATTTAAATGTATCTTATACAAATTGAATTATCCAAGGTTTTAGCTTGTTTAGATAACTAAATCCAAAATTAGTTAAAACAAATTGGAGAACCCGAGTTCTTTGAGCACGACAAACCGTAATTCTCTTAGGGTTTCATTCTACCTTCTTAGAGTTTCAAATTTTTTTCATAGGGTTTCAGATCTGATTTTTGATTCTCTCCTCTTCACATAAGCAATAATATTAAACATAATTGAGGTGGATGATAATAAAGGAAAAGATATCCTGATGTTCTTAATAGATTCGATGATGCGGATCGAAGGGAACTAACCCAATATTTTAAAATAAATTCACACATGCTCGATGCATTGTTATATGTACCTAGAGATGAAATAAAAGATACTACTAAGGTTGTCACTTCTGAGGAACAACATGGGCTCTTCAATGATAATTATCTAGCTTTTAGAGGTACCAACTCTACAATGATTGTTTAGACCAATACTCCTACTACTACTATCCCTATGTCTACACCTATGGTTACACACATGATGCCCACTCATAGTGTGGGGGCAGCACAAGGTTTCCTTCAAATTTTGATTGTTATCCCTTCACAGCATACTTTTGTGCCTCTTAGGATGGATACTCATGTGACATCATCCATTGCTACACCAATTGTTATGTCCGACACTCAGATCCTTATGCAAATGATCCTTGAGCTTAAAGCTAAGGTTTTACAATTGGAAAAAGGGTCCTCTAGAATGGGCCATTCGAATGATTTGCAAGCATTGTCACACAATCCTTTGGCCCTAGATATTTCAGTTTATCCTTTGCATATAGGATTTGTGGAACCTAAGCTCACGCTATATGATGGTAAAGGTGACCCAAAACAACACCTTAAGCATTTCATGCATCATGTTTGGACTATGCATCCAATGACAAGTTGTTCACTAAGTTATTTCTGTGAAGTCTTAATAACTATGGTTTGCAATGGTTCTATGACCGCGATCGATGCATGCCTTCAATCCCTTGGCCGATTAGTTCTTAGCACACTTTTCAATCAACATCAGTAAAAAGTTGTCATATGCTCAAATTGCAAAACTTAAGCAAGGACCCAATGAACCCATCAACGATCATGTGGTTCGTTAAAAGACCATCCTCTCTAAGATGACAAATCTTATGGTTGATAATGAGTTTCAAGCCATATTCAAGAAAATCCTGATTGCTCCACTGCATGAGTCCATTATGTTCAAACAATTCCAATTTTTTGATGACTTGTGCCACACATTCAAGGGTCATGAAGTTAAGCTCCTTGCTATGAACAAACTAAAGTATGTATCCAACACTCCAACAACATCTGGTGTGAAGTTTCAGAGCAAACCACCTTTCAAATCCAAACCAAATTATACTAATAATGAGGCAAAGGTAACAATAAATGCAATGTCACAACCTACTAATCGGCTTGTCCTATCAGCTCCACAAAGGTAACAGCAAATACAATGTCACAACCTACTAATCGGCTTGTCCTATCAACTCCACAAAGGAGGAAGTTTTCACGATTATCCGAACCTACTCATAAGATATTATAGAAGTTAATTGAGTGCAATCTCATATCTCTCCCCAAAAAGAGACTGATATGGATAGGCCACCATCTAAGACATTCGACGTCAATGCATACTACAATCATCACAAATGTGCGACACACTCTAAAAACAGATGTTTCGACTTAAGACAAAGATACAAGATCTACTTCATGAGAATATTATTAAGCTTGATGATATTAGCACATCTACAAATGATTCAGGGGCACAACCTTATGGGAATGCGAAATTGGAAATCTTTTCAAATCCCTTTCCAAATCATGGGGTACAAGAAACTAAAACTAATCCTGAAGTGTATATGACATACAACGCATGCCCTCCTACTTCTTATGCTTCAAATATTGAAGAGAAGCATCATGTTGATAGTCACATTGGTACACTTAAGGATACACAAGTACATAGACCTACAATCGCATTCAATAAGCATGAGATTGTTGACAATGATTCTATTAATGTGCCATTGTTTGTGCATGCTACATTGACTCTCAACCTATATATAGTGTCATGGTGGATAATGTGTCAAAGTGAAAACATTTGCACAATGACACTATTTATTAGTCTGGGGTACACACATGACAACTTGATTGGTACAACAAAGACAGTAAAAAGATTTGAAAGAAATAGACAAAACCCTATTGGGCATATTAAGTTGCCACTTATGGTACGGCCTACAACTGTTGTTACTTTATTATTAGTCTTGCCCAATAGGGGAACATTCAACATGTTGTTAGGACATCATCGGATACATAAGATTTGTGCAGTAACATCTTCGATGCACTGATGCGTGAAATTTATCTACAACAGCTGAGTGGTTATAGTTTCAGGTCTTCCCTATGAGTATCCTATTCAGCCAAAGACCTCTCCTCAAAAACCTACCCCACAACTTGTTATACAATATGTACGGCTTCATTCTACAAAAGTTGTTCAGAGACAGTTAATTGATCTTCCTCAAAGACCAATGCTTCAACGTCCATTACATCAAAGGTCTATTCAGGTTACACAACAAACATTACCTAGTCAATCATGTCCTAAGTTGGTTCGACAAGCCGCTTTGGATGTTCCAGAGTGAACACAATCTCATACTCTTCAACATGAGATGATCTTTGCGTTCTATTAATCTTCTCAACCATTTAAATTATAAAACCAATGATAATGTCAAAATGAAGTTTGTCTTGGATGAGTTATGTAATGTCTCCAAATGGGACAAATAAGCAAAATAGGGGTTTTCCAACAAACCCTTATGTAAAACTAACACAATCTGAAATCTGAACCCAAAAACCTACAAACCCTAGCTGAAAAGAATGACTAAATTCCAAACAACACACTCCAATATAACCCCGAAATCACTGAATATAGAAATGAAATAAAATACCTCTTTTGTTACAAGGTGGAAATGGTGATTACGCTGAAATTTACCCCTGCAATAATTCTAATTTTCAAATGCAGGTACAACTATGTTTTCTCCTTCAAATTTGCCGTGAAACCCTTGCAAACACTCTCAAATAATTATGCAAAAATCATGCAAAATATTATGGCCTCCAATGAACACAATACAGTTGCAATTGTCAAACTAACCCTTCAAATTAAGTCACCACACTTGAAAAAATATATAGAATTAAACTTGAATATTAAATCCTTCAACTTGCCCTTCAACAAGCCCTCCAAGACTCCCAAAGCAAGTCGTCAATATTGAAAAATTAATATAATAATTTTCAAAATGTGAATAATCAAATATTTATTCCTTCCAAGTTTAGAGCCCAAAAGCACCCTAAAAACTCTACTAGGTGAATCGCTCCACTGGGAAACATACTATTAATAATTCTGAATTATTTTCCTTGTATCCAACCCTCAAATAACCCAAATTCAACTTGCAAAATTATAAGAAAATGTAATGTCTCCATTTTTGGTATAGACTTGCATAAGTCCGTAGCCTTGAATTGCTCCTAAAAAGGCTAAGAGAAGAAGAGAATAAGGGGGCATTTGAGGACTTCAAAAGCATTTAATAGAAAAGCACTTTATGATTTAATTTTCACTTAAGTTGGAGCTTTTTCAAAGGTCATGGGCACTTAAGACCTAAAGTGAAATTATAAGGAGGTTCTTTTAATATTTTAAAAATGAGAGTTTCTCTCCTATTTTGGGTGCCACACTTGGGGCATGGATATAAAATAAAAGTGAGTTGTTCATTCAAAGTTGTTCAAAGGAGTTTGGAGATGAAAACCTCCATTTTTCCACATATGGCAACTCTATTCAAAGGTTGTAATTACAATTCAAATTTGCATGATTGCATGCAATTGAATCTATAAAAGTGATTTATAACACCACCTTCTTCAAAGCCAAAGTGAATACCTTAAGAGAGTTGATAGCATTGATTTCTCATTGTTTGGTTGTGCGATTGAGCTTCATTTTCAGGTTTGAAGGAACCTAGGGCTATAACTAGGGTTTTTGAAACTTTAAAACAACTTTTGGAAGACTTCCCATGGAGGGAAAATTTTGATTCTAATTTTGTTTGACAGAGACTAATTTTGTGATCATTTTTAATTAACTTTTGCATTGAAATACCAAATTTTCTAGGAGATACAGTTTTTTTAAATTTCAGTTGATTAAGAGAATAAATTATTGAGAGTTGAAAATAAGGTAATTAATTCAAAAAATTATTTGCATATTTTTCCCTAGTCGAGCGATTCACTTGGGCATGTTAGAGTGTTTTTGGGCTCTAATTTTGAAGAAAATAATTTAGTTTATATTTTGAAAATTATTTTAATAATTTTCCAAGTAGGACAAATTCATTTGGAAAACATGGAGACCTTGTTGAAGGGATAAAACAAGTGTTTGAATTTCAGATTTTTCTTCTCCTATTTTTTCTAACTGTGGTGAGTTTTTTGGAGGGCTAAATAGACTACTGACAGCCCTAATTTGTTCTTTGGAAGCCCTAATTTGTTGCAAGGATTTGGCATATTTATTGTGAATTTATGCAAAAGATTCAAGGCTGATTGGAAAGGAAAACGTATCTATACCAGGGTTTTAAAATCAGAATTATTGCAATAAAATTCTAGCCACATCGTCATTCCATCTTGTCACAAAAAGAGATACTTTATTGTAGTTGCATATTCAGTAATTATTGGGGTTATTGTGGAGTGTTATTGCTTGGAATTTAGACATCTAATGCTACTAAGGTTAGCTGGTTTTTAAGGCGATATTCATATTTTTTTTAGTTTTACATAAGCGTTTGTTGGAAAACCCCAAATTGTCCTAATTGCCCCATTTGGGAACATTACAGTGGTATCAGAGCCAATTTATTGGCCAACTATGGGATGGAAAGGTATTTGTCAAACAGTAACAGGGATAGGGCTACGTTGGAACGGATCACTCAGTCCCAGAATCTGTTGAGAACTATGGCTACACTCCTTCAAATGATGAAAGATATGAAAAGGGATCGGCCCTTTTATATGGAGGGCCAACGTTTGGTTCGTTGAGATTTAATGGAAGATTATGATGAATATTTGACACTTGCACCACAGTACAAAAAGGGAAGGAGCTTCAAAGAATGGCTAGCTTTGAGACAAGGCAAAGGGCTCCATGGCCACATAGCTACGCATGACAACTTGAGAAAGATTGTTCTTCCTACCTTTAATGGAGATCCAGGTACTTCAGTTAGAGCATGGGTAAACAAGGTTAACAAATACCTTGAATTGAGACCTATAGGTGGGAAGCAAGCTCTAAAGTTTGTCATACAACACTTGGAAGGAGTTGCCCATAATTGGTGGCATCTAGGATGAAAGTCACAAGGGCCTGACCTCATTAAAAATCATGAGAAAATTGGTGAAAGACTCATCAAACAATTTGAAAAAGTGGAATCTTTGGGGCAGCCAAAGAAGGGTCTTCAATTATTGAAGGGGCAGCCAATGATTAAAATTTTCTGAACCACAAGAAACGAAAATTAAAGGGTAGCCAAATGAAAGTGTCCAAAAATTTGACAAACAACAAGGGTTGCAAGAAGAAAACAAAGAGGTGGTTGAGCCAAGAGAAGTAATCTCAAAGTACGCCATGGACGAAGGATCAAGTGGGACAGCCACTTGTAATAAGGAACAAATCCTACAAGGAGGAAAAGAGAGTGGGACAAACCCTCATGAAGGATCACATGAAGGAAGCTATGGCAATTCAGAGGTAAGCAAGGAAGGTGAGTTCTTTAAACACCAATATGATAGCTTCAAAAACCAAGGAAAATCCATTTTGCACATTGATAAGGAGAAATGGGTAAACACGATCAACACTACAAATGCTAATGCTCATTCCCAGCTTGCTGTAATTTCCAGAACAACACATAAGAGGTAAGCAATTTAATGACTTTCATGGCAAGAAACTGTAGCATAACCCTCCTACTAGTTTAGTTTGTCTAGTATGCATCGTAGTGCTGGTTTTTTGTGCCTTAGATGGCACATTTATTTCCAGCCTAAGTTAGGTATCGATATGGTTAAAATGGCAGCTGGTTATATTGAATACATAAAGTTGACCACTTGCATTTGGTCGTGTAGGGAATTTCAAGACTGGTTTTTTCTTATTAATTAAATGGATGAGGGACCCCTATCAACCCTCCTTTGACAAATCACAAAAAACACAGTACAAATTGGGGCAATTTGAAAACTCTATAGCATTTTAAGTGGTGAGCAAACAAGTTATGTTCTTTTGTAATGTCCACAAATTGGGAAAAATGACCAAAACAAGGGTTTTTCATAAATCCTAACAATTCTGCAATTTAATTGTGGATTCTGAGATTTAAAATCAGCAAACCTTAGCTGGGAAGAATAATCCAAATCCCAATCAAACACACTCCAATGCAACCCAAAATTGTTGAATATGAAGCTGAAACAAAATACCTCTTTTAGCAAGGTAAAAATGGCGATATGACTGAATATCACCCTTGCAATAATTTTGATTTTTGTTAGTTGGTACAGTTGCGATCCCTTCTTCAATTCTGCCTTGTAACCCTCCAAACCATAGAAGAGAGTTTCAAAGCAAGGCAGCCCTTTAATGAGGGGTCTTCAACCCTCTAACCAATTCACCACCCTAGGAATCGCTCCCAAACTAGCAAACAACCTCCAAAAGAAAGTCGTTCACCTCCTTAACCTACAAAACGCAATCACCAAGCTCTCCAAGGTGCTCGTCAAGCTTTCGAATCAAGGTGGTGTTTTAGAACACCTTTGTAAGACCAATTGCATGCAACCACGCAAATTTGAAGCACAATTACAGTCCTTGAATAGAACTGCACTCAATGAAAGAATGGATGTTTTCGTCCCTAAACCCTTAGCGCATTTAAAGGTTTTCTTTTTCAAGTCACTTTAAACAAGCTTAACATACTTGATCATCAATTCAATATCACAAAAATGCATAACCCCTTCAAATGAACCTTCAATTCTCTATAATAACCATCCCCCAAAGTGGCACCCAAATTGAAGGGAGATTACTTTTCAAATTATAAGGAAAATTACTTTTTTGAATAACCTCTTTAAGGGGTTTGGGCTCCCATGACCCTTAAAGGTGGGAACAAAACCAGACTAAAAGTGAAAATAGACTAAAAGCACTTTTGCATAACTCAATTGAAAATTAGAATACTTAAAGTACCTTTTCACCATTTTACTCTTTGAATGGCCCCCCAACGTTCGCCTTTCTTTCTTTCCCTTAACCTTGTGGGAACAAAACCAAGGTAAGGGTCTAAAAGCGAGCTATGCCAAAAAAGGGGACATTACAATCCTCCCCACCCAAAATTGCTTGTCCTCAAGCAATTGCAAAAGCCATGGATCTGTCCCCACATTCTTCATAATACAAACACCACCTGAAATTGCTTCCCATAGAAAAAAAGCTCCAAATTGAATTCTCACCTTGTACCTGTACTTTGGAGGCTGCCCCCAAGAGCTAAAGGTGACACGACAACCTTTCAAAGGTTCCTCATGTCCCCAAAAAGATAACCCATGCAATACCGGTTTGCCTTTGATGAAGCCCCTCATGCTTGTGCCTCCAATGGGCATCAATGTGCCCTTAAAAAGTGCACTATATAACCAAGGGCTGCAAAAAGAAAATTTTCCAAAAAGTGATATATCACTGTCCCCTATGAATACATTCTTTTGAATTTTGCTTATCAAGTGCATACTAGAGTGGTCAACAATCCATGGTTCTTTGAAGGCCCCTACATGCCACGGCATGCTTTCCCAAGCTTGCAACCAAGTAGTAAAGTTGAATTCATGAAGCAACGTACCTTGTGAAGAGATGACATCAAGTTGCAATTGCCCTTGGAGGTGTCTCCCCATGTATGCAAATTGCTCGTCCCTTGGCTGCCCCAAATGGTTAGAGGTGTCATCACAACCTCTCACATGCCTCTTATAGTGCCAAACCACCAACCCTTGCAATACTAGGCAGTAGATGATGAAGCTCATTCTTCTCATGCCTTATGAAGTACAAAATATAGCCAAGGGTGATAAAGAAAATTACATTCAAAAATTGTTACCTTGTTGGCCCGGATGGAAAAATCACCTTGTACTCCATTTCTAGCTTGCATATTATGGTGGTCACCTCCCAACAAACCTTGAGTGGTTCCTACATGCAATGGGAGATACTTCCAAGCTTAAAAAAGAACAACAACAAAAAACTCTCTTTGAAACATACCTTGAAAGAAAGTATCACAGAGATGCAATCTCCCTTGGATGTGTCTCATCATATGTGCCATGCAACCTCTCATTCGCCTCCCTATATCAAACCCTTCGTGCATATGAAAAACATCATATGAATCAAATAAAAGCCTCGATCCAAACACAAGATAGTGCTGCACCTTCATCATGCCTTTCCATTCTTTGTCAAGCAAAGAGTGTGCCCCATCATGAGTGTTTTCAGAACATACTATGGGCTGGAATTCATTAAAAAAATCAGACTTCTTAACTTCACAATGCTGCTGTACCTGCCACTATAACTCAGAATTTTCTGGATGATCAAATTCAAAATTTATCCAAGCATATATCCTTCATATCATGAGCTGTAGCATGCCCCGAAAGTGCAAATTTGTGATCATGTTTGGTGGCTGGAATTGCCTTGTTGTCTCAGAAAATTTTGAGCAACAAAATTCAGACTTCATACCAAATTTTCCAGCTACAATTCTTGGCTGCCATATGTAAAATGAGTTGTCCTTTGTGCCGGCAAAAGACCATGAATAGGCCAAGGTGATTTCAGAATTCTCTAGGAAGAAAGAGGACCAACCTTTCTTGAAAATTAGCTCTTGTTAACAGCTGCTCGCAACTTGAGTCCTTTCCAAAATCAAGAGGGGTCTCATGCCCTTCATGACACCCTCATTATTACCCTTGAAATGGTGAATAGGGTGCTGCCAAAGGCAATTACGGGACTACCCTTGGAAATCAAATTCCTTGTTTACCCTTCCAAAATATGTACGACAAAAATCATAATTTATCAAGCTTACCAATTGCCTTGTAGAGTGTTTTATCTTGGAAACAAAAGGCTGTACAAGATGTCTTATGGCAGCATTATCTTCAATTCTCCCTTTCTCATGCTCATGAAACATCCTCCTATCATGTTATTTGATGAAAATGAAGGGGGCTCTTTATCATTTAAACCATACAAGATGATCTCATTACCAGCCACCTTGAACTTCAACTCCATGGTTTGGTAGTTTTGGGTGTACTCACCAAAAGAGTGCAGCCATTGAATGCCAAGGACTACATTGGTCTCCCCAATGCCAAACACATAAAAATCATCCTCTACCAAATGTCTTTCCAAAGTGAGACTAAGCTTTGGAACCTTGGTAGTACAAGGGATGGTGAACCCATCTGCTGTTGTGACTCTAAACCCTTTGAACTCTATGGGTTGTAGACCACATGATGCCACAAGTCCTCTATCAATGAAATTGTGGGTTGCCCACTATCAATGAGTATAGTGACCGGTCTACCCTTCAGTAATCCTCACTTTAAAGGGATAGTACCTAGGAGCTCCCGAAAGTGATGCCAAAGTGCCACTCAACTCCTCTCCTTCTATCTCCAAAGTCCCTTCCTCATAGGTGGTTGTTCCAAATTCTTCCTCCTCATTCTCCTCTTCAGAAAGTACCTCAATGTAGTGTACTTGCCCCTTACCATGGCAATTGTGGCCCTTCTTCCAAGAATCCTTACATGTGAAGCAAAGACCCTTCTTCCTCAATTCATTTCTCACCTCATAGCTACTACATGGTAGCTCCTTTTGCTGCCCCAAACCCGATTGGTATGGTCTAATCAATGGTCCCTCACGAGTGGCCTTTGGAGGCCCTGTGTAGTTGCCCCTTGGCTATCCCAAACCACCACAACTATGCTGCCCTGTAGGTGGGAAAAAGGTACCCTTTGGCTGCCCCAAAGGTGTGAATCTGCCCCTTGGAATAGAAGACTCCAAATCACAGGCCTTTTGGATAGCCTCAATCAAAGAAGGTGAGTCAAATGCCTTGACCAATCCCCGCAAGGAATCAACCAAGCCCTCAATGAACAACACCACCAATCTCCTATCCGATATGTCTGCCACCATGACTGAAAGTCTCTTAACACTGTCATGTCCCCCTTTTCAAATTGAACCATGAAGACTCTTAGCTTAAATTGTTTTCCAATAAGCTAAGGGGCAAATGGAGAAAAGGGGAAACATGGGTCTTATTGGCACTTTTCAAAAGGGCACTTTATGTTTTCTTATTTCACTTAAAGAGGGGACCTTTAAGGGTCATGGATGTTTACGTGATTTAAAACAGATCATAAGGAAAAGATCTTTTAAAAGATTTAATTACTCTCCCCCTTTTTGGGCGCCACACTTGAGAAGGCTATAAAAAGCGAAAGACGAATAATTTGGAGAGGTTCATGCTTTGTTTAGATAACTATTTTTCTGAAAGTCTAAGCACAAAAAGCTTGACTTGTACCTTGAAGACGAAAACCCTTCAAGTTAGCTAAAACAAGGACAAAAACCCTTGATTTCACATGTGACAACTTCGAAAGGAGGTTGTATTGAGCTTCAATTTGCAGAATAAGGGTGTTTTCAACACCAAGTTGGTTATTGGCAGGCGGCGAATCACTTGGAGGGTTGAGCGAGGGGTTGAGGAGGTTGTCCTAAGGCATCGATCAGTGTTTGGCAGGGCTACACACATTTCCAGGGGCAGTGCACCCTCTCCTAGGGTTGGCGACTCACCTGGGGGTCTTCTTGAGCTTGAATTTGGGTGTTGGTCAGCGACACAAACATTCAAAAAAATTATAATAAATTTTCAGCATTTATCATTGCCAAAAATCAGGTTTTTGATTGATTTGTTTGGCTAAAATATTGTAATATTTTCTGCTAATTTTGGAACCCTTGAATAATATTTCTGGATGCTATTTTGGGTATTTGCAACAATATTAAATCTCTTTTCAGATTGCTTAGGGTTTGATTAATTCTAAAAAAATGATTACTTCATTGGGATTTGTTGCATTTTCTTTTGTTTAACACTTCAACCCTAAAAGAGAACATTACAATGATATCAGAGCCAATTCTTGGCCAGCTGTGGACAACAAGGGTTTAATGTCAAACAATGACATGTATAGGGTAAGGCTTGAAAGGTTATCTCGGGCACAAGAACGGATGAAAGAAGTGATGGGTGAATTCCTTCAAACAATGAAGGATATGAGGGGAGATAAAGCACAAGTTTTGACAAGCAACACCATGGATACAAGTACGTGATCTACACCTAAACCTAAGGTTCTTCCAGAGGAAGAAACTATTAGTAATTTGGCCTGTCAAGGCCAAATTACTACCCCTACTATTTGAAACTTTCTTCAGAACGGTCAAATCCCCTATACAGCTGGTCAAACTGGTGAATTATAGTCTAAAGGCATGAACAAAGGGATATGTAGGCAGTCAAGTATCAAATACAGTCATGATGAGGACCTACAACAATGTTACACAATCAAGTGTGTTCACAAGGATGATATGTTGAAATAAGAAAAGTCTTTATCAAGATTTAGTGACAAGTGCTTATAACCATGAAGAAGAATGAAGATCAAATCTGCCTTTGAACCTTCTTTGAGGTCATTGACAAGCTACAATCCGTACAAGGGCAAGACACCTACAGCAAGTTCAAAAAGCATATCTCCTACTCAAAATGTCATATACAATTATAAAGTTAACGTACAGGCCTGTAGGAGGAATAAATTCGTAATGTGGATAGGAGTGTCATGGAAAAAAGTATATTCAAGTTCAAAAGGCCTTATATAGGGTTACTCATCATATGCACCTACAGTCGGTCACCAAAAAGATAACTCTGCAGGTCCCTTTTAGGGCTATATATCAATCTTTTATGTATGAAGTTCTAATTTAAAAGGTTTAATCACAAATGGTTAAATAGTATGGTGGTGAAGTGATTCTATACAGGAGACATGGAGAGTGTGGTTATGTTTTGAAAAGAGACCTATCCTTAAGACTAGACCTACAAGCCTGTAGGTTCACTTACAAATAAAAACAAGGGATCAGAAGCAAGAGTACAGGTTTGTTTTTTAGGACTTTACATCAAATGTTTTCTTTCCCAAGTGTTTTCTTTCTCAGAGTTTTTTCGGGCTAAGAGTGGGAACAATTTCCTCGGACTTTTTGTCCAAGGGAAAAGAGATTTCAAAGGACTTTGCAAGAAGTCCGAAAGAATTACAAAGAGCAGTTCGGCAAAGGGAAAAGGGTTCATTACAAAAATCCCGAAAGGTATGTACCCTTCAGGAAAGCTCAAAACAAAAGTTTCAAGGGACAAATTCAAGAAGTCCAAAGGACTTTTCAAATTTTTCGAAGAGGACCTTTTACAAAATCTCGAAGGGTATGTACCCTTCGAGAAAGTTCAAAAGACAAAGTCCGGAGGGTCACTTAAAAAAAGGCCAAAAGCACACTTTTATTTTTTTCGAAAGAAAGGCCATTTCAAAATTCCGAGGGGCTTCTTTTTCAAAAGGAAAGTTCATTCACAGAAACCTTAAGGGTATGTGCCCTTCGGGAAAGTACATTTACAGAAAGCCTGAAAGGCATCTTCAAGTTGTCGAAGGGCATTTTCAAAAAAGTCACTCGACAAGAATCCCGAAGGGTATCTGTCGTTCGAAAAAGTTCACTTCAAGATTTCAAAGGACGTTTTCAAGAAACCCGAAGGGCATGTGCCCTTCGGGAAAGTTACTTTCCAAGCTTCCAAAGGGTTGGTTTATGCTTCCGAAGGGTCACTTCTTGAAGGCCCGAAGGGCTCTTTCTTTCGAAAAGTCCTTAAGACAAAAGCCCGAAGGAAACATTTCCTTTTTGTCCGAAGCAAACAATTGGCAAATCCCAAAGACAAAAGCAAAGTTCGAAGGGTAAGTTGAGAGATAATTCCCACGGACGATTTGTCTGCCGGAAAATAACCAAGGGAAAAGACCCGAAGGAAAAGAACAGAAGCACAAGACAAGCCATAGAATATACCAAAGAAAAGTGCATAAAAAATAAGTCTCAGACATTTTGTTTGAGAGACAAAAGTCCGAGAGAAATATACAAATGCATAGCCAAAAGCCATAAATAGATAAGTGCCGAAGAAATGCATGCACAAAAACAAGAAACCGAGAGTAGAAGGTTGGGAAATAACAAGGAATTCAATCTGAATATATCTATTTTGTAAAAGGAAAAGATTTTATTGAATATTTTAAATATTGTAAAAGGTGTTAAATCTTGAGTTAGTTAACCAAGACTAACCCTTTCCCTTTTTAGAACTCCACTTAAGGCTATTTTAGATTTTGGAAAGCTTATTTAATGGCTTAATCAAGCCATTTAAAAGGATCCCTGCAGTTGGAAGAAAAGAAATTGTAAGCTGGACCAGTGATCAATAAAGAAATTTATGTTCTAAATCTGAGTTTGGAGAGAAAAATAGTGTGTATTTGATTGTGCATCAACGTATGAGATTTTTCTCCTTTGCAGGTTCTTTCCTCACCTATCTTTCTTTATCTCACCCTTTTGCAGGTCATTTGAAGTGGTTTTCAACCTTTCCTCTGAAACATTCTTGCTTAAGGACAAAATTATAAATTTCATTTGATTATATGTGTGCATTGATTTCAGTAACTTCAGCGGATTTGAATAATTCAGGTGCATCACCCCATTAAATAGGATTTATTTTAAGTTTCTCTTCCCCTTTTCAACCCAAAAATCACAGTAGTCAGATATAATTGATAAATCTAAATGGAACTAGCCCTTAGAATCTAGAGATTCAATCCACTTAGTAGGTCACCCACAACCTAGGATTGTTTCCATGTTTCAGCAGACTGTGAAGGCCTGAAACTACCTTCACAAGGGTGGGAGTTTGATTGATAACAAAAACTTCATGGAAAGAGAAGGAACAGCCTTCCTATAAATCTAAATTGTTAGCATCATATGGAGAATACAAGACATATCCACCTCCTTTCAGGAAAGAGATGAGTTTCAATGGGTTTGTGACTTGGAAAAAAGGTAGAGGAGACTCCAACAAGGGGCAGGACAACCACATGGGTTGGCATGGGGAGATAGGGAAGGTTACCTTATCTATTTTTGATAGTGCTACAAATAATTCAGCTAGGGTTTGGATTAGTAAGGTAGACATGTATTTTTCATTGCATCAAATGAGAGACGATGCTTTGAAATTGATTATCTTACACTTGAAAGGAGCTACCCATGAATGGTGGCATCAAGGGTTAATAACCCTAGGGCACAACACCATTAAAACCTATGAGGAATTTCGTAAAAAAATCATTAATAGATTTGATCGGACAGATTCGGATTTACACATCCGAAATTTGGCACATTTGCAACAAGGACACTCTTTGAAAGAATACATTGCAGAATTTCGAAGGATATCTACCCTGGTGAAGGATATTTCAGAAAATAGGCTTACAACTTTGTTCATTGAAGGATTAACTAAATCCCTTAAGGGATCGGTCAAACCTTTTAACCCTCCTTCTTTACAAGTGGCCATAAAAGGAGCCCAAGATTGTGAACTTGCAACACCCATAGTGCAAAATCTGCGCCTTCAAAGGTAAAAAAACAGTGCCTTACATCTTGTGGAACTTGGGGAAGGAAGAAGGGCAAGGCAACCTAGAATGACAAATCAAAATTTGGTAAAAGCAGACCTCCATAAACAGAAAAAAGAGTGTTTCCAACAAAGGGAAAGGCACCCAAAGGAGCTGCAAACAAATTCAAAGTCTTTCCCACATCAAAATAAGAGTTTCCACCCAAAGGAAGGGCCTTCAGAAGGGCTGCAAACAAATGACGGCAGTGTTGAAAGAGCAAAGACAGCCCCTAATGCAAAGGAGCAAGCTACAAACATAGAAGGGAGCATGATGGGCACTTTGGCAACCATAACCGGAATCCCAAACCGTCACCCTTTTAAGGTAAAAGGAGTCCTGCAAGGCAAGAAGGTCACTATGCTCAAATAGTGGGGCTACACATAATTTCGTTGATGAGAAATTGGCTACAAGGTGTGGCTTAAGTACTACATCTTTTGAAGGGTTAAATGTGACATTAGGAGATGGATTTTCTATTCCTTGCCATCATAAGATTTCTGATTTGAAACTCACTTTGGAAAAGCATAAAGTTCAAGCAGATTTCCATATGATTGACATAGGAGAAATTGATGTAGTATTAGGGGTACAATGGTTGCACTCCCTTGGAGAATACACTCAAAATCTTCAAACCATGAAGCTTAAATTCAAAACAGCAGGTAAGAAGATGGAAATTCAAGGATTGAGCAATGGGGCACCCATGGTAGTGACTTCAAAAGAATGGAAAGAGCTTTCAACAAAGGGCAGATTATATTGGCAGCCAAATGTTTTGTTAAAGACATAAATGCTGATTTGGGGCAGCCACCCATTCATAAGGATGTACAATTCCTTCTTGACAAGCATGCCAAGGTTTTTGGTGACATCCCTCATAGGCTGCCCCCGGATAGAGGATTTGAGCATATCATTGAGTTGGAACAACGTACCAAAGTGGTGATCACTACACCTTACCGCAATACAAGAATTTTCAAGGAAGAAATAAAGAAAGCTATTCATGGACTTCTTGATATGGGCCACATAAGACCTAGTTCCAACACCTTTACTTCTGCGGTGGTGCTTGTGAAGAAGAAAGATGGGTCCATGAGAATGTGCATTGATTACAGGGGTTGAATAAGACCATAAAAAATAGGTACCCCATACCTAGGATTGATGAGCTCCATGGATCAATTTTCTTCTCCAATTGATTTGAAAACAGGGTACCCCTAGATCCGGGTGAAAGATGATGATGTGCAAAAAACAGTCTTTAGATGTCAATATGGGCACTATGAATTTTTGGTTATGCCTTTCGAATTAACCAATGCTTCCGCTACATTCCAATCTTGCATGAATCATATATTCAGGCAATACTTGAGGAAATCTGTCTTGATTTTCTTTGATGACATTCTTGTGTATAGCAAGACATGGGAGGAGCACTTACAACACTTGACACGGTTTTAGGAGCATTATAACAGCAAACTCTCTTTGCCAAAAAATCACAATGTGAGTTTGCTACTTCTGAAATTTTATGTTTGGGGCATGTGATCAATTCTCGAGGGGTCCATGTGGACCAACAAAAAATTCAAGCCATCTTGGATTGGCCACCACCTACTAATCTTAAGCAATTGAGAGCTTTCTTAGGATTATGTAACTACTACCGAAGGTTTGTGAAAGGTTTCTCTCAGCTTGCTTCCCCCCTCATGGATTTTACAAAGAAAGGTGATTTCAGCTGGTCAAAAACAGCTTTGGAAATATTTAAAAAACTTAAAAAAATCATGAGTTCTTGCCCTGTGTTGGCTGTTTCGGATTTCACTATTCCATTTGTATTGGAATGTGATGCTTCAAGGGAAGGTATAAGGGCTGTCCTAATGCAAAAAGGACACCCGACAGCTTTTGAAAGCAAAAATCTCAAGAAAATTAAGAGAAAATTCTCAATTTATGATAAAGAGATGTTAGCCATTATGCATGTGTAATGTCCCCCTTTTTGAGTTAGTCCTTGGGATGAGACCCTTAGCTTGAGTGTTCCCTGGGGCTAAGGATTTTAAAGGCAAAAGGGGAACATTAGTAACCTTCAAAGATATGTTTGATAAAGTAATTTATTATCTAATTTTGGGGCCATTTTAAGGGTCATCCTATGAGGACTTTTATTAGGAAGCTCGTTAAATATCTTTTTATAAAAAGAAAAAGTAACTCTCCCTCTATATTTTGGATGCCACAATTGGAGAAAGAATATAAAAGGGAAGAAAAGCTCATTTGAAAAGGTATGTTGAATATTAATTTGAAAATTTGAATCAAGAATGTCAAGCTTGGTTTCCACCTCTTGAGGATGAAAAACTTCAGGGAGTGTCTTTGTTTTGGGGACGAAAACCTCCATTCCTTTTACTTGAGCAACTCTATTCAAGGGTTATAAGTGAACTTCAAATTGCATGTATTCATGCAAATAGATCTATAAAAGTGTTTTTTGACACCACCTTCATTGAAGAAATATTGCAACTTCTATCGAAAGCTAGTTTTTGGTAATTTCACAGGTTTGGAGAAGAGCAAATCATATTGGGAGCTTGTTCGTGTTGCGGAAGACCTATTTAAGGGGTGGCGACTTGCCTAGGGAGCTAGGCAAACCACTTGGAGAGGTCATTGGATGCCAAAGAAGGTTGCACATTATTTTATTGAATTTTCTAGCTAAGGTGACTTGATTGAAGAGCGAATTTCGAGGGTTTGAGGTTGATTGGGAGTGTTTTGCATGCAAATATTTTATACCAATTTTCCAGCTTTGGGCGACTTTCCCTGGGGGTCCTTTGAAGCCTATTCAAAGGGATTTTGGGTGAGTAAAATATTCTGATTTTTATTCCTATATTTTATGAGGTAGGGCGAACCAGTTGGGAAGGAGAATTGAGCATCTCCGAAGGGTTTTTAGACTCCGTTTGCCAAGGTACAAGTTGTTCTATTTTCTGATTTTTGTGGCAAATTATCATAAAGGTTTGAAAGGATTTCGAAAGAAAGACTAAGGTTTCATTCTAAAAGTTTTGTCATTATTTCATGAGTGAGACGATTTATTTGTGAAGTATTTTCTAAGGTTTATAAGGTGCTTTTAGGCCCTAAAAAGTGGACAAATAATATGATAATTATTTGTGTATTTTTGGCATATGTTTCAGGGTCTTTGACATCATCTTGAGAGTGAATCCAAGGGAAAAGTCTGATTTAATACACAATAAATTTCTGCACATAGGCGACTTGCATTGAAGGGTTTCTGAAAGCTTTAGAGGCCTAACATTGGAAATATTTCATTTTGAAATATTTATATATTTTATTATTATTTTCGGTGAGTTTTGCAAGGATTTGAAAGTTGAATTAACAAGGAAAAATGCAGCTGTACTTTCAGGAGAAAAATCAAATTTTTGCAAGGATATTTTCCCAAGGTACATCCACTTTTTTCACATATAAGCACATATTTATTAAAGCATCAAATTCAAAGTTTATGTATGACATTATATGGATTAAAGGTGAAAATTCAGTGGATATATGATTTAGTAGTATTGGAATTAATTGTGCAACATTGGCGCTTAGAGTTTGTTTTTATTTGGGGTGCTTTGAACATCTATATTTCAGCTAGGGTTTGTTGATTTAATATTTTCAGAATTCGGTTTGTTTGGAGTGTTTAAAGGTTTTGTTGGGAAACCCACTTTTTTCATCATTGTCCTAATTTGGAGACATTACAGTGATATCAAAGCCATATCTTGGCTATTTTGTGAGGCAAAAGGTTGATACATGAGTGGCAACAAAGAAGTTAAATATTATTTGAGTAGCAAGAGGGAAGCAGGGCTTCCACCAGTTGGTTCCCCTGAACAGGATCGAGCTATGAGTGACATGGAGCACCAAGAGACAGAGAGTGAGAGGAGAGATAGGTTGGTCGAGAGGTTTGAGAAGTATTCTCAAACTCAGGGGAGGATGATTATTGTGATGGAGGCATTTCTTCGTTCTCTGAGTGAAGCCAATAATTGGAGATAGCAGTGCTTTAGGGAGCAGGATAGATACACATGCACCCCCTTCGGGCAATGGGGCATCCACACGTAGGCCCAGCCTACATTTGTTCAAAGGGAGGATCCCGCACCAGTGAGGGAGGGGTTACTCACCCACATGAGTTAGAGAGAGATGGATGAGTAATGTCACCTTATCTATGACAGTTAGGGGGGCTATAACATTTTTCAAGTTTTTGGCTTGGTAACGGGAACCGAATGGACCCAGGATCGGTCAAAGGCAGAAAGACAGCCAGGGAGATCTCCAGCATGCATTGGGGAAGTTATCTCTTTCTACTTTTGATGGGTCATAAAGGAGTTCAGCTAAGGCATGGATTCAGAAGGTGGATACCTTCTTTTTGCTTTGACCTATGACAGAGGGAGAGGCCATCTAGTTCGCCACCTTGCATTTAGAGAGAGCAGCCCACAATTGGTGGTATCATGGTTTGATCACACAAAGGCATCAACACATACACTCCTATGAGGAGTTCAGTAGGAGATTGATTGAGAGGTTTGATAGAGCGGACCCTGAGCTTCACTTCCGTGATTTAGCTCAATTGAGACAAAGGACTTCAGTGGATGATTACATCACAGAGTTTCAAAGACTTTCAGTCATGGTGACTGATATTTTAGATAGGAGATTAATGGTACTATTCATAGAGGGCTTGGTTGACTCCCTATGGGGATTGGTCAAGGCTTTTGATCCACCTATACTGAGGGAGGGCATTCAGAAGGCATATGATTTGTTAAATAATGTAATAAAAATTAACTAATATTTAGTTAAGTCTTATTACATTATTTAACACCCTCTCTTAATGACTAAACTAGAGACAACTCCAAGTTTGTCTCAAAATTTTACAAAAAGAATAGAACCAAGAGGTTTAGTCATTAGATTTGTCGGTTGCTCTGTAGAAGCACAAAGTGAAGAGAAATGTCACTAGAATCAACCAACTATCGAATGTAGTGATGATGTGTTTGGTGTGAGCATGAAAAATAGGATTCTTGACTAGCTTCGATACACTTTGATTATCACAAAACAATGGATTAGGTGTAGATGAAGTTGCAAATCAGCTAGAATCCGACCTAGCCAAACTGCTTCACAACTAGCACTGACTGTTGCTTTGTATTTTGCTTCAATCAAAGAGAGCAACGGTATGTTGAAGCTTGCTCTGCCATGAAACAACTCTTGAACCAAAGGAAAACATATACCCAGTGGTAGATTTTTGAGTATCCACTAATTCTCCCCAATCAGAGTCTGTATAACCGATCAATCTGAAATTTGTTGTCCTCTAATAGAGAATGCCAAAGTCAAGAGTTCCTTTGACATATCAAAAACATGTTTTGTTGTTGTCCAGTGTGCTAGCTTTGGTTGAGACAAGAACTAAAGAGTAGTGGTAAGATATATCAAGCTGCCCACCAACTGTCTATATAATGATTCATTGACCAGTGATGAATCACCATGAGCTGATAATTTCAGCCCTACCTCCATAGGTGTAGAAGTAGAATTACAATCCATCATTCCAAACTTTTTCAAAAGAGTAGTGGCATACTTGCCCTGAGCAATGAAAATGGAGTGGTCACATTACAAGAATTCTACACCCAAACAATAGTGTAGGAGGCCTAAATCAGTCATATCAAAAGCGGTGCACAAATCTAATTTGACTTTCTGAATCGTTGTGACTCCACTACCTATGATAGCAAGATCGTCAACATACACAATGAGTATCACAATGTCATCACCAGTGCTTTTAATATAGAGATTCGGATCAGATGGACTCCATCTGAATCCAGAATCTCATAGATGTTGATCAATTTTGATGTACCAGGCTCGAGGAGCGTGCTTAAGTCCATAAAGAGATTTCACCATTTTGCAAACCAATCATGACCTTGTTCTTGAGAACCTTCAAGGTGCACCATGTATACTTCATCCAAATCGCCACTTAGGAAAGCGCTTTTGACATCCATTTGAAACACTTTCCAATCATGTTAGCAAATGAATGAAGAGACATTGTTGGAAATCTCACAATATTTTGATGTGTGCATCTTATTTATGATATGCAAAACTTGGTTATAGCAGTTATGGGAAGTTACCAATTAGACATTAATTAATATTTAGTTAAGTCTTATTACATTATTTAACAACCCCTCTTAATGACTAAACTAGAAACAACTCTAAATTTGTCTCAAAACTTTACAAAAAAAATAGAACCAAGAAGTTTAGTCATTAGATCTGATCATTGCTCTGTAGAAACACAAAAGTAAAAAGAAATCTCACTAGAATCAACCAACTGTCGAATGTAGTGATGATGCATCTCGATGTGTTTGGTGTGAGCATGAAAAACATGATTCTTGACTAGCTTCAATAAACCTTGATTATCATAAAATAGTGGAGTAGGTGTAGATGAAGTTGCAAATCAGCTAGAATCCGACGTAGCCAAACTGCTTCACAATTGGCACTAACTGTTGTTTTGTATCCTGCTTCAATGGAAGAGAGCAATGGTATGTTGAAGCTTGCTATGCCGTGAAACAATTCCTAAACCAAAGGAAAACATATACCCAGTGGTAGATTTCTGAGTATCAACTGATCCTCCCCAATCAGCGTATGTATAACCAATCAATCTGAAATTTGTTGTCCTCTGATAGAGAATACCAAAGTCAAGAGATCCTTTGGCATATCGCAAAACATGTTTTGTTGGTGTCCAGTGTGCTAGCTTCGATTGAGACAAGAACCGCGAGAGGTCGCTAACTGCAAAACATGAATATAGTTGAGTGGTGGTAAGATATATCAAGTTGCCCACCAACTATCTATATAATAATTCATTGACCAGTGATGAATCATCATGAGTTGATAATTTCAGCCCTAGCTCCATAGGTGTAGAAGCAAAATTACAATCCATCATTCCAAACTTTTTCAAAAGAGTAGTGGCATACTTGACCTGAGCAATGAAAATGGAGTGGTCATGTTGCAAGAATTCTACGCCCAAACCATAGTATAGGAGGCATAAACCAGTCATATCAAAAGCAGTGCACAAATCTGATTTGACTTTCTGAATCGTTGTGACTCCACTACCTGTGATAGCAAGATCGTCAACATACACAATGAGTATCACAATGTCATCACCAGTGCTTTTGATATAGAGATTCGGATTAGATGGACTTCATCTGAATTCAAAATCTCATAGATGTTGATCAATTTTGATGTAGCAAGCTCGAGGAGCCTGCTTAAGCCCATAAAGAGATTTCACCAATTTGCAAATCAAATGATCATGCCCTGGTTCCTAAAAACCTTCAGGCTGCACCATGTATACTTCATCCAAATCGCCATTGAGAAAAGCGCTTTTGGCATCCATTTGAAACACCTTCCAACAAAACTGAGATGCGATAGAAAGAAGTAATCGAAATGTGACCATTTTTGCAATAGGAGCAAAAGTCTCCTCATAGTCTATTCCCTTTTGTTGTGAAAATCCTTTCGCAACAAGAGGAGCTTTGTACTTGTCCAAAGTACTATCAGCCTTGCATTTGACTTTGTACACCCATTTGTAGCCAATGGGTTGCTTACCTAGAGGTAAATCCATCAATGTCCAAGTATTGTTTCTCGTCAAGGCATCATATTTTGATTGCATCGTTATCACCCACTCAGGTTAGCCTTTTGCATCAGAATATTGTTGGGGCTCTGAAATAGTGTAAAGATCAAAAGCAAGAGCAAAATACACATGCTCTTCATCATCAAACCACTTGGGTCTCTTTTGACTTCTATCGAGACCACTTGAATCCACAACTGACTTCTACCAAGACTGTGTATGAGAGTGACGATCACTCTCTCACACATCCTGTAGATTGGTATAATACCACTTGGGTCTCTTTTGTACCAAGGATTCATGTACATGTTGAACATTAGATGGAGAAGTGGTCGACGTAGGTCGACGATGCTGATAGACTATTGGAGTGTTAGCCGTAGATTGTTGCACAGAGAAATATGAGGGTGTCTCCAAAACATGCAGTTCCTCATCTTTCCGAGGAAGTACAATACTAGATTCAGAAACCTCTAGATTATCAAAGATAGCTTGTTGATTACAAACAAAAAATTATTATGTTTCTTTTACATCAACATCTCGACTAATAATGATCTTGTTAGTAGATACATCTATTAGTTTATATGCTTTGGATTGAGTACTATAACCAGCAAAGAAATATCGAGCACATTTAGAATATAGTTTACTTCTCTTTTTCTCAGGAATTAGAGCATATGCAGTAGAACCAAAAACACGAAAATGTGTTTCCTCTGGTTTGATACTTGACCAGGGTTCCTCAAGAGTGATGTCCTCCAAAGCCTTGCAAGTACTTCTGTTCAAAATGTAGACAACCGTGTTTACTGCTTCTCCCCAGTATATATACGGTACACCTATGTTGTGCATCATGGATCAAGCCATCTCCATGATTGTGTGATTTCACCTTTCAACCACTCCATTTTTCTGAGGAGTGTATGGGGCTGTTAGCTACCAATGAATTCCTTACTTGCCGCAATAGTTCTAAAATTGCTTTGTAGTGAATTCTCCCTCATTATCAGATCGAAGTGTTTTGATCCGCCGACTTGTTTGATTTGCTACCAATGCTTTGAATTTTACTAACTCAGCAAAACAGTCAGACTTCAATTTCAAGAAGTAGACTCACATTTTTCTAGAAAAATCATCTATGAACAATAAAAAATACCTTGCACCAAGAACAGTAAATGACTTTCAAAATGGCTTGCATAGATCTGCATGAACAAGATCAAGGAGCCCTTTTGCTCTCTAGTGACCTTCAGTGGAAAAAGGTTTCCGCTTCTATTTGCCAACCAAACAACCTGCACATATATCCTACTTGACTTGGATACTAGGTAAACCAAGAACCATATTTGATTTTTGAAGTTTGGCCAAATACTGAAGATGGAGATGTCCAAATCTCTCATGCCATACAACACTAGTATTATCCTCTACAATTAATGCATTCAAACTGACAGTAGCAGGATCAACAAGTCTATACAAGCCATTTTGCCCAATGCCTAGGGCTATGACTATCATTTTTGATATCAGACGCAATGCATTTCTTATATTGGAAATTTACTGTAATGTGAGGGTTTTCAGTTAACTAGTTGATTGATATGAGATTTTTGTTCATCTTAGGTACATACCTAACATTTTTGACTATGAACTTTGCAGCATTATTCAATACAATGTGTATATCGCCTATCCCTTCTACAGCATGTGATCTTCCATCACCCAATGAAACTGAATTGAAAAAACCTTCTTTTGTAGTAAAAGTAACATACCAGTCTTTTTGACATGTAAAATGTCTTGATGCACCGGAATCAGAGAACCAGCAACTGGTAGACCTCTCATTGGAGCATGACGCCATGAGAGCATATTCTTCCTCAGATTCAGCTTCGACTGTTGCCACATCTGCATGCCCTTTTACTTTCTTGTTGTATGTTAGATCATAGTCTTTTTCTGCATTCTTTCTTAATATGACCAAATTTTTGACAATAATAACATTTTACCTTGGATTTTGAGGAAGATGAAGATGTATATGAATGTCTTTTCCATTTCCCTTTTGATTGGGCGGCAAGTGCACTTTCTAATTGCCCAGAACTGGGCTCATTGAAATGTGTTTGCCTGCGTTCTTTTTGCAGCAAATATGAACTCACCTGATCAAAAGTGAGTGTTACTCTCTATCATTAGGGGTAACGCTTCCACGAACGATTCATAAGGTGTCAGGTTGCTCAGAATAAGAGCCACCATATCATCATCGTCCACCTTTTTGTTGATCGCTGACAATTGGTCATGAAGATCTTTCATCCGTAATAAATGCTCTGACAGAGACCCACCTGTCATTTTTGTGAAAAATAACAAATTTTTCAAATTAAGCACTCAACTCTTTTTCGAAGTCTGGTACTTGTTCTTGAGACTGGTCCATAGTGCACTTGCTTGTGTAGCATTTGGGACTTCCAAAATCATATCATCTGACATAGAAAGTTTCAACAAAAGAAGGGATTCTTTATGATGTTTGTCATAATCGACAAAGTTCATTGTTGGTCGTTGTTCTGTGTCAAGTATAATCTTGTCACAATCACAAAATTCCGCAATTGTCAAGATTTTATGACTCCACACATTATAATTCTACCCAATTAATTTTTGGGCCTCAGGAAGGACAAGATTCTGAATATTGGCCATTTTTCACTCTGAAAAATAATTTTTAACCAATAAAATACTAAAAAATTCAAAAAAGCGAACTATTCTAATCTTTCTAATTTTGGATTTCAACAAAAATATATTTGACAGAAAATAAAATTTTCATCCACCGAGAAATTTGTATATCACCAAAAATTAGAAATTTTATTTTACTCGCTTGGTTCTGCTCTTCCACAATTTTTGCCAGGGTGTATTTATGTATTTCTCCTTTCGCATGGCTTCTGTGACTATATTTTCCGTGACTATATTTTCTTTGGCTCTTTCCGCGATTGTGTTTACTTTGGATGCTTCTGGTGTTTGCTCCTTCTACGACCCTCTTCGCGACGTCTCCCAAACCTTGTTTTCCAGACCATCACAATTTCCACTCACGATTTCTCAAACCTTCTCCCTCACTGGCAACGACTTGAGACCATCACAAGTTTTGCGATGTGATTCCAGATCTCCCCCTGTTCGTACCCTCGAACCAGAATTTCCTCAAACAGCAAACACTCGTACCTTTTCGGATTCCTCGAGTGTTGGCTATGATACCACTATTAGCAAATGAATGAAGAGACAATGTTGGAAAGCACACAATATTTTGATGTGTGCGTACATCTTATTTATGATATGCAAAACTTGGTTACCGCAGTTACGAGAAGTTACTAGTTAGACATATTTATGATATGCAAAACTTGGTTACAGCAGTTACAGGAAGTTACTAGTTAGACATTAACTAATATTTAGTTAAGTCTTATTACATTATTTAACAGGTATTATTCATAGAGGGCTTGGTTGACTCCCTAAGGGGATTGGTCAAAGCTTTTGATCCACCTACACTAAGGGAGGCCATTCAAAAGGCCTATGATTTGGAGTCTTCTACTTTGAGGGGCAGATTTCCACCTTTGGGACAGCCAAAGAGCACTTTTTCCCACCTACTAGGCAACAAAGAGGTGGCAGTTTGGGGCAGCCCAAGAGTAGCTTTTCAAGACCCCCTAAGGCCAATCATGTGGGTCCCTTAATTAGACCAAACCAACCAGGTTTGGGGCAGCAAAGGGAGCTACCACATAGTAGCTTGGATGCGAGGAATGAGCTAAGAAGAAAAGGTCTTTGCTTCATATGCAAGGACCCTTGGGAAAAAGGCCACAATTGTCATGGCAAGGGATAGATTCACTACATCAAAGTGCTTTCTGATGAGGAAGATGAGGAGGAAGAAGTTGGGATAGCCAATTATGATGAGCACACTTCAGAAATAGGAGAGGAGTTAAGTGGCACCTTGGCATCACTATCCGGGGCTCCTAAAAATTACCCCTTCAGAGTTAAGGGTTCATTAAAAGGTACACCTATTACCATACTAATTCATAGTGGGACAACTCACAATTTCATTGATAGGGGATTGGTAACATCATGCAGTTTACAATCAATGGAGTTCAAGGGTTTCAGAGTTACAAAAGCGGATGGATTCACCATCCCTTGCACAAGCAAGATTCCAAAGCTTAGCCTCACTCTGGAAAAACATGTGGTTGAGGATGATTTTTATGTGGTGAGCAAAGGGGAGACCAATATGGTCCTTGGTATTCAATGGTTACACTCACTTGGAAAATATACACAAAACTAGCAAACCATGGAGCTCAAATTCAAGATAGCAAGCAAGGAGGTTGATTTGCATGGTTTAAGTGATGGAGAGCCCCCCTCTTCCAAGGTCAATAAATTGTTAGGAGGATGTATCATGAGTATGAAAGGAGTGGAAAAGAAGGATGCCTCTAGACATAAAACGCAAAACCTTCATCTAAATTTTTAGCCTTCTCGAAAGCATTTGGTAAGCATTGCAAATTTTCATTGTTGTCATAATTTATTTGAAAGAGAAGGGAAGAGAACGTATTGCCAAGGGCAACCCAAAACATGCTAAGAGCAGCACCCTGCTCCCTCTTGCACAAAGGCAAATAGTGAGGCTTTGAGGAGAAGAGGATACCCCATAAATGTTGAAAGAAGGAAAGTGATTAGCAGCTGTACAAAGGATCCAAATGGCAAAAAAGGAAAATCCTCCTTCTTGCAAAGGAAGTGCAAACATGGAGGGAATCACTTATTCAACATTGTAAGCATCAGAACCCAATTATCTTCCGCATGGCAGCCAAAAGAAAGAATAAGAAAAGATGGTAAGAGGTCTGAAATTTCTTGTTTCCAATTTCCTGAGTTAGAAAAACAAGTTCAGCCATATGAAGAAGGGAAAAATTGGTGATTTATTGTCAAATTTCAGCCTACATTGGGAAAATTTGGTACCAAGGTGCATTCTGAAAATGATCACAAAATGAAATCTGATTCTAATGATCAATTACAGCAGTATACAAGAAGCCAAAAATCTTATTTTTTTGTAAAACACAGCCAAGGGTACAATCTGGAATTATGCATAAAGAAGCACACTTTTGGTTTGGTACAATAGGGGAGGTACAATTCCATGATGAGGATTGGCATAGGCTTTTGTTTGGTCAAAACTACATCTTTTCTATGCATAAAGGGAGTGGTAGAAGATTCACGCAAGAAAAGTGGTGCATAGGCATTGTCATCATTCAAAGTATGTGGTATAAAGAGGCCTTATTGATTAAATTCAGAATTGTGAATATTTTCCTTGAGGGCACATCATACACTTTAGGATACTACATCAAAAGCAATCAAGTATGGCATGTCTTTGGTGGTTATGAAGGATTCTTGGAAGATGATTATGACCTCTCAAACCTATGGGGGCAGCCCACAAGGTATGTGTTTTGCAAACAGAGAGTACAATTTGAAGATTATTTGCAATGGGAAATTATTTCAATGAAAAGATGTATTTCAAAGGACGTAGGGACAGCTCCATGGCTTTTGCAATTGCTTGAGGACAAGCAATTTTGGGTAGGAAGCCCTGTAATGTCCCCCTTTTTGTGCTAGTCCTTGGGATGAGACCCTTAGCTTGAGCGTTCCCTAGGGCTAAGGATTTTAAAGGCAAAAAGGGAACATTAGTAAGCTTCAAGGATATATTTGATAAAACACTTTATTATCTAATTTTGGGGCTTTTTTAAGGGTAATCATAAAAGTGCTTTTATTAGGAAGCTTGTTATATATCTTTTTATTAAAAAAAAAAGTAACTTTCCCTCTTTATTTTGGGCGCTACAATTGAAGAAAGAATATAAAAGGGAAGAGAGGCTCTTTTGAAAGGTATGTTGAATATTGATTTGGAAATTTGAATCAAGTATGTCAAGCTTGGTTTCCACCTCTTGAGGACGAAAACCTTCAAGAAGTGTCTTTGATTTGGAGATGAAAACCTCTATTCCTTCTACTTGGGAAACTTTATTTAAGGGTTGTACGTGAGCTTCAAATTGCATGCGTTCATGCAAGTAGATCTGCAAAGGTGTTTTTTGACACCACATTCATTGAGGAAATATTGCAACTTCTATCGAAAGCTGGTTTTTAGTAATTTCACAGGTCTGGAGAAGAGCGAATCATATTAGCAGCTTGTTCATGTTGCGGAAGATCTTCCCAAAGGGTGGCGACTTGCCTAGGGAGCTAGACGAACCACTTGGGGAGGTCATTGGATGCCAAAGAAGGTTGCACATTATTTTATTGAATTTTTTAGCTAAGGCGGCTTGATTGGAAAACGAATTTCGAGGGTTTGAGGCTGATTGGGAGTGTTTTACAGTGTATAAAATATTGCAAATATTTTATACCAATTTTCCAGCTTGGCCAACTTGCCCTAAGGGTCCTTTGGAGGTTGTTTGGAGGGATTTTGGGTGAGTAAAATAAACTGATTTTTGTTCTTCTATTTTCTGAGGTAGGGCGAACCAGTTGAGAAGAAGAATTGAGCATCTTCGAAGGGTTTTGAGACTCCGTTTGGCAAGCTACAAGTTGTTTTTCTATTTTCTGATTTTTGTGGCAAATTATCATAAGGGTTTGAAAGGATTTGGAAGGAAAGACTAGGTTTCATTTTGAAAATTCTGCCATTATTCCATGAGTGGAGCAATTTACTTGAGTATTTTATGTGGTTTATAGGGTGTTTTTAGGCCCTAAAAAGTGGACAAATAATATGATAATTATTTGTGTATTTTTGGCATATGTTTCGTGGTCTTTGACATCATCTTGAGAGTGAATCCAAGAGAATTCTAATTTAATTCACACATTAAATTTCTACACATAGGCGACTTGCATTGAAGGGTTTATGAAAGCTTTGGAGGGCTAACATTGGAAATATTTCATTATAAAATATTTCAATATTTTATTATTATTTTTTGTGAGTTTTACAAGGGTTTGAAAGTTGAATTAACATGGGAAAATGCAGTTGTACTTTCAAGAGAAAAATCAGATTTTTGCAAGAGTATTTTCCCAAGGTACATCCACTTTTCTCACACATAAGTAGGTGTTTATTACAGCAACAAATTCAAGGTTTATGTATGACATATTATATGGATTTAAGGTGAAAATTCAGTAAATATATGCTTCAGTAGTATTGGAATTAATTGTATAACATTGGCGCCTAGATTTTGTTTCTATTTGGTGTGTTTTGAGCATCTATATTTCAGCTAGGGTTTGCTGATTTAAAAATTTTAAAATTCGATTTGTTTGAAGTGTTTAAGGGTTTTGTTGGGAAACCCTCCTTTTTCATCATTGTTCCAATTTGGGGACATTATAGCATGTTTTGGCTAAATTTCGTCAATACTTGATTTGTGGGAAGTTTATTATGAAAATCGATCATAATAGTTTGAAATATTTTCTCACACAAACTGATTTGAATGATAGACAACAAAAATGAGTAAGCAAGTTGCAATCTTATGACTTTGACATTGAATATGTGAAAGGAAAAAATAATGTAGTGGCTGATGCGTTGTCTAAGAAGCCTATTTTGTGTGCTATAAGTGAGATTACAGCAGATTGGAAGGCTGTCCTAACTATAGAATATGTTAAAGATGCTTTGGCTACAGCTATGATGGAATGAAGCATGAATGATGAGAGGTATGTAGTTGTGGATGGGCTGATTTTGTACAAAAATAGAATTTTGTTGACAACTAAATCCAAGCTTAAGACACAAATCCTAAGGGTTGTTCATGATTCACCTATGGCAGGACATCAAGAGTATTTAAATATCTAAAAAGAGGTAAGATAAAGATTTTATTGGAAGGGTTTAAAGAGAGAAGTACTTCAATATGTTAGGGAATGCTTTGTTTGTCAACATAACAAAGGAGAGCACACAATTCCAACTGGCCTTCTCCAACCTCTACCCATTACTCATAAAAAATGGGAGAGCATTTCTATGGAAAGCATTTGATGAAGGTGATAAGATAAACAAAACTAGACAGGAAAATATGTGCATCTTTTTAATTCTTAAAAGAATTGTTGTATATCTTTGTAAAGGCAGCAAAGCTAAGGATTTAACTTTTATAAAGTAAGGGTAAAAGGGAATAAAAACCCTTGCTTTGTTAGCATAAATTCCTTGATGGATTGGGTCTTTTTAAGGCCAACATATATTAGGACTATGAAGAAGTAGGGATATTTGATTTCAAGATTTACTCAAAGTATTGAGAAGCTTCACAAATCTTTATGCATACACTTAATAGATATTTAAATATGATCTGAATCACTTATGCAAATCGGTGAATAACACACTAACCATAGAGTTTAATGTGTTATCGAAGTAGGACTGGGATTACAAAAACAACAAAATTTTATTGCAAATGTGTATACAAATAGGGCAATCTTGGTCAAAGAGATGTATGCCTTGAACTTTGAGTTTTTCATTCCACCATATTATCTACTTTATAGCTATACAATGCAGAAACTGAAAGTTACTAAAAATAATAAACAAAGAGTTCCAAATGGAGATGACATGTACCCATCGAGATGATGAGTCACCCCACAAGGAGATAACATGTACCGCCTTAGAAGTGGAAATAAATGGCCATAAGTGGACAAATAGACAAATTTTGGTTAATGAAGTTACTATTTTAGTAGTGCCACTTGTCGGGAAAACATCTATGTGCTCGATGATCGGAATTTGAAGCCATAATGTGTTGGAAAGCTTATCAAATGAACTAGTTTAGATGCCCTCAATACATGCCTTTGGCAAGTATTTAGGGTATCCAACTAAAATTTCAAGGCCAATGACTGCACCAAAGGGACCCGAAAATACAAAGTACAGAAGTGTAAAAAAAAATACAGAAAAATGGATTCTTGGAAATTTTCAGAATTCTGCTTCGAAAACCCATTTGGATCAAAAAATTATTTGGCTCGTGCAAATAAATAAAATAGTTGAGAGATCCAAACAACTAGAAAATTCCATTGGAATTTCAGGGGTTTTGAAGATTTACCAGATTTCATCAAAATTAGTGGATTAAGATTTGATGAACTGAGAAACCAATGAGTGCTCCTTATCCCATACGGGTTTACAATGCTGCAAGCTTTAGCGTATATGAAATTTCATATTGGGTATTTGACCAAGATGAAATCCCAGCATTATGAAGAACAATATGTTAGCTTTGTGTCTACGAGATAGTCTGCTACCCAACATCTAGATGTTGATATTGAGAATATATTTTAGGAACCCTTAAGGGGTTGGACCTTGAAGACTATACCTCTCAAATAATGCTTAATAATGGGCAAGGAATTTGTAGAGTTAGTCCTTAAAAATTTTGAATGAAATGACAAGGTTAAGACTCTCTTGAATATTCCATTACTTTAGAGAAGTGAAATTTATGATCTCACCTAGTTTTTGTGACGTGAGATGCAATTTGGTAGAAAATCCTCATAATCATCTAAGGCTAAACTAGGAATCGAGGTAAAGATAGAAAGTATCAGGATTAGAGAGACAAGGAAAATCCTTTTGATGAAAAAACAGCTTGTATAGAAAAGAAGGGCATTACATCATAAACACGGGAAAAATTTGAAGAATAAAAGAAATATACATAACAGCATACCTCAACAATATGTTCTACAAAATCAGATCTACTTTCTAAATTCATGTGTACTTTCTTCAAATTAAGAACGCCATTTACAATTAGTTTCATCAACCAGTAACTGTAAACAATACAATATACATGTTCAAGTGACCCAGTGTTGCACGGAGACTCATCTGCTACCACCAGAGACACATCTCGAAAATTGATACTTGTCTCGGACGTTGGTACTCATCTCAGACACTTACATTTCAGGGTTTTGTTTTTAATATATTTTGCATGCTTGACCCTAGATATGATGAGATATCAACACAAATTTCAATATAATTACGTGTCTTTTGTCAACATGTAATTTCTTTACTTTAAAAAGTTATTAATGTTTTTTTAGGCTGAATAATACTTTTTCGTATGCATGCATGCATGCATTTTTTAGGCTGTATAATACTAGTATTAGGAAGTATTATATAGCCTAATACAGCCTTAAAAAATATTAATATATGTGTGTGTGTGTGTGCGCGCGCGCCACCTCCAAGTACTTATCTCCTATTTTTCTGGAAAATAGTGTACCTGTCCCCATTTTCTCATACATGTAGTCTCCTGGTAACTGTGTTCAACTAAATATTATTTGCAATTTCTTTTATATCAAGAAATAGCAACCAAAACAAGAGAATCAAGTCAAAAAATATATTGTTTGGCACTATAAGAAAGAAATAAGAGAGATGTCATCATTTTCAACCATAAAACCAAAAATAAATTTCTAAATAATATGCTCCAACTATAAGACCCATATGCTTCGCAGCTCATTTATGTTGATGATGTTCCTTGTATGCATAGCAATGATAATAAAAAGAGTTTCAGAATGTACAGGTGTCAATTAGGATACAAATATTTAGCAGTTTATTCAAATTTAAATCAATATAAAGGAATGGCGGAAAATAACTGACTTCAAATAATTTAACTACTTGGTGAGTTACTATTTTAACATGCCGATTGACGCGCACCAAGACTCATTTAAATGGGCACATTATGAAGACGATTATATGAGAATGCCAAGAAAAATTAGTGCAGAAGATTTACCAAATTTCATCAAAATTAGTGGATCGAGATTAGGTGAATTGAGCAACCAATGAGAGCTCCTTATCACATATAAGCTTACAATGCTGCAAGCTTTAGGCTATATGAATTCTCATACTGGGTATTTGACCAAGATGAAATTATCATAAGGAACAATATGTTAGCTCGGTGTCTACGAGATAGTTTGCTACCCAACATATAGATGTTGATATTGAGAATATATTTTAGGAACCCTTCAGGGGTTGGACCTTCAAGACTATAGCTCTCAAATAATGCTTAATAATGGACAAGGTATTTTTAGAGTTAGTCCTTTAAAAAATCAAATAAAATGACAAGGTTTTTTTTTGTTTTTTTTAAATTCGTAAAAGAGGGGATCTGTTGGAGCCCTCAACCAAAACCAATACAACTGAAGGACAAAATATTAGACAGAAAAGAATACACCTTTACAAACAATCAAAAAACTTACAAGTCTAAAAAGCTAAAGAAACTACTTTCACAAATTCACAAAAATCCCTGAAGAACTTAATTCCAAATGAACTCAAGACCCAGAGATCAATCAACAGTGAACTGCCAACAACCTCCTACTCTTGCGGGAGAGTAGAGCCTCCAACATCCACTGTGAGCCCTCATCAATTGTGTTTATTGCATCCAACTGCAGCCTTTCTGCTTCAGTCTTTCATCCTCCACGCTTCCCTATGGATCCACAATTTGCTTTAGTCAACTTTGATTCCTTTTTAGAAATAGTCAGGATTTATGCGGAAGCCAAAAGCTCTTCTTCCTCCTCCTGAATAGCTACTTCTTCCCCATCCTGATCAAAATCTATATTCTGCTATTCGGTTGTTGTGTCCTCCTTAACGCCCTCATCCCTTTTCTGGAATATCTGCCCTCACGGCCTCAATATCCTATAAACCAACCCCACTATTGTTGGGGGAAGACCCACCACCATCCACTGTCCCAGTAGTGCCCAAGGGCTTGCTGGAAACAAGAGGCACCGCATTCTTTGCTTGGGCAGCAAAGGGGCAGGCTTGAGAACGATCCAATTCATGTTGCACTTCTTTTGGAATCCAATTATGGAACTGGACTGTCAAAGAACCGGACAACAAGGGAGAAGAACAATCTGCAACCTTATGGCCAATTTTGTGGCATTGGAAACAATGGAAAGGCAAATCCTCAAAGTCCAAATATTGCAGCCATTGCCCATGCTTGGATAAAATCCAAATGGAGTGAAAGATAGGTTTAGAGATGTCTAAATAAACACAATCTTGCAGCATTTGTTTGAGACCCGTCAGCAATATCATCAATCTTTACAAACTCCCCAAACCTTCTCAGCCAATAGTTTGATCATGCCTGGATTTCCCAGACCCAGTGGAAGATGAACGAAACAGATCCAAATGGGAACCCTAGTGATGGCTTCAGCCATTGGATTGAAGAAGGGTTTCAAAGGGCATAAGAATAGCCCTAATCTGCCTCGTAACCAAGGGCTGTTGTTCCACACAAAATCTCTATCCTCCTGGGAAAGAAAAGTGATATGAAAGATTCCTTTCGACAGCAAAGTAAAAGATGGGCACATCCTTCTGGACCTGCTCCATCCAATGAAGGATTTCTGTTAACGAAGGTCTCAATCCCATGTACCTACCCACCAGTGACCTACTTCCCATCTCCTGAGAAAACCGACTCACATAGCCTTCTAGAAGACAAAACTCCACCGCTTTCACAGCCAACTGCAAAGGAATGTCTCCTGAAAAACATGCTGAAACACGAGCTGTTTGGTCGAGGCCTCCCAGGCAGCTCCCTTCCTGTGGAAAAAACCTTTGCAGTCCTTCCATCTCCAACAGATGCAGTCCCGCCATCTATGCACAGCACCCAAGAGGATACTGGACACACTTCCTTGGAAAAGACAGGCAAGTCTAAACAAAGGCCAGAAACCTGATTAGGGCAATCACCTAAGAAGTGTGGAGCCAGAACCAAGATGGGAAAAAAATTGCCCTAAGGTGAAAATTTGCTGCAGGAGTGATACACATTTGCCACATTTATACATCCTGGAAAGGCAGACTTTTCTTGATAGCTAGAGTTAATTCATGAGCCGTTGCTCCAGAATCCATCCTGCTTCTGTGCTGCCTTCTTTTTCCCTTCCTTTGCTCGCTACCCTGCCACTGCCATCATCACGTCATCTACAATAAAATGACAAGGTTAAGACTCTTGAATATTCCATTCCTTAAAAAAGTGTGCTTTACGATCTCACCTTGTTCTTGTGAAGTGAGATGCGGTTTGGAAGAAAATTCTCATGATCATCTAAGGGTAAACTAGGAGGCAAGGTAAAGATAGAAAATATCAAGATTAGAAAGACATGAGGAAATCCATTTGATCCAAAAAAAAAATTATGGAAAAGAAGGGCATTACACTATAAACATGGGGAAAAAAATAATAGAATCAAAGATTTATAGATAACAGCATACCTCAACAATATGATCTACAAAATCAGATTCACTTTCTAAAATCAAGTGCACTTCCTCCGAACTAAGATTGCCACTCACAATTAGTCTAATCAACCAGTAACTGTAAACAATACAATATACATGTTCAACTAAATATTATTTGTAATTTCATTTATATCCAAAAATAGCAACCAGAAAAAAGGGAACCAAGTCAGTAAATATAATGTTTAGCAGTTACCACTACGAGAAAAAAATATGAGAGGTCGTTATTTTCTATCATAGAACAGAAAATAAATTTCTAAATAATATTCTCCAACTATAAGACCCATATGCTTGGCAGCTCATTTCTATTGATGCTGTTCCTTGTATGCATGGCAATGATAATAAAAAGTCTCAGAAAGTACAAGTGTCAATTAGGATATAAATATTTAGCAGTTTATTCAATTTTACATCAATATAAAGGAATGGCAGAGAATATCTAACTTCAGATAATTATTATTTTAACATGCAGATTTACGCACACCAGGTACATTATGAATCAAGAGAATTGAGTGCATTCCAAATATTTGCAAGTGTGTCAATCACAATACTGAGAAAACATTAAGACACATATTAGCCCCAATTTGGGATGCAACTATGTACACAGTATGATTTTGTTCTTAATGAATTTTTATACAGTAACTTATAATAATGTGAGCTTAATTGCATATAAATAGTGAAGTCCTCATGTAATCATATAAAAAAGTCACTAATCATTAATGTAATGAGCATATGCAATTACAATGAATTGGGTGGTTGATGAGCTGTTGCTTCCAACCATTCCACCTTGTATTTGTTGAATCGAACCTGCCTCCAAGTCTGTAAGGAGGCTCGCCAGTGAAATTTGACTTCACAACTATCTTACTAGAAATAGAAGAAGCGTGGCACAGCGCCAAGATCTAGTACTCGAAAACATTTATAGGCTATTTGTTAAAATTGAAATGTATTAAAATTAGAAACATAAGGTTTTCATTGTCCATAACATTAAGAAATAAGCTTTTAGAAAATTTTGTGTAGCAATTTTCAATCAACGTTTCAGATCACATTCGAAGATCAATCGCCATGGCAAGAGAAGATGTTTGAATTGTGGACTTAATCTCCTTATATATAAATATTTTAAGTGAAGTACCATGTTGCCATTTATTGGGGTCAGCTAATAGAGAGAGAAAAATTCAATGCACTAGACGTTACTAGCATTGAATTCTTTTCACCATTACTTAAAAATAAAAAAATAAATTTCAGAACTAAAAAAAATAAAATCCACGAAAAATTAATAATCTAATTAAAAATTCAGAATTGAAAATTAGAAAATCATTAATGATTTTTTTTACATTAATTTTTAAAATTTATTAGAAAATGAAACTACTCTAAATTTAATTTTTAAAAAATTATGAACGAGCTAACTCGTACTGTCTGCAATTGCCTTTTTTTTTAATCGTACCAGGGCCATCACCAATGGTGGGTAGGGTTTCTGCGACCCTACTCCACCCCATTGCCTCTTCTATTTTCCATTCTCTACCATTGATTCTAGGAAGCGCAAACATTGAAGATTTACAGCTCAAACTGCCGCAAAAGCTGTCTGTAATGAAGCATCTAGATCAAAATCTGTCCCATCGGCATCCTCCAATGCTTTTGTTCCTCAACTAGACTCAACACCCTTAGTTGAGATTCCTGTTGAAAACGTTAGCCATTTTATAGACACCTTAAAGGAGCGTGCCCTATTCAATCAGTTCCTTGCATTATGGCCAAGCCCTACCACTCTTGAAAGACGGATCACCTCTGTCTGGGATTCGAAAATTTCTGCCTGTGAGCTGCTGATATGTGGTCGCGGATACTTCACTGTAATATTTAAGTCCACCGAGAGCACGATGCAATTTTTCAGGGCAGACCTTGGTTCATGGGTTCTAGTGCTTTGTTCCTAAATGTTTGGTATGCTCAGTTCGACCCCAAGGCAGATGCACCCAAAGAAGTTCCAGTCTAAGTAAGGCTTCCCTTTCTCCCACTACATTTATGGAACAAACCCTCATTAGAGCTCATTGATAATAAAATCGGGAGATTTTTTGCCATAAATCTTTAAATGCTGCATGTGCTCGTATCTGAGTGAAAATTAATCTCAAAAACGACCTTCCCAAATCCATTGGTATTAAGGTTCTGGATTGGATACACACCCAAGGGTTGGATTATGAGCAAACCCCCAAAGATACAGATACGGGTACGGATACACACCCAAGGGTTGGATTATGAACAAACCCCCAAAGAACATGAAACTCAATCTCACCGTCTCTTTGACTGCGAAGAAGCTTCTTCTGTTTGGATTTTTCTCTCTCTCAACTTTGGAGTTTGATTTCGAAACAGACTAAATCTGGAAACTTGCACTCGGCACTAGAATTATTGCTACATCAGTTTTTTCAAAGGCAAACATCTCATCAAATTTTTCTGGCCTTCCTTACCATTTTATTGTATGTGGTTTATTTGGCTTGACAAGAATCAAAAGATTTTTGAAGACACTACAACTCCGATAAACTCTCTTATCCACAAGATTCAGCATGCCATGGTGGAAAACACCAAAGCCTGTTTAAAAAAAAAAGCAAAATCCAACCGAGCACTCCAGAGTGGAATTTAATCTTTTCAAAAATTGGAACCTCAAGGAATGGAGCTTCTAAATGCAATCCTGGTATCGCTGCTGCTGGTAGCGTGTTATGCCTCAGCCCTCAATTCAATATTCTTGATTTCTGCTTAAAGTTAAGGCAGGCCTTTAATAATATTGCTGAGCTTATGGGCTGCAAGTTTGGACTTTCTATCGCTGTCAAGGAAAATCTTAAGATTCTCGATGTTTACGGAGATTCGAAGTTGATAATCCAATGTCTCTCAGGGAATCAAGGGATCAAACCGGTTCAGCTCTGCCTCGTGCTTACTCTAGTTACTAAGATCCTTCAAAATTTTGATCAAATTAGCTGGCAATTCTATGTTGTTTGGGTATGGGTCCGAGGACGTCTCGGGTACGCGGGTACGTCATTTTTCAAAAACCTTGATTTGGATACGTCGTGGGTACATTTGTGTATATATATATATATATATATATATATTACTCATTTTTTTAGTAAAACACTTGAAACTACATAGTATGAAATATTTGTCTATAAATGATAAAACACTTAAAAATATATAATATTCATTCATTCATTAATTCAAAGACAAGATGTACATTCAAATCTAGAATAAATCATCTCAACTGCCCACAAAATCATGAATGCCACTCCCATTATTTTTCAACTTTATCATTTACTGACACTTTCTCTCACAAGGGCTCATCGGTGCATTGAATCTCACGAGTGCATGCCTTAAGGGGTGCACATGGAATGGGGTGGGATCGGCTTGTGGCACTTTGCGAGAGATATTCTCATACTATTCTATCACGCATACATCCCTTCATGCAGCCTTCATACCTCCTATGATGTCTCCTCAAAATCTTGAAACCCTAAAATATGGCTAAGTCTAGAACCCTGGAATCTGACTAACTCTGAAATATGATAGGATCCTCCAAAACCTAGAATTTGCATTATAGCTCCTAGCAGTCCGAAACCCCTCTCAAACACCCTGAAAGTATATAAATAAAATATAACTTAAAGTATAAGTGTAAACTTATACTTAAATGTTTATTTTATTTATATACTATTGGGTTCGGACTGGATTTACATTTAGGGTTGCTTAGTTTTTAGGGTTTTTTTTTAAGGATTTTCTGAGCTTTTTTTTTTAAAGTTTTTTGCTATTTTTCTACCGGAATCCCTCGGGCACGCTCCGAGACGTCCCGGGTACTCCCAGAGGCGTCCGTGGCCTTGCTGGACGTTTCCGGCATGGCCACGGACGCCTCTAAGAGTACCCAGGACGTCCCCGTGCCGGAGGCGTCTCCGAATAGGAGGCGCCGGGGGGAGGGCGTACCCCTACAACATAGGCTGGCATCATATGCCTCAAAATTCGAACCGTTTGGCAAATGAACAGGCCAACGAAGGCATTCAGATAAGCCTCGTTTCAGCTCGCATATGACATTTCAGAACTTGAAGGGCCAATACATCTCATAACCTGTGATCCTTTTGGTTATGCCTACCCCGGTTAGGGACTGTTGTCTTTTCTTTTCTCTGATGTATCTCTTGCTCTAATTGTAACTTATTTCTGTATCTAATTAAAGTCTTTTCCTTAAAAAACAAGTACTTGGCATAACACTCATTTCAAACGATACCCCGGTTAGGGACTGTTGTCTTTTCTTTTCTCTGATGTATCTCTTGCTCTAATTGTAACTTATTTCTGTATCTAATTAAAGTCTTTTCCTTAAAAAACAAGTAGTTGGCATAACACTCATTTCAAACGAAGCACCACATTTGCATTGAAAAGGCAAAGGTGCTAGTTGTCGACAAGCACTATTTTGAAAGGCATTTATGAGAAGCTATTGAGATTAATAAGCATTCACTTAATCTAAACTAGGAAGGGGTTGGGATTAAGCCAAACATGGAGGTCAATCAACATGCTAAAAAGGACACAAACTTTTGAGTAGTTTTCATTGTCTAGAGATTTTTAAAAATTAATTCAGTTTTTTATTTCCAAAAAAAAAATCGATTATGAATTTTTTATTTTCAATTGTGAATTCTTAATTAGATTATTAATTTTTGTGGATTTTAATTTTTCAGTTTTTGTTTTTATTTTTAAATAATGGTGAAAAGAATTTAATGCTTGTAGTAGTAACCACTAGTGCATTTAATTTTTCTCTCTATTAACAAACCCCAATAAGTGGCATCATGGTAGTTCACTTAAGACATCTATATATAAGGAGCTTTAGTCCGTAATCCATACGTGTCTTCTATTGTCCTCGTGATGGATCTAAAACGTTGATGGAAAAATTGGTACAGTTGTTTCCAAAAGCTCATTTCTTAATGTCTTAAAATGTTTTCCAAAATTGTTTCGAGGCATTTTTTACTTGAAATAGCTTGTCATCCAATGATAATATACAAATTGCATCCCATTTCAAAATGCTTACACCTCTTTAACATCATAAAATCCATGAACCCAACAAAAGATAGATTGCACAAACAACAACTAGCCCTACGTAGAAAGCATCCAATACTTCAAAAGAACTAGAGAATCAATAGTGTTCTAAATATACACCTAAGTTGTCTTTTTTTCCTTCAAAGAATATGAAACATGTTTTCTATCAACGCTCCACTCAAGTTGGACATGGGAAATCACACCATAAAAATTTTGGTGCCATTCCCAAGTTTAGTGGTCCCTGACGGAGATGCCTATACAAAAGTCTTTGACCAATCTAGGTGGTAAAGAATGGGAAGGCTCGGTGATTGACTTGAGTTCCAAATTAAACCTTTGCATACCACTTGGATGAAGTGATGCATAAGAGGACCTCCTCCCACCTCGAAAAGTCTACAAGGATACTTTTTAGGTTGGAGCTAACAATGGAAAGGTCGCTTAACTCAAAAGTGGGAAAAGCAGGGTGTATGAGAAGAGGTTGGGAGACAATGCTGACAGAATAGACTAGTGAGAGGTGTAGTTATTAGTTTTAGTATTGTGACTTAAAATAAAAAAATTCTGTACATTGTCTTGGCATACTGAGTTTAAAAAGTATGTCAGCATGCTTTTATTTCCAACCAAGTATATGTGTATGCACATGTGATATTTAATTTTTGTGATCAATCATGGTCCCGACTAATTGCGTTTGGTAGGAGTGCTTATCAAACTGTTGTCTAACCAAAATACCCTCTTGGCCAAAGACTATATGTTATGACCAGACACATGCTTGGGGAGCTCTCTTGGGAATTCTCGCTAGTGTAATTTTTGTCCATATTTTTGGAGAATATTTTACATGCTTATTTTTGGTGAATAGAATGGCAAGTTCTATTTATATTTCTTTTGATTCTTAATGGGTATACTCTTCCAATTTGGTTGTGCATATTTATTCCCATTTGTTATATTCAGTTTCGGTGTCGCTTCCTACTTGAATTTGGGTAAATCACCTTGATGACTGAAAGTCTATCGAACATGATGTAGGTAGAGATGGAGTCCTAAGTTTCAGTCTAAGAGATTTCATGGGCAAAGAACTTGACATTTCACAAACCAATCAAAAAAGAGCATTGTTGGACAAATAGACAAATATTTCTAAATTTTCTCGAACATATTAATTCGAGAACACAATCAAGAGAGAGCTTGTGAAACCCAAATTGTGTGCGACTCTATCTAGGACAACTAGGTACAGAACAAACATGTTGACCGGATGAAGCCAATTTGCCAACTCTTTCTTCTTCACTATTTTTCAATGTGATATTTGCGGAATAAACACAAATGTGATTTAAAAAGTAAGTTATTTGATAGAGATATCAGAATAGAATTCATCAACAAAAACAAGAGTGGTCATAAGAGAGATGTCAACATGGTCAAGGTTTATGACCATTTATCATAGCAAACCAAAACATACAAGAAGACAAAAACAACTCCATGGAGCGCATAAAGTTAGGAGGTCCACACAATTGTTGGAACAAAGCCAAAAAAGTGAGGCTACTAGAGGTAGCCAAAAAAGTGCCCCTTCGAAATGAATGAGGTGCATAAGCCCTTCAATGTAACGTATCTACAAAAGCCATTAAGAATAATTAGACTTTTGTTGAGCTCCCTTGGGTGGAGAGAAGTCCTCATTAAGAAAGAAGGTTAGACTTCTCTGACGAGGAGAGGAATTGCTATCAATAAAAAATAAGACTCAAAGAACTATTGATTAGTGAAGAGGACATCATAGTGGGGTCTTCAGTCAAACATTGATTCAGTGAGGCAAGTGGTGATCAAGAAGCACGGCCCAAGGAGGTTGAAGATGTAGAAGACTAGACTATGAGGATTGTTGAAAGTTCGATAGGGGAGAGAAGCACCCAAACACATTAGGCAATGCTCAGGAGGGGATTCAGGAATGGGAGCATGAGGCACCTTTGATCTATGCTATGCATCCAATAATATGCCTAGAAGGGGACTCTATCACGGGAGAGTGGGACTCTGGTCTACCAACAAAAGAGAATCTCCTAGACTGAGCATCGTGGACAACATACACGGGAGTCTTTGATCACCACTTCATGAGCATTTGGGAGAAGAGTGCAAAGAGAAAATGGACAAAGAATGGCGAGTCTACCTCCTAACAAGAAAAGTTGCCCAAATTCTATGTCAACGAGAAGGAAGATCCCATTTGCAATCATAGAACATGTGGAATATTTTGGATAGCCAATGATCAAACTTATGAAACATATTCGCTATGGGCATTTTTAACGACTCATAGAGGGGTAGTTATCGATTGGTACACATAGCATCCAAACCTAATAACTCGTTTTCATACTAGGGAGAAACTAAAAAAAAAATTATAAATGGAATTCAAATTGTTGTGAATCGACAACAAGATTGATCCAAATCACAAGAGGTCTGTGGTACAACACTCTAAAGGAGGATCAAGATGTGTTATATGTGTATGTGAAAGCAATATTGAATAAGATGGAGACTAGAGAAAATAATAGAACTGGAAAAGAAAGCTATATTAATTTGTGTGTCCTGTACATGGCATTCTCTTCAGAAAGATGTATAATTGTCTACTTTTATACCATCTCCTCACTAACTAATGCTACAGACGTGTATACATAGATTATAATGCCACGAAGGCTAAGGAATCATTATGGAAGTTGAACTATTTGGGATTCCATGTGTGACTCTTCATTTCCAACGATTGCATGACTTGACTACCAAGTGTGCAATATGTTGATAGATGTTGCGGCATAATGTGAGCCCTGGAAGTGCCACTTGGCATGGCACACAGTGTCCACATGCAATTTGGAGGTTTTACGCACAGGCTAAGTTGTGCAGTATGTCTGGAGTTGTTGTGCCATTGGCCATTATTGTGCAAAAGTCTTGCGCATGGCACAAAGTGGCACAGTATTGTGTAGGTCACATAGGGTGCACGGAGGTTGTCATGCAAAATGTGGAGTTGCGTCAAATGGCGTTGAGATTGATTATCCATATTTTCGCACAAGGCAACTGCCCCTCAACCCTACAAGGGCTAAGCCCTTGACACTTACACATTTCGCACCTAAGGGGCAATGTACGCAATGTTGTCTTCTAAATTATGAGGCATATTTCCAGGTACTGCACGGAAGGTGCATGATGTTGTACATTGTTCGAAGGTGCTCAAAGCGCAAGAGTTGTGTTAAGGTGCTCAAAGATAAGGAACTATGTGGCATACATCTAAGCATTGTGCAAGTGTGCATGATGTGAGGAGTTGCACAGAGTATCATAGGTAACCAAGCCTTCCAGGTAAGAGCACCGCTATGCACGGATCAGATATTATCAAGGAGACTTACAACATTAAGCAAGGAAAAGGAAAACCAAACCGCTCGAACAATAGTTGCCTAAAATAGTTACTTAGAATGTTGGAGACAGACCATGTCGACAAGAAGCATTAGTTCATTGAATGACTTTCCAAAGTTAAGAAGGAAAATGAAAGTCATGCCACCGACATTGTACCAAGAAGCATATAACCGTCAAAATATTGAGAGTGAAGACAATTCAACGGTCAAGGCAGAGTTTGTTCAAAGAGTTTGTTTAAGAAAGAATCAAAGTCCATAAAAGAGGTTCAATGTACAACCTATAGAAAAGGACACATGGATCTATATGCATGGGCAAAGAAAAATCTGGGGCACACATGGAGAATATATGATCAGATCATGCCCAAGGGGCTATTTTATTGTAGTCTCCGCAAATGATTCAGATCCATAAAGTATATTTGAGGGAGGGCATGCTTATTTAGGAATGCAAGTCTTATGAAACATTGGCATCTTAGTTTTACATCAACAAAGCAAATGCCATCCAAGGCCTCTATGTGGATCAGACCCTAGGCCCTCCCACAAGAATATTGGTCGAACTATTGCGTTTCAGACAAACGATAAATTTCAGGGTAGACTATTATGTTCTTCCAGACCTTTCCACAGTAGAGTAGTTAAAACTAAGCCATAATTTGTGTAGAAATAGTGTCAATAGCCCGAAATGCAGTGTGCAAGTAGACACAACAGTTTCAGAAGCTCCAATTCATGGGATTAGCAATAAAGGAACCTCCGGATTATGAAGGCTGGCTTCTCCTATCCTAACACTAAACTAATGCATATTGGGGAGAGAAATAAAAAATAAAAAGCAGTAAATATACAAAAGAGCGATGCACCAAAATGATGTGCTCTCCACCCATCTAAAGAAAAGAAAAAGTACAGAACAGCAGCTGTAAATCTACATGAAACATTCCAAAATGACAATGCAAGAGGAAAATAGACATGTAACATAAAGAGAGGAAAGAATACAGCCACAATATCTATATAAAATGCTTAACAAACTACACAGTTGTATTAACAATTCCTGAAATGAGCATAAAATAAGAAATGTTGAGGCAAAAAATGTTCACAGTGGGCTGAGAGGAGAACCCCAAAAATAGAGAGACTCACTGTATTAATAGAGACTCACTCTATTAATACAAAAATTGAAGGGAGAAGGAAGAAGAAAAGCTGCTTCAAATTTACAGACAGCTTGTTAGAATTGCCGTCCACCATGAATGCAGAAATCTAGCTCAAATCCACAGTTTGCATGCCTGGGAAATACAATCATGAAGCTTCAATATTAGTGGAGCAAAATTAAGGCAAAGCCTTTTTAAAATAATTATCCACCGTTTAAACATAGCCCATCACTTAAATATTAAAAGTTTAAAGCTTTTAATTAAAACATGCTCCATCTTATGCCTAGCCTACGACTCCCGTTGTTTTCTTTTAAATTGCCAAGGCTTGAAAGCCTTTTTAAATAATGGGTGGGCCCTTGCCCTTTTAATAAAAGGTGAACACCTTACGCTTGCCAACTGAGGCCTTGGCTATTAAATGGTAAGGCATGCAATTTTAATTAAATGGTGGTTGTACATGAAGATAGAAAGGATTTAATTCCCAGGGTGGGTAAGGGAAATCATACATGGCGGAAAATGCATGCAAATGTTCTGAAGAGAAGAAAATTGTAACGAGTATATCTAATGCGTTGAATCCCCAAGAATGTCACTATGTGCTCTGGGGATATCAAATGGATCCAGCTGATTGATTATGACTAAGTAGAAGGTCCTTGTATAGTACAGTATGGGTATGGGTACGGGTTTCGGGTACACCAATACAACAAATTTTGTTTTTTTTTCCAAGAAACGACTTGGGTATAGCCATTAAAAAAACATAAAATATTTAAAATATTAAAAAATAGCCAAAGATGCAAAATTAACCACAAAACAGTTGAAAACCCTATTGATAATGTAATGCCAAATGTCATGATATTCATTGGCCGAACTTAGAACAAGTACTTGGTGCAAATGTATACACCAAAATCAAGTAAATGAGCATATTCATTATATTTGTATTGTTCTTCATCGAGAGCATCAATCATTATAACCACGAGCAATTGAAAAGATGTAAAGGCATATGATTAGCAAAACAATGGCGTACTATTTTTCAGCCCTAAGCAATTGAAGAAATGAAGGCGAGAGAGTAAATGTGCAGTGAGAGGTAACTGTGAGTATGCAAAGAGAGGTAAATGTGTTGTTGTTGTTTGCTTTTAATAAAATGAATGTGAGAATGGATTTTAGGGTTTCCCCATTTTTATTTTTATTTTTTTTAATTCTTTTAAAGTCCAACTTTGACAATTTGAAATTTAAAATTAAAAAAATCACTTTTGACAGTGGGTTCTCTCCGGGTACAGCCAGGTACTGCATGACAGGATTGGGTACACCCGGGTTTGTCCTTGGAATAACCCAGAAGTACCCAACCCTGCCGGGCAGTACTCAGGTTGTATCTAGAGGAGTATCGGACTGGTAGCAGTATCCGGAATGCACGGTACCAAGATCAGCTCCCTTGGGGTGAAGGATCAGGTAAAGTGGGATCATGAAAGGTGCAAAGCATGTCATGGATACAACCATCTAGTTTAGGATTGCCCTTTGGCTAAAAAGCTGTAGCTTCTGCCAAAGCATTTATCACGTAATCAGGTGGATAAAGAGGGCCTCATTAAACCAAAAATAAAGTGTGGTAAAAACAAAGTAAAATAAAAATTAATTTCATCGAAAAGGGAAGAAAAGAAAAGCGTTTAAATGTAGAAGGTAGAAAATAATTCCAGAAACAAAATTGCCTAAAAAGGAAAACCATAAAGAAGATGAATCTCTAATTTCAAAATACAGTTTTACTGGAGATTTGGAAACCTTGCTTGAGGTACGTTTAATGGGCCTTAGTGGGACAGAAATTTTGAGGATGTACAAGAGGAGCTAGAAAAGGATAACCAAAGAAGGAAAACGCCCCCTCCTGAATATCACAAGCAAGATCTACGTATGTTCCTTTAGCTTGACTCAACATAGAAATGAAAAATTCAAAGATTAGGCAATCAGAGTAATTCGAAAACTCCTAACAATGGACCAAAGAAAGGGGAAGAGACTGCACACATGATAAATTATAGAAGATAATGGCAAACAGAAAAATTATTGGGAGGTTCCAAATGAATCAAGCCTTCCATATGAAAGTCATGTCATGGAATAAATGAAGGCTAAATGCACCTCTTAAGAAGAGACTGTTCAGAAGATTGAAAGAAAGAGCAAATCCGGATGTGGTTATTCTCTAAGAAACTACACTCAAAATGGAACTTCTACATCAGCATAGCCTTGTTATGTGACAATGCATAAAAGTTGTTGGAGCAGGAGAGGAAGGCCAATCTGGGGATTTGGCCATTTTCAAAAATCCTAAGGAGGTGTCATGTCACCATCTAGATTCCACACCTAATTGGATAACTTTTCAAGTAACAAGCTCAAAATATAATCTCACCTTTTTACTATATTTTATGGGCCATGTAGTGCAAATCAACAAAAGGCCTCCTGGGATCAAGTCCCGCAAAGCAGCATCCATAATAATTCCAGTAACTAGATTATATGTGGCGATTTTATGTCCCCAAATGATAGTTCAAAGAAACAATGGGAAACCAACATCCTAACCATGACAAAGATGAATTCCAAACATTCATCTTGGATATGGAGCTATGGGATATCAAACCAATGGCGGGCTGGTTCACCTGGACGAATAAAAGGAAAAGTTTTTACTGTTAAGTGCCTAGATACAATTTTAGGAAGTGTCAATTGGTTAGACACACGCTATACCTTAAAACTCGAAATCATGCAGGAGGGGGTTTAAATCACTGGCCCATAATCATGTAGGTAGAGAACTCCCCACTGAGGAGAAATACTTAAAATGTTGAAAAAATGTGGCTTGAACATTAGGACTTTGACAATTTTGTCAAAGATCTATGATGGATACAACTGATAAGATGAGCTCTAAGATGTATCTGTTTGCAAAGAAATTTAAAACAGTGAAAACCTGGCTGAGAATTGGAACAAAGAAACCTTCCAAAATATCTTCAAGCAATAACAGCTTTAAAGCTCAAATGCAGTCTACCCAAACCCAAATTTCATACGATGGCTTCAATGAGGCTGTTCAAAGGGAGGAGGGGGAGAGAGCGTGTAGATTAGATGAAGCCTACAAAAAAAATATCTTACTGAAATGGAACTCTACATTCAAACGGCTATTGGATGGTGATAGAAACATTAAGCTCTTTCATAAATCCTGTGTTTTGAGAAGACAATATAACAACATTAAGAGGTTAGAATCACAGGATGGCTCTTTAATTGTAAAAATAAAATAAATCAATCGAAATTTTTCAGAGATATCTGAACAGAAGCTGACATTTATAGTCAACTTGTGCAATAAACCTTATCCCATATCTTATTCTCAAAATCAAATCCTAATGAGCAAGGCAACAGAAGAGGCAGTGAGATCAGCCCTGTTTGAAATGGAACGCAATAGAGCCCCAAGACTAGACAGTTTCCCAACCCTCGTCTTTAAGCATTTTTGGGATCTGTAGGATTCTGAGCTTACAAAAATTGTAGGAGAATCAAGACTCTCAAAATGTATTCCAAAGAGTAACAACACAACCTTCATTGCCCTTATTCCAAAAAGTAGTGAAGCAATAAAACCTTAAGAGTTTCCAAGCCATCCTACTCCAATTGCAATGATGAAAAGGTTGATAGCACTATACCAGCAGTTAATTGGTATCCTTATCTACCCAGTTCATACCCGACATGATATTTCTTATGCTATTGGTCCCATCTCCAAATTCATGAATGATCCTCAGGTTCCTCATAGAAGGCGGCTAAGCATTTTCTAAGGTATATTAAGGGTACATAGTCTCTTGGCATTGAATATACATGAGATAGTGGTGTTTCTTTGATTGGGTATACTGACTAAGATTGGGCAAGTGATATGGACAATGGGAAGTCCATTTCTGGAATTGTATAGCCTTGGTATTGGTGCAATTGCTTGTCATAGTAAGACACAAGCAACTTATATTGCCCTCTTGACTACTGAGGCTTACTATAGAGATGTTATATTGCAAGATAAGGAGAAGTTTGGATTCAATATTTCCTGAAGAATTGTGTTTGCTATAAAAGCAGCCTGCATTCCTAATATGTGCTAATCAGAGCCCTATTTAGTTGGCTAAGAATCTTGTTTTAAAGCATGAACCAAGCATACTGAGGTACACTATTAAGCGAATCTTCTGCATATACTTGTGCATGCTTGTTTATGCTTCCATTTGTGCCTATGCATGCTTCCATGTGTGCTTGTGCATGCTGTATGGAATCTTCCACGTGTACATGTTTGTGCTTTATGGAATCCTCCCCTTGTACTTACAAGTGCCTTATGTTCAAGTCTATGCATTGCGCGCATTTCATAGATATGTCATCCATTGTAGCATATACTCTTCAGCATTGTTGATAATTTGGATACATGGTATGCAGCTTAATTTCAATGTCCTAGGTGTTTAAATGCTACTCAATTTATATTCTTCCTAGGTGTTTGAATGCTACTCAACTTATATTCTCTCTCATTTTCTACAATTTACATTTTGAAAAAAATCATACTTTATTTAGATATTTTATTTTGTCTTTGGATTTTGCAAGCTCAACTTTGATGGCATAGGTAGGGTGACTAGAAGTAACCAAGGATCATTCTTGGGTGTCTTCTCAATCAACCTTGGTATCATGATTAATAGCATGGCAGAGGCAATAGGTCTTCTGGAGGGATTGAAGTTGGCAAAATCTCTTGGGAGTCTAACACATTGTGATAGGAGATTCTCAAACTATAGACGAAGATACATAAAAAGGTACTAACCTTAGCTAAAAAATACATTGCATTCTAAGGAAAGTCATGGACTTGGTACGGGCCTTCGAAAGCATAAATTGACGTCACTGCTTAAGAGAGGCAAACAAGGTGGTAGATCATGGGGTAGACTCCCAAGGTCATATTTTTTTTATTTGATAGGGTAAAATACAGGTTTTGGAAGTCCTGTAACATTTTACAAAAGATAAAACAATTAAGCTCAAATGGGACGCCTCAACGAGCGGCCCATGTGGAACCAAACAGCCGTCAGATAGCTAAACCTTAGCTTGCCAAAAAGAAAGCCCCACCTATAGCAAAACTCCAGCTAGAAACAGACAGTCTTCCACTAAACTTCTATCTCTGCAAATCAACTATGCGGCCAAAAGAAACAGAAGAGCCTAAGCTACTCATCCACTCAGCAAATATTACCTTCCTCTGGCAACCTAGTTGCCATCAGGAAATCTTCCACAACGCTTCTGCCAAACTTAACCAAGGGGCCCAGCCCTTTTCACTCATCTTCTGAACTTCTGCTTGGATTCCCCCTGAGCAGAGGGTCATACAGAAAGACTGAACCACTGTTTTTCTACCTTTTTTCCTTTTTTGCACCTCGGTCCACCCTCCCTTGTCTTTCCCAACCTCCGATTGGACTAGTAAAATATTTTCAATCGAATTACAGGGCTGAGATTTGTTTTGCGCAGCTATAGCATCAAATGGTTCTGCCCTAGATGTGTCAATCTCTAGGTTCACCTCTGTGGATATGTCTAGAACCGAGTGGACTCAAGCTGAATCCGTAGCCTTCCTAGGAGTGATTAAATCTACCAGCAATTCTTCTTCGAATTGAAGAGGACTTTTTAGGTCCTCATTTAAAACAGAGGATTCAAGATCATCCAAAGATGAGGCAGAGTCATCGTTGTTAGAATCATCCAAAACAGTAAGGTGGGTAGGAAGGGAGTCCTTCCACCAAGAAGAATCATTCCTATTTCAAAGGTAGTTGCAGTTTTTGGTCAAATGTCTTGTATTAAAACAACTACGGTAGTGAAACAACAAGCCTTCACAATCGAGAGGTTGAAACCAAGAGTGGTCCCCTACTTGCAAAATGATCTTTTCAAGTAAATCCTTGGAGGTATCAATATTCACCAAGATCCTAGCAAAAGTAGTGTGAGAGAAGTGGTTGGTGTCTAGGTGCATTCGCAAGAACACACCCAAGGATTTACCAATTGCTTTTAGACTGGATTCAGTCCAAAATTGAAGAGGGAGGTGGGGTAGGTGAACCCAAAAGGGTTTTACATTAAGAGATTCAATCCCAAGGTCATATTACTAGCACATTTCTCCACCTTTGGGGTAGATTAACAGGGTCTTTAACACTTTTCTTTTAGAGGAGGCTGACATTATAACGGCCCCTATTTGGAATGATATTTCATTTGCTTCACTTTATTTGTTTGATGGCTTATATTACATACATAACTCTGTACAAGTCCCGAAGGCTATCATGGCAACTACTGAGAGAGTGATGAGATGGAAATATAATCGTGCATCCTTCAACCCATTTCTAAATTGATATTACGACAGTTTTCTGTTTCTTTTCTTTGCTTTGGTTTGGTGGGTGTTTAGAATAATGGCATCAAGGTCAAAGGCTAAGGAATGCACCATGTCTACGGAGGACACTAGTATCACAAATCATGCATTGAAGAATTCCTTCATAATTGAGTAAACTAAAACTCTAAGATTCACTAAATTCACCCTAGTAATAAGACTCCCAATGTATCATTACTAGCATGTCTTCCTAGCTTTGGGACAACTTAAAACACTTTTCTTTAAGACAAGGCGGACATTATAGTAGCCCCTGTTTGGAATGATATTTCATTTGCTTCACTTTAAATGTTTGACGGCTCATATTACATGCACAAGTCTGTACGAAACAGTCGTGGGGCTATCATGGCAACTACTAAGAGGATGATGAGATGGGAGGATAATCATCCATGCTTCAACCCCTTCTTAAATTGATATTACGACAGTTTTCTGTTTCTCTCCTTTGCTTTTGTTTGGTGGGTGTTTAGAATAATGGCACCAAGATCAAAGGCTAAGGGATGTACCATGTCAATGGAGGACACTTTTACCACAAATCATGCGTTGAAGAATTCCTTCAACATTGAGGATACCAGGATTGAGACTCATTAAACTCATCCAAGGAGAAGAATTAAGGGCTTCGAGGCAGAGGCCATACTCCAAGACTTTTTGCGGAAGAATTTGAGTAAGAAGTTGAGATGTAAAGATGAGAGCGGTTGTGATTCATCTTCTGATTGACAAAGAACTCACTTGGTTCGAAAAGAGGAAGCCCCAGCAAAGAATCGAAAGCTAAAGTGTTTGAGCTTGAGCTTGACTTGGAAGCATGGAAACACAATAAAGAAGGTTTATTTGAATATGTAAAGAAACTAGAAATTCTCCCAGCCAGCTTCATTAATCGTATTAAAAGAGATGTTTCATGGATATCACCTCCAGTTAAACGTTCCACTCCTTTGGCACCAACACAGGTGACAAATGCAGCAGAGGCTTCTTCTTTCAATTTAGTGCCTAGAAAACATTGTAAGGGGAGGCCCCACTAAGCAGGAAACAGAATATTGGAAAGACAGCCAGCCATGAGTTTGGACCAGTTGATTTTCCCCTGTTCTGAGCAGGCGATAGCAAAACTGAAAGCTAAGGACAAGATGCTAGCTAAAGCAGGAGGCAACAGAGAACCAGCTTGGATGGATGAGGTGAAGCATGCTCAACCTGCAGAGAAGGAACCAGCAAGCCCCCCTGCCCTTGAAGGCCTCCCTCCAGCCACCATTGCAGTATTGATTGACGAATACAAACACGGGGACGGGTACCATGTGGCTCACAAGAAGAACCATTGACAGGTCTCCAAAAAACATATTTAGATGTTTATTTTATTTCAGTACTTTTCTGTTGTTTTGAGCAGCAAGTGGAATAGTAGCAGATCCTGGCCTCCCTAGTCTTGTTTTTTCTTTTCTAGTCTGGATCCAGTGGTTCAACGCAAGTAAAAACTTGGTTTAGATAGGTCATGTTTCTATAAAGTTCCTCAAACCATTAATGGTTCATGAATAAGGCAGTTGCACTTCATTGTTAATTATTCAGTTGTGGTACAGAGAAAACCCCTCATTTATACAGCAAAAACAAGAAAAATTGAATAAAGCAATAAGAAAAAATCTTTTTCTAACTAGTACAAGGTTTATATAATGTTATGGCTGCTTAGATTTTTACGTAAAAGGCGTAAAACATATCTATAGTGACAGAACACAGTCAAATCTATCCTAAAGTTTACGAGGGAAATTTTTAAACTGGTATAGTTGTCATATTACCGGTAGGACCAAGCTTGCTCACTCTTTGAAGCATAAGAGATAACAAGTGCTGACAATTGAAGTTCTGCGCAATATGCTTCTTTGAGTGGTTTCTGTGAGATCACCTGCTTCCTGTATACAAATAAAACAAAGACAATTTCTTATGTTTTCCTTTCCCGATCAAGATCGCTAACTATGTTTTATACAAATCATGCATATCACAACTTAGACACAAATGTGCCAATAAGTACTGAATGATGCAGAGTCTGAAAAGTACAGCAACCAGAAAAGACTTTATGGGCTTTGCAAGTAATCAATTACAAGATGGGACAATTTCACCATGTAATATATATTTAAAGACTTTATGGACTTTATGGTTTATAAAATATTAATATAATATATATTATATAATATAATATATTTATAAATTATATTTTATAGATTATAAAATATTTAAAAAATATTTTAATAATATGATATATTTAATTTATAGTTATATTTTATAGTTTATAATATAATATAATAATATAGTTTATGCTTTCTAGTTATATTTTATAGTTTATAATATATTCATATATTTAATAATTTTAAATTTATTATATATGATTTTTTTAAATATATATTTTTCAATTATATAGATTTAAAATATATTAGACATATATATTTCTTCAAGTAGAATTTAATCATGAATTTTCTAGCTGATTTTTACAATGTCACAAGATTTGCCAAATTTTTACCTAAAAATTCAGAATTCATCGATTTAATTCCAACACCCAAAAAATTGGTCAAATTCCTCTAGTATGGTATGGAAAAATTACCCGAGCGGGAAAAAACACCCTGACCGGGAAAAACAATCTACGCGGGAAGACAACACTACATTTAGCTATAAAATGACACCAATATTCATTCACATACACAAAAATTTGCAAAGATTGTCGGGTTCGACTATCGAGAACACTTTGCAAGGGTTTTTGGCATTCATTGTCTGAATCGGTCTGTGTTGGAGTGGTGGCACAACAAAACAACATTTGGAGTGGTATCCACTATTGTCATCAAGTTGTGAAGGAAGCATCCATTTTGTGAGTGGCATCACCTGCTACAGCCTGCTATAGAGGATTTGACTATCACTGACAACTATGAAGGCGTTCGCTATTGTTCGAAAATTGGCAGTCGTTGTTGGGGCCATTGCTTCTACTACCTAGGCCGGAATGAGGAGTGCACAGCAACTTCTAAGTAGGGTTTTTTAACGACTTTTTTAAAAATTAAACTTTGTTTTTAGGTTTTTTTATTTATTTATTTTTAATTCGTTTTTTTTTACTTTTTATATTTATTATTTTGCTTTTCCTGTTTTTTGTTTTTATTTATTTTATCTTATTTATAATTATATTAATTTCTATTTTGTTTTTTATTTATTTTTAATTTGTTTTTTATTTACTTTTATTTTGTTTTTATTTTTTGAATTTATTTATAATTATTTTAGTTTTAATTTTGTTTTTTATTTCTTTGTATTAATTTTAATTTATAAATATAATATTATTATTTTATTTCTTTAATTTTACATTCATTTTATTTCATTTTTCCAAAACATTGTTTATTTAAATTTATTTTAATATTTATTATTTTTATAAACTTTTAAATATATTAAATTTATTTTTTTATTTTATTTTTAATATTATTTTATATTTATTTTTAATTTGTTTTTCATATATTTTTTATTTTATTTTTATTTTCATAATCTTTCTAAAAAATTAAATTATTTTTATTTAAATTTTATTTTATTTTCATTATCTTTTTAAAATTTAAAATTATTTATTTTTATTTTCTTTTTAATTTTGTTTTTAATTAATATATTTTTCAATTTACTTTTTGCTTTGCTTTTATTTATTTTTATTTATTATTTATTTTATTTTTATTTTTACGATCTTTAAATTTTTTGAATTTATTTTTAATAATATTTGTTATTTTTAATTTTTAATTTGTTTTTTATTGTTTTATTTTTAATTTTACCTTACTTTTCATTTATTTTTATTTTATTTTCATTATCTTTTTAAAATTTAAAATTATTTTTTATTTTATTTTTATTTTCTTTTTAATTTTGTTTTTAATTACTATTTTTTTCAATTTACTTTTTGCTTTGCTTTTATTTATTATTTATTTTATTTTTATGATCTTTAAATTTTTGAATTTATTTTTACTTTATTTTAAATATTATTTTTAATATTATTTGTTATTTTTAATTTTCTTTTTTTTTTTTTTTTTTTTAATTTATTTTACCTTGCTTTTCATTTATTTTTATTTTATTTTCATTATCTTTTTAAAATTTAAAATTATTTTTTATTTTATTTTTTATTTATTTTTATTTTCTTTTTAATTTTGTTTTTAATTAATATTTTTTTTCAATTTACTTTTTGCTTTGCTTTTATTTGTTATTTTTTTTATTTGTATTTTTATGATCTTTAAATTTTCGAATTTATTTTTACTTTATTTTTAATAATATTTGTTATTTTTAATTTTTAATTTGTTTTTTATTTTTAATTTTACCTTGCTTTTCATTTATTTTTATTTTGTTTTTCTTTATTTTAATTTAAATATAACTATTTTAATTTTAATTTTGTTTTCATTTATTTTTATTTTGTTTCCATTTTTTATTTTTTTTAATTTATATATAATTATTTTTAGTTTTTATTTTTTATTCATTTTATTTATTTTTTTATTATTTAATTCAAAAATTCATTTTATGTAAATTTATTTTAATATTTTTTTAATTTTTATTTTTTTGTTAATATCATTTTATTTTATTTTTATTTTTATAATCTTATAAATTTAAAAAAAAAACAGTTTTAAAATTTTACCTTTTAGTTATATTCACCTTTTTTAATTAATATTTCAATAGTAATAATAATTTTCTTTTTATTTTATATTATTTATTTATATTTTTTAAGTTTTATTTATTTTTATTTTTTATTTCACTTTTAATCTTTATTTTAATTTGCAAAAAAAATTATGGCTCCTCAGAAATCAAAAACTAAGGGATGGAAGCATGTGCCACGAATCGAATCAAGGAATGAAGTAAAATGTACCTTGTGTGGAAAAATATGTTACGGGAGTTTAACCAAGGTGGTGGACCACCTACTTGGCGAATCGGGTGGTCCTAGTGGGGGTGTTAAAGCACGTCCTAATATTACACTAGCTAGAAAACATGTTGCCGCACCAAAAAAACTGAGAATTCAAGAAGAAATGCCCAAAAACACACCTTATGGGGATTCTCATTAGTTCATTTGTTGTCCCTATGGATAATGGGTATGCTGGGAAAAATTTAATAAATTTCAAAATATTAATACCAGATAATAACAAGGCACTACCACATTATTGAACACAAGAAATGCGACGACCCCAGAAAATTTCACAGCAAGCATTGATTCGAGTGGCAACAGGGAAGTAACCCCCAAGGAAGGGCAAATTCTTGAACAGCATGTAAATCAACAGAAATTTTAGCAGGTAGTAGCATCCTTCGCCCTGACACAGTGGCTCACATGAAGTAAGAATTACACAAATTTCTTCTTGGAGACAATTACAAATTACTGTTAACATTTTACAGGTTACACTCACAACGAGTTGCAAATCCAACGTTGATCTTATGCAAAACCCTAAATCGCGATGTTCAAAGTTATTGAATAAGATTTTTTTAATATATTTGTTGTTTGGATTGGTCATTCTATTCCCACTAATTATATCACGAATTTGAATGAATTTTTGGTGGTTCCTTAATGTTCAGTGAATTTTTTTTTTTTTCAATTTAATTCACCGAATGTGGTTACTTAGCATGAAACCACTGCCATTACCTCACTCTCTCTATGCTTCCAAGTTGCCCATTGGTATCCAACTGACTTTGCCCTACGAATAGGTCTGAGAATGAGCCAAGCATTGGGTTCTTTCACAGTAGATCTTGCAGTTGAAAATTGGTTTTCTAATACTACCTTGAGTCTGGAAACTCTTTGAGGGCTGGATATACCTTCACCAAAACATCTTCGGAAGCAGTTGAGCACCATCCAGTTTAGATTTCCTTTTTGAAACCAAACCACTGCGAAAAACAAGGAGATTTTCATAAGCCACCTCAAGGTCTACATGGACCCCTAACATTTCCACAAGCTTCTCCAAAGCCATACCACAAGTTGACCCTCATCTTTCATGGCAGAAAATTGATATGTATTTTGAAGATATCTGCCCCCAAAGTTTCTTCCTTCCCTTTGGCAAGAAAAGCCTACAGACACCATTCACTCCTTGAAACAGAGAAATGGCAGGGGAGCATGTATACAACATCTGACTGTGATGACACTGTTGTCAACCTAGAGTTGCAGGACATGTTGAAATGGCTAATCCTCTCTCCAGTTGAAACAATGGGATCTTCTCACGAGGGTGGGTGCCTCAATGGTGAGAAGAACCCCCAGAGAGGGCTGGTACCTGTAAGATGTATCAATGCGGATCTCTACTATGTGTTGCGGACTACCATGGAAAAGGGAGAAAGAAACTTGAAAGGAAAATCCTCCCTAATGACGGTGATACACCAGAATGTTGATCCACTCTACTTGGAACCTTGAACACTGAATCAAACAAGGGAAAAGGAAGACCTTTGATTTCAATTGATCACTATGCATAAGTATTTCATGAGAAGGTTCAATCCAATGACAAACACGTGAGGGAAAACGATGGAGAGAGCTCTGATACAAAACACTTTGCAGCCACCTAACATCCACTTACAGCGTCAACAAAAGACATAAAACACTGAACATGAACTACATAACATGATGAGCTAGCAACTAAGTACAAATCAGAATTTGGGAAGGGAGAGAAATCTACCACGTATGCAAATTACTGAATGAATGTACACTATGCCAGCGCTTAAAACCTGAAAGTACAGTCCTATTGATTGAAGAGGTTACACAACTCACCAATGGCAGACTCTGGTCTTACCAAGAGAGGGATAGATTTTACAAGGTTGAAAAGCCATTAATATAGAAAATTATAAAAAGCCAAGAGGTTGGCGTTGGAAATAGGAAAGGAAGTTAACTCTTCATTAGCCCAAGTCCAAATTGCATTGCATGAGTCTTCTAAATTTGTCTTTCCTTGGCTTATACCTGGCTGTCTTGCATGAAGAATCATTGGCGTTGAAAAAGAAGAAGACAAGCTTTGGATGCATGACACCTACGAATAGATGTCTTGACTTGAAAACTAGTCAACTCCAAAACAAGAGTAGTCAAATTCACTCGAACTGCTATAACGTTTGAAAGTCTCCCCTTTGCATGAAATCAATGCAAATGCCAAATTAAGAATTGCGTTTGAACCGCCAGAACATTTCGAGCTTTGAGACAAACGAGAGTGCATGCATGGAATTTTTCGCTGTTTGAAACATTCAATGCTTTGCCCGTTCATCATGCAAGACAACTCTATTTCCAGAACTGAAGCATGTTTGTTTTCTTAAACGCGTTCACTTCATTGGAGTCACTCACGTTAGTCTGTGCATGATCTTTGTTCACCCTACCTTTGTCTTTATTCTGCATTTGTTTTATTCGTTGTTCATGCTTATGTCCATGTTCAGTTCTGCTTCAATCTTTGCTCATGCCTCTATTTTTGCATTTGTCTTGCTTCTTGTTCAGTTCTGGCTCAGCCCTGTTTGTATTTTCTCTGCCTTTTCCCGTGTTCTACTTTAATTTGGGAATCGAGCTTTATTTTAGCTTTCGTCCTTCAGACAAATTGTCCGAAGGACTCTCTGTCTCTGCTCTTTCTCGGGCTTGGCATTTCCTTTTCTCTTTTTTGGCTTTGGCTTACGCCCTTGTCTTTTCTATCGGACTTTTGTCCTCCCGAATTCCTTCGAACTTTTTGTTCGAAGGAATTCATTTCCTTGCCAATTTTCCCGAATTTATTCTTTTAGGCTCTTATGTCTTGCCCTTTGGTTTTCTTCGGGCTTTTGTTGACTTCATATTCCCACGGATTTCCTGTTTGACAATTATTCCAAAGGATTTCCTTAAATTTTCTCGTTTCCTTTTTTGCCTTTTTTTTTTTAATTTCTATCGGGCTTTTTTCCCAAGTATATACTCGGTCGGACCTTTTCCTTGAATTCCTTCAGACTTTTTGTCCGAAGGAATTCTTTCGAACAAATAGTCCGAAGAAAATTCTTTTTCGTTTGAAGTGTCCCTTGCTTTTATGAAGGTGCCCTCCGCAAGGGCTTCTGCTTCCCAAAATTGCCCTTCGGGCTTTTTGATTTGATTATGTTAGTCGCCCGGGGGCCTTCCGCAAGGGCAAGGTTCTTCCAAAAGTGCCCTTTGAAAGAATTGTAAAGGTCCACTTCACCGACCAAGTGCCCTCCGCAAGGGCTTTTTGTCCTCAAAAGTGCCTTTCGGAACTTTTGAAAGGGCCCTGACACTGACCAAGTGCCCTCCACAAGGGCTTTTTTGCCTTCAAAAGTGCCCCTCAGAAGAATTGTAGGGCACCCAGGGTTTTTTAAGGGCACCCGGGCTTTTTGAAACTGTCCTTCGGAACTTTTGTCTTGACTTGAAAACCATAAAGTGAACCAACCCAAAGGGTTGCATACCTTTCGGGACTTTTGAATTGGACCTTCCCGAAGGGTAGGTGCCCTTCGGGTCTTCTCAACTATGTTTTTCCCTTTTTCTTTCAAACAAAAAGTCCGAAGAAAATAAGCTTTGAACGACTACCACTTAGTCATTTTTTCAGACTTTTACACAGACCTTTGAGAGATCTTTCCCTTGGACAAAATGTCCAAAGAAATAGTCCACCTCTTATAGCCCGAAAAAATCCTTGGGAAGACAAAATAAATAAACTTACAGCTTGTATGTATTGGCTGTATTTGTACATTTGGTTGTAATCAAGAAAGTTCCTTGGAAACCTCTGAATGACTAAAATTCACCTGGCTGTAGATGGCCACTTGGGTGGCTGTAAATGCTCATTTAAGGACCCCAAAAATGATTCACAAAACAAACTTGGCACCATAGCAAAGTTCCGAATAGTAGGGGTGACAATTTGCCCTGCGGGGGCAAAATTGTCAACAGAAACTTTGATTGATTCCTCTATATATGCGTAGAGCAACTCCAACTACCTTTCTTCCCACTGATCATTGTCTCACCAGAAGTGACTTAGATTCACCTATTTACAGGAAACGGCTTTGAAGCCAGTTTCGGAACCTCTAGTCCAGGTTCCATAGGAATATCCACACTGTGTGGATGACATTTAAATGGTCTCAATGGCACCTTCCACTCTTTTTGCTAATCCCACCAAGTTTGTTCCTAGAAAGTGAAACCTGAAATGGCATGCCAACTGCTGCTGCTACAGAATGACTCTCCTTAGAAATTTCTCTAAGCACCAGCTGAGAACTTGCTTTACTTTTTGAGCATGGGAGACTTCCAAACTCCTTATTTCCTTTTGGAGTTCTTTATCGTTGCTTAGCAATTCTCTTGAGCTGTTTTTATCTCTTTTTGAAGGAAAATTTGTTTTGTGTGCAATAATATTGTTCCATCCTATCTCACCATTCCCATAATCCAACATTTAACAGGAGCAGCTACTGAAACCCAGATAATACTAGCACTGCCAGTGTGGCCCTGAATTTGCTTGTAAAGTTCCTTCCTCCCATTTGCATTCTGATATATTATCCTCTGCGTGGTCATGTGTACCACTGTTTCCAAATATGACAATTCAGCTACTATATTCTTTCTTACCATCTGCCATTTATCCTAGAGACTTGAAATTTCCAGCCAAGATATTAACATTGTCCTCCTTGATCTATCGGCAATGATTAGTACCAGCTCTGGTGCCTCAGAATAATTTACCTTGGAATAACAATGGCTGTGATATCTACAATGCAGGTCATCTAATGTTACAACCCTTGACCCACCAATGCATTCTGAAACAATATACTCTGTCATTTCTGAGTGAACTCCTCTTGGGCAAATCAATCTGCCCCTCCGCTTAAGTCTGTCGAGTGTAATGTGGGAGGGGAATAAACAAGATCATCGAGGGCCTAGGTCACCGCATTCAAATTCATGTTCAGATTCATGGAGGATAAAATTCTTAAAAAATTCATTGCTAAAAAAATCAGCTATAAATTTTATGACTAAATTCGACCAAAAGAAATATGTAAATGTAATATATTTTAAATCTATATAATTAAAATATATATACTTAAAAAATATATATATAATAAATTTAAAATTATTGAATATATTATAAACTATAAAATATAATTGTAAATATATTTATATTATATTATATATAACTATAAACTATAAAATATAAAATATAACTTTAAATATATTATATTATACTATACGGGGATGCCAGAAAATTTCCCGGTGGGCACCAATTCGGGTGGCGACTGGGAAGGGTGACCAGCAGACGAGAGCAATTTCTTGGACAGCTTTTAAACCACTGAAAATTTTAGCAGGTAGCAACTTCCTTCGACCTGACAGCTGCACACATGAAGTAAGAATTACACGCGTTTTTGCTTGGAGGCCATTACAGTTTACTGTTTTCATTTTACAGTGTACACTCGCAACATGTTGCGAATCCAATGTTGATTTTATGTAAAACCTTAAATCATGATTGTCATAAGAGCTTTTCCACATTCTAGTTCTTATGTGTTTTGGTGATCCAACACTTTCTCCATCTATAGGAGCGAGCTGCACACATGAAGTAAGAATTACACGCGTTTTTGCTTGGAGGCCATTACAGTTTACTGTTTTCATTTTACAGTGTACACTCGCAACATGTTGCGAATCCAATGTTGATTTTATGTAAAACCTTAAATCATGATTGTCATAAGAGCTTTTCCACATTCTAGTTCTTATGTGTTTTGGTGATCCAACACTTTCTCCATCTATAGGAGCGACATGATTGCTCGATTCAGCCTTCTTATTGTTGTTCTGAAATGCTTCAGGACAGCTTTATGTCCTACATATTTTCCACTCTCAAAGCACTGACCCATGAATCATCCCTCTTCATTTTCCAAAGTATCCTCTTCCTCTAGAAGAATAACCTCTTCCTCTTTGGGATTGTTTCACCTTCATGAATATGTTGTCCTCTTCTGCCATTGTTTTGTCTGCTTCCTCTTGAGGACTTGCATCTACCTCTAGAGTTCACTTGTTGCCTTCTAGACAACTTTTCCTCCAACTTCAATGCACATTGATAAGCATCCTCAACTGACTTCAACGTAAATATTCCAATCTCATCTTGAATGGTAATACAAAGTCCATTTACATATCTTGAAACATTTTCTTGATCATCTTCCATATGGCTAGCTCTAATAGAAAGTCTATAAAACTCTTTTGTATACTCCTTTACACACAACTCCCTTTGTCATGAATTCTGCAGCTTTTTGAATAAACTAAGCTAATAATTTGAACACAAGAACTTACCATTCAGCTTTGTCACCCTCCTCTCACAAGTTTTGATTATATCTTTATCTCTTCTTTCTCTTTCTAACAACACATGATCCCACCGTAAGGATGCATGACTTTTCCGCTTGATACAAGAAAACTTCATCTTCTTGGGATCCTCCATTGATTCATAGTCAAAGTATTTCTCCATATATGTGATCCAATCAATGAGCTCCTCAGGGCTCAAGCTTCCATTGTAGCAAGGGGTATCCAACTTTGGTTTGCTACCCAAAATTGCAACAGCTGTAGTAAATCTACTCCCGAGTTCATCCAACATCTTTTCTACTTCATCCTCTTGAGCTTCTACTCTTTCATTATCATTCACATCTTCAACATGTGTTCCTCTCCTGTGTTATCTCCATTGCATTCAATCTTGTTGTGATTCCTCTCATCGTACCTGTCAGGTCTACAACTCTAGGTGCCCTTGGTCTCACAACCCTTCCAACGGGATTACCTCTGTACCATATCTTCACCCAATTATGAGCTTCTCTTTCACAACTTGCCAATGACTCAACAAGAGTCTTCACACACAAAACCCAACAAGGCATACCTTGTTCTAATACCAATTGGTGTAGATGGGATTGAGTGGGTCAAGTGAATGGTTGCCTTAATCCCCAACAGTGTTTCTCAACTCTCACTCTCTCAAGGACACAAGGCTCAGACTGGAAACAAACTCTATTAATGTTCTGCTACAGAAATTGCATACACATCTCACACTCTCCCCTTTCCCAGATTATGAAGAAAACACTCTCAATCCAAGGATTGGATTACAATGAACATACACCTCTCAGCAGGCCTCTAGCTTGGCTATTGCACAATTTGAGCTTCTCTAAGCTCCTCCTCAACTCTGTTTTGTTCTAAAGTTCCGCTCTCCCCTTGATTGGTCTCTCTTGCTTGAATCAATTGGAATGACTCTCCTTTCCTCTTCCAAAGTTGACATCAAATCTTGATCGCTGACACTAACACCCTGCCACACCCCTTGAGCTCCCTTTACTTTGGAAACAAGACCACACCTCATGTTTGATCAATCTGGGCAGTTACTCTATGCATTTTATCCACATGGATGAAACTGCTAGTTCATGTAAATTGACGATTGTGAAACCGTCGCGGCGATTGCATAACCACCTCTTGCACGAAGTGGCAATTTCAAAATTGTTGCTTGCATAAAGCGGGAGTTTCGCCATGATTCCATCAATAGGTCAATTTGACCGATGGAACATGACTGAAACCAACCTTCATGTATTTCCTTTCCATGTGATGTTCTTCGGCTTGATGTTGATCGTCTTCCACACATGCAAGCTGTCACAAGAACAAGTTGCACAAGACAACACAAGTGTACAAGAACCTGAACCCATGTTTGCGGATGATGAAAAATAGCTTGTGAACCCGAATGCTCACGCATCAACCCCTTTCCTTGATTGCACTTGAGCAATATGTTTCTCCAAAAGCGCACTCATTTGAATGTTCCAATCAACACTGCTCACCAACTTATGGTAAAGTTGGCTCATTCATCTTCCTATAGGGGACATGTTGGCGTGCAAAAGAGCATAGGACATTTGTAACACTACTTCCATTGTTATTCAATACAAAGCAAGATGAGGATTTCATTCGTCGATGCTCTCTTTGTTCTCAATCTCTTCAAATCAAAAGCTTCAATCATATCAACCTTTACCAATCCCTTCATGACTATCACAATCCATTTCCATGGATTTCTTTAGTGATTTGTCCAACACATAACCGAGCATCAATGCATCTTTATTGTTATATGCCGGTTTACCAAAATGACGGTATTCATGCTATGCACAAAGATATTTGTCAATTCAAAGACTATTGACTTGTTTTTCAAGCATATATGGAGTCAATATCATTTTCTAATCATGATGTGTGCTTCCTAAGCCAATTTTGACTATCATTGTAGATACTTCTTTGTTTTCCATTTGCAATTTTTCACTTCATTTTATCTGCAGATTGATGGATAGGCTCTAGTTGATCGCATGTCCATGTTTTTCGCATTTATCTTCAACAAAATAAGTAGTGGAACAGCTGCCTACATATCATCCAGCATAGCTACAATTATGAAATATCCCTTTTTCCTTTCTCTTTGGTAATATCTAGTTTCTGTCACTGCCTCGCATGATGTAGAAGCTACAAAATGAATCTTTTCCACAAACTAGCAATATATAGGCTCTGATACCACTGAAATAACCCTCTAAATTGAAATCTTGACAAATAAATATTGAAATCCTGAACTTCTGATTTTATTTATTTATTCTAAAAGATTGACAATTTGATTAAGCATAAAACATTAAATGCAACAACAAAATGCAAATACCTACTATTGAATATAATCAACTATTTCAAACCCTAACTGAAATTTCACAAATAACATTGAATTCGACAATAAAGATTGAATCTTTGACAAAATAATTATGAAACCCTAATCAGTATATAGCAAATTCAATAAAGCAAGCACCTTTGTTTGAAACCCTTGCCAATTCAAACTTGGAAGGGTACGGTGACCCTGCTGTAATTAATTGTTAGAACTCCAACTGCAAACCCTGTTGTAATCGCTAACCCTAACCCAAAAATGGTTGGTGTAGTTATTCAGCCTGCTGATTTAGGTTAGTTTCTGACTGAAATTTTCCAGAATTCCATTTCATTCTGCTTGTTGCTTGTACAGCCTATTGTACGGCCTGGAACAATGATGTTTGTGCCCTAAAATCCCTCCAAAATACAGTGATTTTATGGGCTGTTGGTTGGCGTTACTTTTTAGTATTCTTTGCCAAAAAACTGCCTTTAATCTGCAGATATGACTTCCTCCAAGGGTGGCGCTAAACCCTAGACAGAGGTGCTGTGAAAAGGGTGCCCAAAAATAGTTTTTGTCACAATCTGAAAGCTCTGGTGTAATTCCTGGATGGGATTACCAAATGGGTATTAAGGGTTTCATCTTCGTACCTGTAAATTCAAGGGTTTTCATCCTCTGAATATTTGCAGAAGTTGTAAGCTTTTCCTCTAGAAAAAGAGTTTTGGTTTTATTCGGGTGATTGAGTAATGAATTATTTTTTCACCCAATTCTTTTATTACTCACTTTTTTATTCCAACCCTAAAAGAAATTAATATTTATTTTATTTAAATATTCATCTTTTTCCAACTTATGAGTATTAATTACTTTTTGGCCACGTATCCAATATTTACTTTTGACCCCATTCAATAATAATAAATTAAAAGTCATTTTCTAAAGTTATAACTTCAAGTACCTTTTGGACAACTTAATAAATTATTCCCCTTTATTACATTCCCTTAGCCTACAAGAAATAAAAATAAGCTTTGGGTCCTTGATTTATTAATTTGAAAAAGGGGACATTACAAATTAAGCTACCCGTGTCTCTATGGGGAATTCACATTTTGAAAAATGTTTTGACTTCCTACCCTTGCCACCTTATAAGATTCTAGTTGCTCTCCCAACTCCAAATACATGCCACCCATAGGAGCAAGACAGAGCTTTTGTTAGGAATATAGTTGCTTTTGTTAGGAATATAGTTTGTTACACCATTATATATAGGCTTGGTGTATTAATCATAAGTTATAAAAAAGTTGTTAGGTTGCTTCATAAGGTGGTTGTAACAACCACATAGATATTAGAATGTAGTTGAGTGTCACGTGTTGAGATATTCCAATATGCTATAATATTTGATCTTGGACCAATGGTATCAGAGCAGGTGAGCCGAAAGCCTGTGATGGAAGAATAAAACATTTGCAAAGGGGAAACTCCACTATTCTTTGTTTTAACGATTTATGAAATTCTTTCTTTGATAAAATTATTTCAGATTAGTTTCTTTTGACGAGTTTACATTCGCTTAAGTTTCAATTTAGAGTTTAGAGAACATTTAATAAAATAGTGTGCAAATTTAAGTGTTAAGGCAAAACAAAACATTTGCAATCTGCAAGATTGAGATTGTCAATGAATAGCATTTGCTGTTTTCTTTGTTTGAGCGCACATAAAGAGGCATATGAAGGGCAGATAAGTACAGATATACATTAGTAATAATTGTTAATGCAATTTGGCTTGAAGGTGAAAAATGTAGATACAAACAGCAAAGAAGAATATGGCGCAGAAGAGAGGCCCCTGTTCTTTTTTATCATTATAAATGTTGTTTTTGCTACTGTGTAAAAGGTGTGACCAGCACTGCAAGAACAAACAACTAAAACATATATATATATATATTTAAAAAAACAGCAAGTCTGTGCACCAAGGAGAGGCACCACTTAGCTTTCTTGAGGTGCATCTGTGAAGGTGGAGTCATATTGAAGGGGCACTCAGTTTGTCTGAAGGCGAAGAGAGCAGAACTGTCTAGTGAAGAGAGCAGAAGTGCCTGCAGATAAATATAGAATTTGTAGCAGCTGAAATCAGTTTGCCTGGCATCCAAACAGCAAGGAAGAGTGAAGCAATGTTCATGGCGCACCAGCAAAATTGGAACACCTAGCCAAAAGTTCTATCATAAAGTTTTTATAAAGTTTACTTTTCATGAAAATCTAGAGCACCGTTTGTTCATTTGATTAAAAATGATTTAATTTGTTAAAGTTTTAAAATTTTCATAAAATTTTAAACACTTTTGTAAAAAAAAATATATATTATTTCCCTAGAACGCCCCAAAATCATACAATTTCAATATCTCGAACACCAGGAGGAGTTGTTTGTTCATACTATCTACATAAGAAGAATAACATTATAAATTATTCCTCTTAAGGTTTTTGCTTCAACTCCTACCAATTTCCCAGTTTAATTGCTTTTATGTAAAATTGCCTAGAATTGAATTAAATTGATTGCTCCTTCACCGGGTCAAATTTTTTGGCAAGATTTTGTCAGTTTGTATCAAATACCATTGTCTCACATCACCTTGAAGCGTTCGCTACAGCTCCTAAGATTTTTGAAATTAAATGTTTTATTGTCGAATTATATTTTCCGCGCATATTGACCCAAAAAAGTAGTATTATTTCCATATATTGTTATCCAGGGGGCAGATTCTAACAAAAACTTGTCAGACTATGTCAAATTGTGTTCTAAACCTTGTGGCAAAATAGTTTTGCTCAAGTCATTGTATCTTGTAAGATATAATTGTTTTTCTGGAAAAATTGCAAAAAATTGTATAGGAGTACATTTTTTTATGGTGCCCGGCACCCTTACTAGTTTTTTGGCTGGGGGAAATCTATTCCCATGAAGATGACAAGTATCAGGAAAAATGCTATTAGAAACGTCTATGGTCCACATGACCGTCAAGAACAACATGGTTAAGTAAGCCAAGTTCCAGAGGAGGATGGAAGATAGTTATCAGTTTTGAGTTTGTTGCTTGCTCAAAGACACGATTGCTTTAGTCACTAGTGGAAAACTTGTGAAAATAATTATAAAGCCGAAGACGATGATCACTAGTGAAGGCGATGATGAAAATCATACTCCTCCTGCACACAAGATGAGGTCAATACTGCTCAATGACACTTAGTCCCACCTAAGGAGCAATTGATGTGAGGCTCAGTCCCACTACTAATGTTGTTGTTGTGGACAGTGAGGTGAGTTCCTGTTCACATAGTATCTGCGTATGGACTCATACTATGTCTTAGTTCATGTTTATATGGTGATTCTTAATGAACGATGAGTATATCCTCGTTCCGACTGTTTGTAAGTGCTGTGAGGCCAATTCCCACAACTGTGTTAACAAATGGTAAAGTATGTCCCCATTTGTATGTATTGTTTAGCCATTCCCACTGCTGGTTGTATGTAGAACTGAAAGCATGTTCCAATTCACATGAAAGTATGTATCCTCTCCCAGTCTTTTAACTATGTTGTCATAAGGAGGAAAATGTTAGGAATATAGTTTATTACACCAAGTATATAGGCTCGTTGTATTAATCATAGGTTATGAAGTTGTTATTAGGTGTTCAAAGGGTGGTTGTAACAACCATGTAGATATTAGAATGTAGTTGAGTGTCGTGTGTTGAGATATTCCTATGTTGCAATATTTGATCTTGGACCAAATCTAAACGCTTCTTCTTTTGTGTAGAATTCAACCAAGCTTCATGCCACAAATCTGAATATTCTCTAGTAGACAGACTCAATTCAAGGCACTTCAAGACCATCACTGAGCACCTTGATCTTTTCGAGGTGATGACTATTTTTGGCTTCACTTAGATAAGCATGGGTTTGAGAACAAACAACACCACAAGTTGAACCATATCAAATATGACCCTTACACTATCAAACAAGTCGTGCACCCCAACGCTTTTCATTTGGATCAACTAGCTTAGCTTGGCATGCCTGATGTTGTAAATGTGAGCCAGCTCAAGGTGTATGACCATCTCACTATGAGATTTCCATAACTTATCATGAGGCTACCATTCCAAAGTTTCAGTCACCTTAGACAAGGATACTTTGCTCAATATTTGGACTTGTAGCACCTATCAGAAGAAAACCATTACCTACCTCATCAGCCACAAAGGCATCTTGCTGACGCAAGCCAAGTGGTTCTCGAAGACCCCTTTTAAGGATAAGCTTCCCCATTTTAAGTACAAGTTGGGGGGAACTCCTCTACACAGGAAGAAAATGATGAGACTGGGAATTGCATCTAGATATCTCTTGTATATATTTCTCCCTACACATGAATCATTTCACTTGAGCCTTCTGACTGCATGTACACTAAACTAACTGAGGCGTTCATTTTTATGCTCTAATCCTCAGCACTCTGCATGGTGTTTGGCCCTATCCTGCCAGCAACAAGATTGTTTTGTAAATATATTTATACCCTACTTGCATCCATATAGTTTCCAGCTCTTTTTCATTTCTATGAATGTATGCCCATATCATTAGGAGAAAATATTCTCCATCCTCTGGACCATTTTACCTTCTACTTACTAGAGATCCTCAATGTTTCTAGCTTGTTCATGCAGCAATGCCAGAAAGTCTGCAACTTGCATGCTCCATTTGTTGTCAATAAGTGGGTCTATGTTGATCATCAACAATCTATTTGTTTTTGTGTTCAAATATCAACTATAATGTAGCTTGATGTTGCAGTATTCTTCTTGGGGGTGCATTTGTGCTTTAACATTATCAAAATTAACTATTTATATTGATTGCACATGACCGCATCTAGAAGTTGCAGAAATATCTAGTAAAAAGATGTACAGATAAGATGGCTCCTTGAGTAAGTTTTAACTGATTGAGATAGAATTTAAGGAACAGATGACAATGCATATTTTCGGGAAACACTGAACTTCAGTTTCTAGGAGATTCATATAGCATTTTCAACTCATAAACAGATAGAAACGGCTAACAAGAATGTTAAAGTGAAGCCATGGAGTCTCATTAATTATAAGTGATGGCATGAAATAAATAGGTACACGTGATAGAACACTTGTACCACTGTTTAGCAAAGTCCTCATGTCTAAGGGATCTGATTAAAGTTGCAAAATGCCTTTTGAACTAAGTACATATAACCTAACTAAACAGTCGCCTAACAAACTTATGAATCTCACCTATTGGTAGTCTTTATGAAAACATATAAAATTTGATTGTTTCTACTCTCGTGACAAGAAGTTGGATTGATGCAAGATAAAGGAGAGGAACGTGTATTCTAAGACTTCAAAAAAAATTGTTTTAAGATGGATTATGCAAAATGAACAAATTCCATCTGCTTGCATAGTACCATCCTCATATGAATTTAAGTCTTCCGTGACTTAAGGAATTTTTCTAAAATATTAAAAACAATCATCATCCCATTTCTACTTTGTTCACTTTGTTACATAAAGAAGAATGTTGTGGCTCATCTGAAACTGATAAAAATATTCAGAAACAAGGTATCAATAGCAACAGGAGCTGATAGCCAAACACTTTATTGTTCAGTGCGTTTTGCATATTGACCAATGACCAAAAAACCAATATTAGTGGACCCCTATGCAAAATCTACTAAATTTTCATATTTGGTCGCATTAGGTATAGAAAATTAAAGCAACGATTCTTCAAAAAGATGCATGCTTTTCATAGAGGAAGATGAAAAGTACCTGGAGTTCCAAGCACTAGCATAGTCACAGCTTAATAAGACTAAGACTTTGCTGTGGTTCATAAGCTCGTTTTCGACAGCTTCTATATCCAATGCATGCCTATTATCTCCAACAATTTCTGATGAACCTTCTGACTCACAAACATATGGCGAATGATATTTATTTTGTGAGGAGCCAACAAGACATTTATACCGCTCGTATGCAAACAGATAAGCAGATTTTGCAGTCTTGTAGAGAGGAAATAAAGCCTCAACAGATACGGCAAGCTTATGGTCTCCAGTCCAAAAAACAGATCTATCGTAGGATAGGTCTCCGGAGGCCTTTGTATCTCTTTCCGCAGCAAGTGGAAAATTTGATTTTCCATTAAAACCTATATTCTTTCTCTCAACTGTAGAGTTTCGCATGTCTCCACCAAACGATGCAGTTGGTTCTTCGCCTTCCAGAGGATGGAATGTCGCCAGTTGAGAAGGATGTACAAACCCCACTTCATTTCTGTGTGGCCATTGAAAACAAGCAATGAGTAATGAAATAAATAATTTTTAACCTACAAAAATATTTAACAAACGTCAATGCAAGACAGGCATTTAATGTCGTTATCATCATTTGTTTGTATGAATTGTAGGGATGGCAAATGTCTAGAAACGTTACTGAGGACCTAACAAAGTTGACCTTAACAACGCTGCATTTCTAACCACTGCTAATACCCGTGCAACCTAACTTGGCTGATTAAATCTAAAACATACATCAGAAGGTTCATTTTACAGAGGTGAGGGTGCTTCTACAAGTTGTTTTAAAAAGCATATGTGAGCAGAATATCCTTCCCCTTTCAAGAAATCACTATATCGTACCCTCGACTGAAATAAGAAAAAATATAGCCCCTATATTATAGATTATAGTTTAAACTTTAAAATTTATCGTCGTTACTGAATTTCAGCTTTCCATCTATTTACCATATCAATCCCATTTTCATCATAACCAAAAACTTTATCCATTTTGACAATGCCAAGACAAAGAGTACTCTCCTTTGCCCATGGGAGTGAAAAGGAAATTGATGAAGAACAAGTCTTAAACCAATTCTCCACTGAATTTTCTGCACAACTACTTCTCGATACCTCGATGTTTTCTCTATGTTTTATAGCAAAATGTGAAAAAAAAATTAATTCCAACTCAGACCAAACAAGATACGAATAACATCAATCAATACTTGAGATAAAATCCCCAAATCTGAGCATAAAAAGAGAATACACATCAGAATAAGAATAATGTAGGTTTCATTTTTAGGAAGCCCGGATAAAGAGGAATTTAAACAGAAACACCCTCTTGCCCCTAGCGCTCCACCAGAAATTCAAGCGATCTCCCCCGACTTCTTCCTGTAGCCATGTCACACTTCATTACAACAATGGACAATGGAGTATGAGTAACATACATGAGGGGATCTCGATGAAGGATCAACTCCAGCTCACCCAATAGACGAACGCTGCTTCCTCCTCCATCACCCATCGTCTTAAAGCATTACCTATAATATCAGTACGCTTACGGTTACGGTTACAGCGCTTCAGCTTCAGCTAGCTTCCCTTTCGTTTTTAAATGTCATGTGAATCTTAACATCGTTCATACACTGCTCGGTCTCGTCGGCGTTATTAAAATCATTCATTTAGTTATGAAGTGGCGTTCAAACACCGTGTATATCCACTCTTTTCATGTGTGTTTTATCTTGAAAAAGAAAAATGTTCACTCAAAGATTTCAAGAGATTTCAAGAATGCATATGATACAATACTAAGGAGAAAAATATGAAATAAATTGGAGGAACAAATAAGGCAACATTTTATAGATTATATAAATAAGTGAAGGTCAAAATCAAAATGTAAGCAGGGTTTTTCGAGTGTTTTGAGAGTGACATAGGTGTTAAACAAGGTTATTATTTGTCCCTTTTGTCTACTATTTTATTTAGGTTATGTATCAACAAGCTAGAAGAAAGGATATAAAAATATGATGGGTCAGGGGTCCACTTGGCCAAATATGTAGTGAAACTCCTACATTATGTCGATGATCTAGTTATGATGGTAGAGATAACCTAAGACTTTGTAGACCACGCATGGGCCGTATAAATATTTTATAAAGAGTTAAGTATGTAGGGAAATATCAGTGAAACCAAAATTTTGATCTTCTCAATAAAAATAAGGAAGAAACACTTTAACTTCATTTTCTTAAAAGTGATATCAAAATACAAGTATCTTGGCCTCGACTTTCATAACAAACTCGATTGGGATACATATAGAATAAAAATAATATAAGGTGGATAGATAGCTCTTCATGGGCTTAAAAATAGATGTAAGAATGTTGAGATATAGGATTGGAAGACCACCATAGTCTTATTTCGATTCCCTGTCACCTTGGTAGTGTTGTACGAGTGTGAACTACAGGCTATAAGCATGTTGAATTTGAAGTGGAGAAAAATAGAAAGGATCTAAAAGTTTAATCGCAAACAACTTTAAAATCAAAATTTCAAATCCCTATGAAATAATCTTTACAAAAATAGACAATAAGGCAATAATCTATCCATCTTGGCTCTAGGCTTCTTCATGTTTTCATGATCATATTATGTGCCATCTAAGAATACATGAAATAGATAAAATACCTAAAATAGATGAAATGCGAGTTCATTTTTCTTCTATTGATGTAAATGTTAATAATGAACACATAAAAGTAGAGGAACATATTGTTGATGATGTCGTGTTTGAACTTGAAACTACTTGTCAGAATGATAACGAATATCATGATAGAATCCATCATGTTGAACTTAATGGCATAGATCCTACACAAGTTGAAACATTGGCTGATTTTTTAAATCAAATTCATATGCAACCTAGTGATTTGGATAAGATCTTGAATATAATCCTAGAGGCTAAAAAGCTAATAATATGGGGTTGTCACATCCAAGGAACAACATCATGAACCCTTCAATGATATTAATTTACGTTTTAGAGGTATTGATTATACAGTAGGTGTTTAGACCAAAACTACTATTGTCACCATCTTTATGTCTACCCCTATGGTTACACATATGATGTCCACTCATAGTGTGGGGGTAACACAAGGTTTTCCTCTTATTTATGTGGTGACCTTTACACATCATACTTATGTGCCTCCTAGAAAGGCTACTCATATGATACTAACCATTGCTACATAATGTATTATGCCTAATCCTCAAATCCTTATGCAAAATATCCTTCCTCTAAAGTGGGCCATTCAATTGAATATCAAACACTATTACATAATATGTTGGCCCTAGATATTTCAACTTATCCCTTACATATAGGATGTATGGCACCTAAACTACATTATATGATGGTAAAGGAGAACTAGAACAATGTCTTTGACCTTTTTCACGCAACATGTTTGGACAATACATCAAATGACAATTTGTTGACTAATATATTTATGTGAAATCTTAAAGACTATTCTTTACAATGGATATATGGCCTCCCATTCCAAACGGTGCATGCCTTCACCTTTGGTTGATCAATTTTTATCACAATTTTTAATCAACAATAGTGAGAAGTTGTCTTATCCTCAAATTATAAAACTTAATCAAGGACCCAATGAACCCATCAATGATTATGTACTTCATTACAAGATTGTGCTCTTTTAGATGATAAATTATATGTTTGATAATGAGCTGTGAGACATGTTCAAGCAAGGAATGTTTGCCCCACTATATGAGTTCATTATGTTAAAGTGATTTCAATCCTTTGATGACTTGTACCAAAACTTTAAAGATCACAAAGTTAAGCTCTTTGCTATGAATGAGCTAAAGTATGGGTCCTATCCTCTAACTAATTATGGTGCAATTTTTTAGAGCAAACAAACTTTTAAATCTAAAGTGAATGATACTAAGAATGAGGCAAAAATAACAGCTAATGCAGTGTCATAACCTACTAATCACTTTGTCCTATTATAGACACTAAATCTAAATTATATAATACCTTAATCTGGTATACTTGATAAATAACTATCATGGTTGTACCTTTTAGTTATAAGACCATCCTACTACTGAAAGGTTGTGTTCACTATTTCTTAATGAAAAATTGATTATCTTTTAGTTTGATCATTGTTATTTTGATGACTAGGCGTTCTATACTATGTAAAATACTATAACACTGATCATTATTCTTCTCTACTAGTTTTGGAATTATACCTATTTTCTAGCTTCTCGAACACTTGCATCCCAGCCAGATGCCTACGTCGATGCAAGTGTCCCTTTTCCAACTAAGTGTCTAGTGACTAGAATTCATCCAATCTACAAATGAAATGTATCTTAAGGGTCAATCTAAGTGATTTAGTACAAGGTATTTCCAAAATGGATTGGTATATATACAAGATCAACCCTCATTCATTTTTCACCTAACAAATACCGAGAACTCAGAAGGCAACTTACCAATAAACACTCAATTGAGCATTCAAGTGAACAAACCTGCCTTATTCATCCCTATTTACATATCATTCTTAGGAGCAACATCCCCATAAATTTGAAGTACTGAAGGATCATCTCATGAGACATATTTGGCAAGTTAAAAGCTAGGTCACTCTATGTACTTGCTTTTCACATATTGCATCCTTATGCACACACAAGCTAACATGTAGAAGAGAACTACATGAGTTTGAGGCCCTATTTGGAGTATTAGCTATATAGGTAGTGTATATTGATAGAGGGGTCCTTGGGGTAGCTCAACATTGTGTGTCTGCTAACCCATTTTTCCCACAGTCACTCTAAGAGTGATAAAGCTAGGGTTTGATCATTTGATGAAGAACGATAGCTTGTGTGCACAATTTGTATATATTAGAAGAAAGGTGATACACCCTTAAACTATGAAATGTCTAGGGATATGTGTGGCTGACTTGTGGTTTGCATACCCCTTATGATATCTTATCAGACTTCTATATGTTCTTAGTAAGGTCAGCTTATGAAATAACCATGGTTAATGCAAGTGTATATAGGAGGTAGTGGTTAGTATTTAATCATCATATTGAAAAATATGCTCTCATTACATTGTTGTGGAGGCTTCCCCTTCAAAGTGGCTCAGTTGCATTTATCAAGCATTATGCTCTTATGTCAATTATTGTTGTGGATCTATATATTATACTCTTATTCATGTGATATAATATTCTATTATGTTAACATCTAAGTAATTTCATTACAAGTGGTATCAAAGCTTTGATTTGGGAAAGTTTTTGCGATATATTTTTTAATTTAAATTTAGAATTATTCATATCCTACGAGATCAAAAAAACATAACTTGTGATCCGAGAAGAATTTAATTTTTCCACCACTCCAATATTGTTCAAAGTGTTTTTTTTGAAAAAAAAATAGTAAAAAAAAGTGGCTAGATATTTTTTAAAACTTTGTGTAAATTAGTAGTCATTGGACTCATTCTATGAGATGATCACAATGGTATATTTTGTTAGTACATTATTTGGGCTAAAAAAATTCATCCTTATGCACATTAACGATCATTTGATTCGTCTTGGTAAGGTGATTGCAACACTCTCATCTATCAATACACTTTTTTGAGGGTTGAAACCCTCATAGGGTTTGTACATGGATGGTCATAACACTCACGAACATGAGAAAGGACAAGAAACTCTTAAAACTCCTCACAAGGATGACATGGAGTTTGGAAATTTTGATTTGTGTATGTCGAAGGCAATTCAACAACTTCAGTCAAAGTTACATGGCATGGTGTGGAAAGATGAGATCGATATAGTTAAAGGGGACATCACAGGGATGAAATGGGACCTAAAAGGATTGAGAGATCAATTGTAACATTTAACTATTAAATTATCCAACTTTACAGCTTAATTTTTGTAAAATAACCCTCCACCACTCTAGTTTGGTTCTCCTCCTTCAAAAAATCACACTGCCAACCTAGGTCTAAAAATGATGTTGTCAAAAGTGAACTTGCACAAGTTTGATGGTAATGGTCCACTCACATGGATCACTCAAATTGAAAATTTATTTTATCTGCATCAGACTCCATGTTCACAAAAGGTGGTCATGACCTCTCTATATCTGGAACCTAAGCAATTCATTTGGCATTAATGGTTGTGTACTCAAAATAAAAAGAAGGGTCTGTCAATTTCTTGGTCTATATTTTTTGAGGTGTTGCAGCTCCACTATCATAAAAATGTCTCAAAAAACTACTTCAGACAGCTAAGCAAACTATGCCAAACAAGGACTATCAAATATTATATTCATCAATTTTAGAATCTCTCCTTATGTGTGATAGACATCACTAAGAAAATTTTGACTGACCTATTTTTGGGTGGCCTCAAAGATAGCATCCAATTGGAGGTTCACATATTTAGTCCCAGTTCAGTATCTAAAGCAATCCTGAGGGCATGCATGGAAGAGGAAAAAAATATGATCAAACAAAGACCTTTCAGGAATGTCTGTGAATGCACTTTCCTAGCACCATCACATTCTCAGCCTACCAAATTGACCCCTTAGTAAATTAAGGAGAAGCATGCAAAAGGTTTATGTTTTGGATGTGATAGTAAATAGAGTAAAATACATCATTATGATGAAAAGAAGTTATTTTACATTAAAGGTTCCAATGAGGATGACAAAGATGATGGGGCCTCAGGTGCAAGTTTAGACGAACCCATGGATGAATCTAAAGATTCTCAACTTACTATTTCCTATCATGCACTTTTAGGTATTATTACTCCTCAAACTCTTAAGGTGGTGGGTTTCCTCAAGAAACAAAAGGTGAATGTGTTTATTGACTCTAGGAGTACACACAACTTCATCAACAGTAAGTTGGTTACTTATTTTAACTATTTCATTTACCCAACTTCAAATTTTAGGACATGATTGTAGATGGTCGTATCATCAACTATTCTAGAAAATGCCATAGTATTAAGCTTGCTATAGAGACTACATGTTAAATTATATTATGTTTGTTATTCCCATGGGAGGGGTTGATATTATTCTAGGAGTGTAATGACACACCACTTTGGGCACTATTGAGATGAATTTATAGGAACTATTCATGTGCTTCCGTTCAAAAGGCAGGGCATTTGAATTATGTGGATTATGAGCTAAATCTGCATAACTAATTAGTTCCCATTAGATGATAAAGATTATCAAAAAATGTGTTAAAGGATTTTGTGTGCACTTGTTTTCTATAGAGGTTCAACCAACCAAAGAGTATACTGATCTTGATTTACAAATGTTGTTGGATGACCATTACATTATTTTTAGTGACATGCCAAAAGGACTTCTACCAAGGTGAGTGCATGATCATGTCATCATATTACTTCCCAGAAGTACACCACCCAACATCAGAGCCTACATGTCTCCCTATGCCTAGAAGAGTGAAATTGAAAAGATGGTAAAGGATATGTTGGAGGCAGGAATCATCCGACATAACCAAAGTGACAAAATAAATAATTCTAACTCAACCCAAACAAGATGTGAATAACATCAATCAATACTTGAGACAAAATCCCCAAATCTTAGCATGAAAAGGGAATACATACAAGAATAATGAAGGTTTCATTTTTAGGAATCCCAGATAAAGAGGAATTTAAATTAAAACACCCTCTTCCCCAATCACTACCCCACCATAAATTCAAGTGGTCTCCCCCAACTTTTTCCTATAGCCATGTCACACTTTATTACAACAATGGACAATAGGGTCTAATTAACATACATGAGGGTATCTTGGTGAAGGATAAACTCCAACTCACTGAATAGATGTATGTTGCTTCATCCTCCATCACCCATGGTCTAAAAGCATTACCTCTAATATCACTATGGTTATAGGGCTTCAGCTTCATCTAGGTTTTGTTTCATTTTAAAATGTCATGCAACTCTTAAAATCTTTCATACACTGCTCGGTCTCGTGGATGTTATTAAAATCATTCATTCAATCATAAATTAATATGGTCATAAATAGGTTCAACTTCATGTACATCCTCTCTTTGCATGTGTGTTATAGTGAAAATAAAAATGGTACACCTATAATTAATGATAGAGAAAGAACTTTTTACAATTAAAGATATTATATAAGGGATTGAAAAAATATTTTTTTATAATTAAAGGTATTAGTGAGGGATTAAAAAACTAATAATAAATAAGGATTATGACACAAGTAACTTACAATTGAAGCATTTAAAATTCAGGGTAGAAATTCTAGCATCTTAAATTAGAGAAATATGTAATAGGGTCATTCAAAATAGCTTCTTGATAGAGTAGACAACTAGCTTAACCATACCTTTGTTTAAGATTAGAGATTTAAATAATCCTTTGAACTATCGAACTATCATACTCAATTCTTTCTCTGTAAATTTTTTTGGGAGAATGATAAAATGTAAGATTAATAATTATGTTGAGAAAAAATAAAAGTGAACAAATGGGAAGGTGGGTTTTAGACCAAAACATTCAATAATAGTGTGTCATGCTCAAACACCTAATTTAAAAGGTTTGGGATTAAAAAGATTAAGTATATTGTTATTTATTAGATTTCAAGAATGCATTTGATAAATACTAAGGAGAAAAATATGAAGTAAAATGAAAGAACCTAGGGTTTCAGTTCATTACAAGGCAACATTTCACATATTATACAAGCAAGTGAAGACCAAAATCAAAATGCAAGCAGGGTTTTCCAAGTGTTTCGAGAGTGAGATAGGTGTTAAACAAGGCTGCCCTTTATCCCCTTTGCCTACTACTTTGTTTGGGCTATATATAAACAATCTAGAAGAATGGATATAAAAATATGGAGGGGCAGGGGTCCACTTGGCCAAATATGTAGTGAAACTCTTGCATTATGTCGATGATCTAGTTATGATAGTAGAGACAACGTAAGACTTAACAAACCATGTACAGGCCCTATAAATATTTTATAAAGAGTTAGGTATGTATGAGAATATTAGCGAAACCAAAATTTTGATCTTCTTAATAAAAATAAATAAGAAACACTTTAACTTCATTCTCTTAAAGTGATATCAAATTATAAGTATCTTGGTCTAAACTTTCATAACAAACTCAATTGGGATACATATAGAATGAAAATAATATAAGGTGGATGGATAGCTTTTTATGGGTTTTAAAATAGATGTAATAATGTTGAGGTATGGGATTGGATGACCACCAAGGTCTTATTTGGGTTATTTATCACCTCAGTGTTGTTGTACGAGTGTGAACTATGGGCTAGAAGCACTTTGAGTTTGAAGTGGAGACAAATAGAAAGGATCCAAAGTTTAATCACAAACAACTTTAAAATCAAAATTTCAGCTCCCTATGAAATAATATTTACAAAAACAAATAATAAGGTAGTAATCTATCTATCTTGGCTCTAACCTTCTTCATGTTTTCATGATCATATTCTATGCCATTTAAAAATACATGAAATAGATAAAATAACTAAAATAGATGAAATGCAAATTCATTTTTCTTCTATTGATGTGAATGTTAATAATGAACACATAAAAGTAGAGGAACATATCGTTAATGATGCCATATTTGAACTTGAAACTACTCGTGAGAATGATAATGAATCTAACAATGAATATCAGATAAAATACATCATAATGAACTTAATGGTGTACATCCTACACAAGTTAAAGGACTAGCTAATTTTTGAAATCAAATTCATATGCAACCTAATGATTTAGATAATGCAAAGAATGTTGGGGTTATCACATCCAAGAAACAACACCATGAACCCTTCAATGATATTAATTTTCATTTTAGAGGTATCGATTGTACAATAGGTGTTTAGACCACAACTACAATTTCTACCATCCTTGTGTTTACCCCTATGGTTACACATGTGATGTCCGCTCATAGTGTGGGAACAACACAAGGTTTTCCTCTCATTTCTATTGCGATAGCTACATATTATACTTATGTGCCTCCTAGGATGGCTACTCATGTGACACCATCAATTTATACACAACCTACTATGTCTAATGTGATGGGAACTAAACTCCCCAAAGCTCTGACACAACTTGTCAGAATTAAGAGCACACATGATTACCAATGTATAAGCAACTAAACATGCGGAATCCAGAAGAACAAATAACTATCAATGAGAAGACACACAGAATATGAGAGGCAATATACAATTATATTCAACTCATTACAAAGGAATCTACAACAAAGAGGTGGCACTCTTTCTTCCACATCCTGTGGGCTTACAGTAAACTTCCCTCCAGAGTAATCTTCTCTCATAGGTCACAACACACAGCTAACACAAGCTGTTGTTCACCTCATTGCACATCTGTACAATCGAGTACACAACCGTACTCCAAGTAGATCTCTCCATGACCTTGCTGATGTATTGCTGTCACCTTGGATCTAACGTCCCCGCGCTGATCTCCTTTCTGAACCTCGCATCCATACACCCCTGCAAGTCAAACCTGATCTTACTTAAACACACATGGGGAATCCTACTTGATTCCACCATGGGAAGAACTCTCCAAGCTTCACATAGCTCTTCTCCAAATTCTCCACTTAACAATACAGCCCATGAGTCTATTATATAGATCTCATGCATACACTGACTAGACTTGCGGCTCAAGGCTTCGAACAAGCCTTTACCATGCAAACTTTGCGTTCACTTAACTGACTGTTCGTAAACAGCAGTTCAGACCGCTACAGGTGACCGACGTCGGCCGACCTCCTGCCGTCGCCGGTTTCCTTTCTGCGTCCCCTGACCGACGTCGGTGTGGCCTGCCGACGCCGGCGACTGCTTGCGCTAGAAACCCTCCTATCTGTTTGCCTTAAGGTGTAGCTTTTAGCTCCACACCCTAACATAATGCTCAAATCCTTATGCAAAATATCCTTTCTCTAGAGTGGGCCATTCAATTGAATATCAAACACTATTACATAACATGTTGGCCCTAGATCTTTCAGCTTGTCCCTTACCTATAGGATGTATGACACCTAAACCTACATTGTATGATGGTAAAAGAGATCCAGAATAATACCTTTGACCTTTTTCATGCAACATGTTTGAATGATGCATCACATGACAAGTTGTTGACTAATTTATTTGTGTAAAGTCTTAAAGACTATTCCTTGCAATGGATCTATAACCTCCCATTCCAAAAGGTCCATACCTTCAATCCTTTGGTTGATCAATTCTTATCACAATATTTAATCAACATTAATGAGAAGTTGTATTATGCTCAACTTACAAAACTTAAGCAAGGAACCAATGAACCCATAAGTGATTATGTACTTAATTACGATATTGTGCTCTTTTAGATGATAAATTATATGTTTGATAATGAGCTGTGAGACATGTTCAAGCAAAGAATGTTTGCCCCACTATATGAGTTCATTATGTTAAAGTGATGTCAATACTTTGATGGCTTGTGTCAAAACTTTAAAGATCATGAAGTTAAGATCCTTGCTATGAATAAGTTAAAGTATGGGTCCTATCCTCCAACTAATTATGGTGCAATTTTTTAGAGCAAACAAACTTTTAAATCTAAAGTGAATGATACTAAGAATGAGGTGAAAACAATAGTTAACACAATGTCATAACCTACTAATCACCTTGTCCTATTGTAGATACTAAATCTGAATTATATAATACCTTAGTCTTGTATACTTGACGAATACCTATCATGGTTATACCCTTAGTTTTAAGACTTCCTGCTACTAAAAGGCTGTGTTCACCATCTTTTTATGCTAGATTGCTTATCTTTTAGTCTAACCATTTTTATTTTGATGACCAAGTCTTCTATATTGTGTAAAATGTTATAACACTGATCATTATCCTTCTCTTCCAATTTTGGACCTATACCTATTTTCTAAATTCCTAGATATTTGCATCCCAGCTAGATGCCTACGTCGATGCAGGTGTCCCTTTTCCAACTAAGTGTCTAATGCCCAAAATTCATCCAATTTACAAATGAAATGTATTCTAAAGGTTAGCCTAAGTGATTTAGTGTGAGACATTTCCAAAATGGATTGGTATATATACAAGATCAACCCTCATTCATTTCTCACCTAGAAAATATTGGGAACTCACAATGCAACTTACCAAGAAACACTCAATTAAGCATTCAAAGTAAACCCACCCTATTCATCCCTATTTCCATATCACTCATAGGATAAATATCCCCATAGGTCTGAAGAATTGAAGGAGCATCCCATGAGCCATATTTTCTAAGTTAAAATCTAGGTCACTCTATGTACTTGTTTATCACACATTACATCCTTATGCACACACAAGCCAACACATAGAATAAAACTACATAAGTTTGAGGTCCTATTTAGAGTCTTGACTATGTATGTAGTGCCCATTGACAAAGGGGTCCTTGAGGCAACTCGACACTATATGCCTACTAACCCATTTTTCCCATAGTCACTCCAAGAGTGAGGAAGCTAGGGTTTGATTATTTGACAAAGAGCGATAGCCTATGTGCATAATCTATATATATTAGAATAAAAGTGTTATACCCTTAAACTATAACATGTCTAGGGATATGTACAGTTGACTTGTGGCTTACATACCTCTTATATCATCTTTTTACATTTTTCTATATTCTTAGTAAGGTTGACCTATGAAATAACCATGGCTAAGAAGAGTATATATAAGAGGTAGTCATTAGTATTTGATCATCATATTGTAAAATATACTCTCATTGCATTGTTATGGAGGTTGCCCCCTTGAAGTGGCTCATTTGCATTTATCAAGTGTTATACTTGTATGTCAATTGCTTTTGTGGATCTATATATTATGCTCTTATTTATGTGATATTAATTCTATTATGTGAACATCTAAGTAATTTCATTACAAGTGGTATCAGAGCTTCAATTTAGGTAAATTTTTGTAGTGGATGTGGCATGTGGGGTTGTACTCATGTAAAAAGGTAGACCTCTTACATTTGAGAGTCATCAATTAAAGGGGAAAAATAGGCTTAAGCCAATCTATGAGAAAGATATAATGGTTATTTTGCATGGAGTCAAGAAATGGAGACCTTATCTAATGTGCCATCACTTTCAAGTAAAGACTAATCATGATAGCCTCAAATCTTTTTAAGAACAATGACTATCTTCTAAAGAACAAAAAAAATGGGTGACTAAAATGTTAGACTATGATATTTAAATAGTCTATAAGAAATGAAAAGAGAATATGGTGGAAGATGCACTATCCCAAAGGGATTAATCAGTTGAGGCATTATTATATGCAATGACCATTTGGCAAAAATATTGATTATACAAAGTAAGATCAAAATGGGAGAATGACATTAACACCCATGATTTGATTCAAAATCTTTGGTAGGGTTTTATGGGATCCAAAAATTTTATGTGGAAAGGGAATGCATTATGGTTTAAAGATAAATTATACCTCTATAAGAATTCTCTCTTCAAACATAAAATACTTCAGGAACTTCATGCATCTCCAATAGGAGGTCTCTTGGGATTTTTGTAAACATATCATAGAATCAAGAAAGATTTATTTTGGGAAGGACTCAAGGGGCATGTCCATAAATATGTGGTCAAATGCATGATATGTCAATAAAACAAATGTGAAACCATTAACACCCCAAGTCTTTTGCAGTCTTTATCCCTCCCTAGCCAGCATTGGGAGGAGATTTCTATGGTTTTCATTATTGGATTACCATGGTTTGAAGGTAAAAATGTTATCATGGTAGTTGCAAATCGACTCATGAAGTATGCTCATTTTTGTTCCTTATCACAACCATTTGTTGCCAATATAGTAGCTTCTATTTTTCTTAATACAATTTTAAAATTGCATGGTACTCCAAAGATCATTTTAAGCATTCAACATCCCATATTTACTAGTAATTTTTGAACTGAATTATTTGCATGTTTGGGCAGCCCCAGTTGGCTCATAACTCATCCTATCATCCTCAATCTGATGGACAAACAAAGGTAGTCAATAAATGTCTATAAGGGTGTATCCATTGTTTTGCTTCTGACAAACATGATAAATGGGTTCAATGGCTACCACTTGTTGAATGGTGGTATAATATTTTTGTTCACATTTCATCCAAAATGTCTCCCTTTGTGACCTTGTATGGATATCACTCCCCATCCATAAATTCAACATTGAAGGTCCATCCCAAGGTTTGAGTTATTGAGGAACACATTCACCATCAATAAGAGGTACTTGCTAGTTTGTAATAAAATTTAGCCATGGCATAGAATCAAATAAAGCAACAAGTGGATCAACATCGTAGTGAGTGGTATTTTGACATAGGTGATTGGGTATTTATACAATTATAACTATATAAGTAGATGTCTCTAAAGTAACATAAAAAGGATATAAAGTTGTCTCCTAAGTATTATGGCCCTTATAAGATCTTATAGAAAATTGGCAGTGTGGCCTACAATCTAGAATTCCACTTGTCTACTCACATATATTTGGTATTCCGTGTATCTTACCTGAATAAGGTAATTAGACACACAGTTTCTACTCAAACTGAGATACTTTAATTAGACCAGGAAGGTAGTTTTATTCTAGAGCATGAAGAGATCTTTCAAACACGCACTAAACAATTACATACTAGAGCAATTAAGGATTATTTGATCAAATGGTAGAATTTACATTGTGAAGATAAAACATGGGAGGATGAAGCATTCCTACAACAATATCTAGGGTTAATTAAACATTGAGGATAAAAAAAATTTGAAGGTAAGGGGTATGTTACACCCTTAACCTATGGCATGTCTAGGGATATGTGTGGCCAACTTGTGGCTTACATATCTCTTATATTATCTTGTCACATTTTTCTATGTTCTTAGTAAGGTTAGCCTATAGAATAACCATGGCTAAGGCAAGTATATATCATAGGTAGTGGTCAATATTTTATCATCATATTGTGAATTATACTCTCATTGCATTATTATGGAGGTTGCCCCCTTGAAGTGACTCAATTATATTTATCAAACATTATGTTCTTCTATCAACTATTATTGTGGATCTATATATTTTGCTCTTATTTTTGTGATATAATATTCTATTGTGAGAATATCTAAGTAATTTCATTATAATAGTCGATAAAAAAAACCCAAAAGGTACTAGTTGGTCACATTTAGATCTAATCATTGTTCAATACAAAACACATGCATCTAGTTTAGACACCAACATCAACATAACTATCCAGATCTGACATAAACATCTAAAGCCATAAAGTAAAAAATCCAAGCATCTAATAAATGTTCCAAAATCCTGATCTAGTCTACTTATAACCTATTTCATCCCAGAGCTACATGTGCATAATAAATCAGCTAAGTACTATTGTTTTTAATTTATTACAATATTAATCAATAGATGTACTTTCTATTTTTAGCATATCTTAGTATTATAAAGTCATAATATTATTTATCCAAGTTTGAAAATTAATTTCCCCGCTATAGATCTATTTTTAACCCTTGTGCTTAGTCATTTATATATTATTAACCCTATATACCCTCACACATCTAAATTTAGGGTTAAATTTTTGGTGAACTCGACTTTTGTTCTCAAAACAATTAACCCAGGGTTTTCTATTTTTCTAATCACTAGAAATTTGCCTAAAATTATGAGATTTTCATTTATAAGCAATGGAAAATATAAATAAAAAAACTTGTTTGCAAATGGAAAATAAAGAAGCATCAGTTACTCATCATAATAACAACAAGTTTTTAATGTTGCATTTTTGTATGTTACAAGAGATGAAATCATTAAGCATGCTAAGGCTTAGGATTACTCACCTAGTGATGGTGAATCCTTAGGTGGTACTACAATTGATTATATACCAACAACCCTCTCCTTAAGCACATCATCACTTTATGTTTCTAATGGGGGCATGGGTTATGTGTTTACACCATTATTCCTTGAAACAAATCCTACTATTGCTACATCCTACATGGGAAACATTGGCCCTTCAACCCAATTACTAGTTTCAATGCCTATATCAACTCAAACTATGGGTACACCTCCTTTAGTGAATTCTCAAACTTCAAACCTTAGTGATAAAAATATGCAAGATCTTGTCCAAACTATACAAGTTTTTGAAACTAAGGTTACAAATATTGAACAAAATTCTATGAAGTCACCTTTGCTATCGATTCCTAAGAGGTTTTGCATAACCCTCTTATAACTAAAATATCTTTTCACCCCTTGCCAACTAGTTTTGTTGCACTTAAGTTCATATTTTATGATGGCAAGGATGATCTTGAATAACATCTTTGATCTTTTTATGTGGCATGCCTTGATTATGCCTGCAATGACAAAATTTTGACTAAACTATTTCCAAAGAACCTCAAGGAATATGCTCTAAGGTGGTTCCATGAGTTACCAATCTAATCAGTAAAATCATTCAAACCTCTTATAGTTCAATTTTTGGTACACTTGTCTATCAACATTATGAAAAAGGTTTCCTATGCCCCAATTGCAAAGATCAAACAAGGAATCAATGAACCTATCAATGAATATGTCTTAAGGTATAAGATAATGTTAGTTAAAAGGAGCAATCAAATGATAAATAAAGAGATTAAATACATCTTCAAGTAAAGTTTTTTTGTCCCATTACATGAGTCCATAATTTTCAAAAAGTTGAAATCTTGTCATGACTTTTGTCATAATGTTCACAATCACGAAATGAAAATTAATTCATTGATCAAACTCCAGTATGTATCAAATACACCGACTACATCTAATACCAAGTTTAATATCAAACCAAGTTATAAGGTAAAACCTACATAACCTAAAAAATAAACATGTACTATGGTTAATGCAGTGTCACAAAAACCTAACTGACTCATCTTATCTAATGCACCAAGGAGAAAATTTTCATGCTTACCCGAGTATCCAACTTTACTACTTCCAAAACTTGTGGAGTTTCACCTCATATCTCTCCCTTATCCTATAGAGGTTGATATGAGTTAACTCTACCCAAAATATATGATGTAAATACATATTTTGACTATCAATAAGGCCCTGGGCATTCTATGAATGAATGTTTTACCTTGAAGTGAATATCCACCACCTTATTGATGACCAAAAAATTTCATTTAATGATCTTCCAAAGTAATCAGGTTCACAACTTTGTGATCACCAGAATCATAAGATATTTAATAATCCTTTACAAGACCATTCTAAGAAGGAACTATTATGATGTGAGATTGCACCCTTGTGGTGGAGTTATTCAGGCTCCCCCACTTATAGTCACAATATGGGAACAACCCCAGGCTGTGGGTATTCTATAATAGGGTTGAACCTCTAGAGAAGGCCAAATTCCTCTTGATGATCACCTAAACTAATGCTACTATAGGTAAAAGGGTTAGAAAAGGGGAAATAAAGCTCCTAAGAAAGTTAACAAGGTGATGCACCAAATAAAAATAAAAGACTCCCATAAGCTTGAACCCACACTAGATCAACACAAGACAATGCTCTAGGTTCTCAAACATAGCATACATGCTTCCCAGTTGAGTCACCAAAGATGTTGGCCAATTTTAGCCCACATACTAAGATTTTACTTGGATGGATCAACTGAGTAGTTTCCTAATTAAGTGAATGATAAAATGACTTACACAAACATAGAAGAGCTAGACCGTCATCACGCATCATATAGAAATGGATAAGTCAGTTTGGTTATAAGTTTCATAAATGCACTTGGGAAATTAATCAGGGTTGAAGATCACATGGACATGATGTTTTTCATGCTTTAAACATTCTCTACAAAAGTGGTATCTTGATGAGTTTTCTATCTCAAGATACAATTCCTCAAAGTTTAACTAGCAAAATGAGATATGCACGGGGATGTCAAATAAAAATCATGATGAATAGCCATTTGAATTCAAAACACCCCAAAGGATCCTGAAGATAAATGTGGGGCTAAAAAGTGTCCAAATCATGGAAACTCAAGTCAAGATCTAATAATGAGTGGGAAATTAGTGATGTCAGTGGGTCTAGAAGATCTAATAGAGCACATTAAATCATGCATCAAAGATCAATGGTGTACATTTAATCAAGTAGAGGGGGATCAACAACACATGTTCGTACTCTCGAGGAGATTAATGATGCGCATGAGGTTAAGAAGTCAAAGAGCTAGATTATACGTGAGGTTGCCATGTGGTATAAGCACATGAAATAAATGAAATTGATAGGAGGATCTTGAGGATAAATACAAGGCTATCAAGTGGCACCATCTAGAGAGCATATCAAGAATGACGATCAAGATTAAAAGTCAAAGCTGGAGTTTTCAAGTGGAGGTCTAACATGGTCTAGGTTGAACCAAGAGCAAATGTTTCAAGGGGCATGTACCACCATTAGAAATCGATCAAACACCATTAAACAAACATAGTTATATAGTCAAGGTTGTTAATGGTGAAGCTATATTACTATTAAATATCATAAACATGATAGCTTTGTTTAAACCTAATGTATTCTAGGAATGAGGCTATGCAATTGTGGGTCTTCATAAATATAATGACTATACAAAAACCAATAAATTGGATTAGTTTTCAATCTATAGTAAATATCTATATTTAGGTTGGATTAGATGTATATAAATGAGGCATGATGGAGTGTCTCATCCTTTGACCTTATCATAGCTTTGACAAATAGGTACCTAAGGCCACCTAAAGCAGACATAGTCATGGTTCTGTTAGATCTATAGATATGAAGATTTTGTCTTCGAAATCAGGTCAAGTGAAAGATGACATCAAGCCCCAAAGTGGAGATCTGGTAGTTGAAGAAAGTAGTTGGGGAATTTATTAATTTTTTAGGGACTCTAGGGTTTTTCTTCATAGCAATATCATGACTCATTATCTTTAACAAGATCTTGTCCTCTAGCATTTTGCTCAACCAATGAGAAGATTTAGAGCCTATTGGGACAAATAAAAGATAACTTATCAATATAGAACTAGTGTTGATTCAATCAAAAGATGATGGAACATTTATAAAAGGTGATAGCTCATTTAGTGATCTCAGATGTCATGCTCCCTCTCTCTTCACCCTTTCTCTTTATCTTCCATCTTCTTCCACTTAAAAAACTCTCGCTCTCTCTCTCTCTCAGATTTTGGATTCCCATAGGGACCCTTTGATTTTGAAGAGCAGGGGACTCTCTAAGATATCTTTGTGAGATATGCTCATCTTAATAAGGCTAAACCCTATCAAAAATTTATAAGAACTACCTATTGATGTAATAAAAGACTTTCTTTACCTATCTCTTACCTATAACTAGTGTTTAGAAGGCTTTTGCATGATGGTATTATGAAGAAGAATCTTCCATGCCATTGTCCTTCTTTCTTGCCTCTTTCAAGGTGTTGTCAAGCTGTTTGCAAGTTTGGATTCATGTTCTTTCTACCATTAATGTAGGCTTGGTGTGGGTCTTAGAATCCCTCCTTGTTTCCATTCATTGCTTCTTGAACCTAGTCTATGAAATACTTAAACAATTAACTGGTTTATGAGGTTGTGTGAGCTAGCATTATCTTGTGATGATCTAGTGTGGGTTCAAGCTTATGGGAGTCTTTCATTTTTATTTGGTGCATCACCTTGTTAGATTTATTAGGACCCCTTTTCCCCCTTTCTAACCCTTTTCCCTGTAGTATCATTAGTTTGGGTGATCCATCAAGAGAAAGATGACCTTCTCCAAAGGTTCAACCCTATTATAGGATACCCACAACCTAGGGTTGTTCCCATATTGTGACTGGGAGTGGGGGAGCCTAAATAATTCTTCCATAAGGGTGCAATCTCATGTCATAACAGGAACTAAAAGTGCAAATGGCATATAATGCACATCCTCCTTCACCACATTATGGGAAACCATTAGATGGGATTATTGGTACTTATACACGACATACACATCCATTAATTCAAATACATTTGATTTCTTTTGATGATAATGAGATTGTGGATGATGAGTTAGATCTTCATTCATTATTCATTTGAGCATACCTTGATCACTAGCCTATACACAATGTTATGATTGATAATGGTGATAGAAAGAATGTTTGCACCGTGACATTACTTGCATGTTTGGGTTATGTTACACAGTTAAACTTTAGCATGTTTAGGGATATGTGTGGCCGACTTGTGGCTTACACACTTCTTTTATATTCTTGTTACATTTCTCTATGTTCTTAGTTAGGTCAGCTTATGGAATAACCATGGCTAATTAAACTATATATATGAGGTAGTGGTTAGTCTTTGATCATGATATTAAGTATTCTACTCTTATTGCATTGTTGTGGAGGTTTCCCCCTCGAAGTGGCTCTACTATATTATCTAGTATTCTACTCTAATATTAATTATTATTGTGTGATCTCTTATCTTTGCTTATTTTGTGTGATATATAATTATTCTGTGTGAACATCTAAGTAATTTCATTACAATTGAAATCAAAGCTTTGATTTGGGAAAGTTTCCTACAACATTTTTTTGGATTTGGTGAGGCATGACTTCTTTGAGCAAAAGGAGCGAAAAAACATACCTTAAAATCTAGGAAGAATTAATTTTTTTTGTCAGCGCAGTATTGTTCAAAATGCTTTTTTTTTTAATATTTAAAAAAAAGTTTTAATTGTTTTCCCTTTGTACATTTGTAGTCATTAGATTTGTCTCGGTGAGATGATCACAATGATGTATTCTACCAGTGCATTTTATGGTGTCAAACGTTTTTATCCTAGTGCATAAAAGCAGTTATTGGATTCATATTGGTGAGGTGATTGCAATGGTACCATCTCTTGATACAATTTTTTTTGGGCAAAAACCCTCCTAGGTTTTGTGCATGGTGGGTCCTATTACTCAAGGAAAAAAAGGGGCAAGAGACTCCTAAGACTCCTTCTAGGGATGACGTAGGATCTAAAACTTTAGATTTAATGATTTCTTAGCTTTAGGCTGGCATAAAGGGCTTGGTGTGGTAGGATTACTTTTTTGTAGTTCAAATTGATGTTTTAAGGATGCACATAGAGATTAATGGGGTGCACACTCAATTACATCAAATCACTACACAATTGGCTACCATTTCATCTCAGTTATAGACAAATAACCCTCAACTTCATCATTTGGGTCTCCCTCCTCTCAACACTAATAACTCCAATCTTGGTGTGAAATTGATGTTGCAAAAAGTGGACATAAATAATTTTGATGGTAAGGATCCTCTCACTTAGATTACCTAAATTGAGAATTTATTTGATTTGCACCAAACTCCTAGTTCTCATAAGGTGATAGTGGCATCTCTACATCTGGAACTTGAGCGATTCATTTGGTATCACTAGTTGTGTGCTCAAAATAAAAAGAATGGTGCTCTTGTTACATGGTCTATTTTCATTGATGAGTTGTTGGATCATTATCAGAATAATGTCTCTGATAACTATTTTAGATGGTTATCTAAACTACATCAAATAGAAATTATGCAGGATTATATTAATCAATTTTAAAATCTCTCCTTACAGGTGAAAGACATCACTGAGGCAAATTTGATTGATCATTTTTTGGGTGGACTCAAAGATATCATCTAATTAGAGGTTAAGATGTTTAATCCATCATCTGTATCAAAAGCTATCCTAAGGGCACACATGACAGAAGAAAATGAGATGGTTAAACAAAAAACTTTTGGTACTGGTCATGATCGCACCTTTCCAACACCATCATTTCCTCAACCCACCAGATTGACACCTCAAAAAATTGAGGAGAAGTGATACAAAGGGTTGTGTTATGGGTGTGATATCAAATGGAGCAAAGGATGTCATTATGATAAAAAGAAGTTATATTACATCGAAGGTGACAATGAGATGCAGATGATGAACAAACATTTGGTGAGGATGCAGAAGGACCTAAGGAGGAATTTGAAGACTCTTAGCCTACTATTTCATATCATGCCCTTTCAGGTATTAAAACTCTCCAAACTCTTAAGGTGGTGGGTTTATTTAAGAAATAAAATGCATTATATTGGTTAATTATGGAAGCACACACAACTTCATCAATAGTAAGTTTGTTGCTCGTTTGAACTATTTCATGTATCTAACTCCAAAATTTTAGGTCATGATTGTAGATGGTGGTACTGTCAGCGATTTAGGAAAATTCCATAGTATTAAGCTAGCCATGGGAGACTACTTGTTACATTCTCCTATGTTTGCTATTCCCATGGGTGGAGTCGACATTATTCTAGGAATATAGTGGCTCACCACTTTGGGCACTATTGAGATGAATTTCCAAGAATTATTCATGTGATTTCATTCTGAGGGAAGGACATCTAAGCTAAGGAGATTAAGGGCTAAATTTCCACAACTTATTAGCTTTCATCAGATGACCAATATTCTCTGATAGGGTGCTCAAAGATTTTTGGCTTGCTTGTTTTCCATTGAAGTCCAACCAACTGAACCATGTACACCTCCTGATCTATAACAAGTGATTGACACCCATTCTATTATTTTTGGTGACATGTCAAAAGGACTTCCACACAGCCACATGCATGATCATGCCATGAAACTTATTCTTAGTAGTACACCATTGAACATCAGGCCATACAGGTATCCCTACACCTAAAAAAGTGAAATTGAAAAGATGGTACAAGAGATGTTGGATGCAAGAATCATTCACCATAGCCATAGTGAATATTATTTGTCAATTTTCATGGTGAAAAAGAAATATGACACTTGGAGAATATGCCCTAACTATAGAGAGATCAACAAGTACACTATCAAAGATAAATTTCCTATTCTTGTCATTGATGATTTACTAGATGAATTGAATGGTGGTCTTTATTTTACCAAGTTAGATCTATGTTATGAGTATCATCAAATCTGGATCCATGATGAAGAGATACCCAAAATAACTTTCAAAACTCATGAGGGCCATTATGATTTTATGGTTATGCCTTTTGGTCTAACAAATGCACCATCCACATTTCAAAGTTTGATGAATACTATTTTTAAGCCATTTTTGAGGAAATATGTTATGGTATTTTTTGATGATATCCTCATTTATGGTAAAAATTGGGAAGACCATTTGTTACATGTGAAACGAGTACTCTCAATTCTAGAATAACATTGGTTGTATGCTAAACCTTCCAAATGTACTTTTTGAGCTGATGAGGTTGAGTATTTGGGTCATATGGTTTCACATGGAGTGAAAGTGGATCCTAAAAAAATCCAAGCAATGGTGGACTGGGTAGTTCCTAGGACATTCAAGTAACTAAGGGTATTTTTGGGGCTAACTGGTTACTATCACAAGTTTTTTAAAAATTATGGTAGCATTACAGCCCCACTCACATTTTTATTAAAGAAAGACTCCTTCTAGTGGATTGATACAGTGACCAGGGCATTTGAATAATTGAAATACCACTCTAGTATTAGCCAATCCTTTTATTTCTAAGACTTTTGTGGTTAAATGTGATGGATCTAGATATGGTATGGGTGTTGTGCTCATGCAAGAAGGCATACCACTTACATTTTAAAGTCATTAACTAAATTGTAAAAATTGGCTCAAGTCCATCTATGAGAAGGAAATGATGCCCATTCTGCATGTAGTCAAATAATAGAGACCTTATTTTATGGTTCATCACTTTCAGGTAAAGACTGATCATGATAGTCTCAAATATTTTTTAGAATAATGGTTGTCATCAAAAGGACAACAAAAATGGGTAACTAAGATGTTGGGCTATGATTTTGAAATAGTCTAAAAGAAAGGAAAGGAAAATATGGTGGTAGACACACTATTTAGGAGGGATGAATCAATTGAGGCATATTTATGTGCCATGACCATTTGGCAGGTAGATTGGCTAGAGAAAGCAAGATTAGAATATGAAAATGACAATGCTACTCATGATTTGATTCCAAATATTCAACAAGGTTTGTGTGGATTTAAAAAATTCACATGGATGGGTACTAAATTATGGTATAAAGATAAATTATACCTATGTAAGAATTCTTTTCTCAAACAAAAAATCCTTCATGAACTTCATGAAAATCCACTTGGGGGTCATTCAGGATTTTTGAAAACCTATCATAGAATCAAGTAGGATTTTTTTTGGGAAGGACTCAAGGGGGATGTCCATAAATATGTGGCTAAATGTATGATTTGTCAAAAAAATAATGGTGAAACCATCAAAACCCCATGTCTTTTGGAACCTTTATCCATCCCTGGCTAGCATTGGGAAGAGGTGTCTATGGATTTCATTACAAGGTTACTGAGATCTGATGGTCAAAATGTTATAATGGTCATTATGGATTATCTCAAAAAGTTTGGTCATTTTTGTTCTTTATCATAACCCTTTGTTGCTAGTATAGTAGCTTATTCTTTTTTCAATATAGTTCAAAAACTGCATCATACTCTTAAGATCATTGTCAGTGATAGAGATCTCATTTTCATTAGTAATTTTTGGATTGAATTATTTATATGTTTAGGCACTAAGTTGGCTCATAACTCATCCTATCATCCTCAATCAAATGGACAAACTAAGGTAGTCAACAACTATTTAGAAGGATATCTCCATTATTTTGTTCCTGATAAATAGGATAAATGGGTTCATTAGTTACCACTTGTTGAATGGTGGTATAATACCTTTGTTCATAGTTATTTCAAAACATCTCCCTTTTTGGCCTTGTATGGATACCATCCTCCATCCATCACATAAAACTCAAAGGTTGATCATAAGGTTTGTGTAGTTGAGGAACATATTCACCATCAATAGGAAGTCCTTGCAAGTTTACGTGAAAATTTAGCCATGGACTAGAATCGCATGAAGCAGTAGGCAGATCAACAAAGGAGTGAGGAATTTTGACATTGGTGATTGGGTCATTTTTTGCTTGCATCCATATAAGTAGATGTCTTTGAAGTAATAAAAAAAGGATAACAAACTGTTCCCTAAGTATTATGGGCCTTATCAGATCTTATAAAAAATTAGTAGTGTGGCTTATATGTTAGAGTTTCCTTCATCCACTCGCATACATCCAGTATTTCATATATCATGCTTGAAGAAAGTCATTAGACATTGAGTTGCTACTCAAATTGAGTTACCAGAATTGGATGAGGAAGGAAGAGTTATTCTTGATCTTTAGGTGATCCTTAAAATGTGCATTAAGCAACTGTAGTCTAGAGTGATTAAGGAGTACATGATCAAATAGAAGAATTTGCCATGTGAAGATGCCACCTAGGAGGATGAATCCATTGTGCAACAACATCTAGAGTTGATTCAATATTGAGGACAATATTGTTTTGAAGTGGAGGGACATGTTATGCCCTTAAACTTTGGCGTGTCTAGGGATATGTGTGTTCGACTTGTGGCTTACATACCTCTTTTATATTCTTGTTACATTTCTCTATGTTCTTAGTTAGGTTATCCTATGGAATAACCATAGCTAAGTAGACTATATCTAGGAGGTAGTGGTTAATATTTAATCATGATATTAAGTATTTTGTTCTTATTGCATTGTTGTGGAGGTTGCGCCCTCAAAGTTGCTCTACTATATTATCCACTATTCTACTCTGTTGTCAATTATTGTTATGTGATCTCTTATATTTGTTTATTCTATGCAATATATAATTATTCAGTGTGGTTATCTAAGTAATTTAATTATAGGTTATACACATGATGATTTACACCCTTCAACCGAAATGGTTAGAGCATTCAATGGACTTCATAGTAGGTACTTGGTGAGATTGACTTATCTTTATAGGTTGGCTCAATGTATGTGGTCACTACATTTTTAGTTATACCATACATAAGAGTATTTGATATGTTATTGGGATGACCTTGGATACATGCACTATGTGTAGTACCTTCTATAGTACATGGGTGTGTAAAATACATTCATGCTAACAGTGTAATTATAATTTCTAGAATTCCATATGAACATCCACTTGAATAAGAGAAATTTATACACATGCAGTTAATTATCAAACCTACTAATGTTAATCCTCCATGAAAAGGTAAATAATAGGCAATCCCATTTCCTAGGCAATTAGTACTTTAAAGACCATTGCATCATAGATACATAGTGGATTCTATGAATCCTCATTTACTACTACACAACATATTTAGTCATCTAGAAGAATTAAACATGTTCCTATTTCTATTTTTTTAAAGAAACCACAACACTCAATGATGGCTTCCATGAACCCCCATTCCTTTTACTATTTTTTTATGACCACAAAGTCCTATTGTACATATGTAGAGTATCATAGATTCTAAAATGTTAGACATTACACCTATACATGCTCCTTAGAATTACCACAAGTTTATTGCACTAGGTTCCAAGTGCGGAGATACCTATGACCATCTCTTGGATGAGATTATAAGATAATTTTTTCTTTTCAAATATTATAAAAATATAAAAAAAATTAAAAAACTCAAAAATCCCAAAATATTCAGCATTCCCATATCGTATTACCTCCTTGGCATCTATGTTATTGGTTCCATGTTGGTATATAACATGTCATTTCTTTCTATACACACACATATATTTCATGCATATTTTGAATGTGATACAAACATATCCATACATATGATATATGCACATATGGATGATGGTCCTTCCTTCTACTCACATCATCAGTATATTGGGGGCATCCACTTCTTTGATCATGATACACCTAGGTTACATTATTCTATGATCACTTTCCATTATCATGTTTGAGATTATATACTTATACATGCCTTTATCCATGTTTAGATCTTTTGTAGTGTACTTTATATGCTATTACTTAATTTTTTTTGATAACACAGATATCCCAGGACTTTTGTGATAATTTTATGTTGGTTATTTATGATTTTATGCTTTCTTTTTTGGACTTCCTTAAGTGTGTTCCTTGTTTATTATCGTCTTGCACTATATTACTTGTTTGGACATTTGAATATGCTCCATTTATTTTGGTCTCCATGCCTATATTTGCCTATTTCAACATTTTCATATGTCATAATTTTTGCATGTGGACATTTGAACATGTCATTCTATGCTTTGTGAACATTTGACTAAGTCATGTCCCTTTGATTGTGTAACATTTGAACATACCCCTTGTGTGAGGTCTTCTTAGACCATTGCCTTTTATTTTTAAGATTTTGAGTGCTCTTGTATGTGTGTTTAATTGCTTGTTGATCTTATACTGTTACTCTGTAGACATTTCCATGATTCACATCATGCATCTTAAGACTTGATGTGATCACATACTATGTACCTCATTGTTGTATCTACCTAAACATATTACTCTTATATGTTAAATGATCCGTACATAGATTATAAAATTATCTTATCCTTTTGAGGTAAGGTACCTATGATTTTATTCTTTCCCTCACCTCAAAAAGGGGGCATATTAGTGGGGGCATGTTATAGAGGCACGACTTCCACATTTTCATAGTTTCAGATTACATTGAGGGTATGTCATGGAAACATGTTATTCACACTTACATCAATTCTTAGATTATTTAGATTCAGTGAAGGAATGTCATGGGAACATGTGATCCACACTTGCACATATTTTATATTGGCCAAATTTCCTAGTTATATGTTTGAGATACACATTTGTGGTAGAATTCTATACATAAGTACCATTGTTATACCCAAGTTTTAGATTGAGACATATATGAGGTGTATATGTCACGCAAAGGACACCTTAAATTACAAAATCAAGTTAATTTTCAAATTTGAAATAATATTATGGAATGTTATCATACCCAGAATGAACTTTTATGAACTTTTATTGAGCCAATCTATTGTAGTAGTTGGTTCACCTTTTGTAAAAGTTGAGGTGATTAAATCACTTGATCTTACCAAATTTATAAGTTAGACTTGATTAAATCATCTAACTTCACTAAATTTATAGGATGGAGTGATTAAATCATCCACCCTCACTAGATATATAGTGTGATTTGATTGGATCACTCACACTCTCTAAGTTATAAGCATGATTGGGTTGCATGATTGAGATAAGCTCAATGATTATGTTTCAACTCACCTTTTTCCATGGTTTCAGGCATTGTGTTCTCTCTCTCTCTCTCTCTCTCTCTCTCTTTATATATATATATATATATATATATATGCACTTTTTGGTTTCCAAATTTTCCTAATCTCAACTCTAATTTTTCATAATGAAGCATTTATTCAAATAAATTTCCAAAAAGGTAAGATGGTTGCATCAATACACATGTGTATTCCTAACCTTGTTATCTTTACTTTCAAACATTTTAAATTCTTTCAATTATAGATTATATGCACTGATTATATACTATAACATGTTCTTAGTTTCAGGCCAGTCATCAACAAAGCACTCAAGTTGGGATCATTCAAAGATAAGGTGTGTTATATACACCCATGTATGCATTTTTTTGCCTTTGACTAGTAATTTCATTACTAGATTAAAGGGGGGAAACGTAGACACTAAATCTAAATTATATAACACCTTAGTCCTGTATACTTGGAAAATACCTATCATGGTTGTACCCTTCAGTTTTAAGACCTTTCTATTGCCAAAAGGCTTGCATTCACTATCTCTTTGTGCCAAATTGTTTATCTCTTAGTTTGACCACTGTTATTCTAATGACCAAGGCTTCTATATTGTGAAACATGCTATAAACCTAATCATTATCCTTTTATATCAATTTTAAACTTGTACCTATTTTATAGCTTCTTGTACACTTGCATTTTAATTGGATGCATGTGTCCATGCATATGTCCCTTTTCCAACTAAGTGTCCAATGCCCAAAGGTCATCTAATTTGAAAATGAAACACATCCTAAATGTCAGCTGAAGTGATTTAGCATGAGATATTTCTAAAAGGGATTGGTATATATACAATATCAACCCTCATTCAATTCTTACCTAGTAATACCAGGGGCTCATAAGGTAAATTACAAAGAAGCACTCAATAAAGCATTCAAATGTTGCCCTGTTCATCCCTATTTCCATATCAATCATAAGAGTAGCATCCACATAGGTCTAAAGTACTGAAGGAACATCCCATGAGCCATATTTTCCACGTTATAAGCTAAGTCACTCTATGTATTTTTTTATCACACATTGCATCTTTATGCATACACAAGCCAATATGAAGGGGATAACTACATAAGTCTGAGGTGCTCTTTGGAGTATTCAATATGTAGACAGTGCCCATTTCTAGAGGGGTCCTTGGGGTTGCTCACAACTATGTGCCCACTAACCCATTTTTCTCATAATCACTCCAAGGGTGAGGAAGCTAGGGTTTGATCATTTGACAAAGAGTGACAACCTTTGCATATGATATGTATTAATCAAAATAAAGGAGGTAAAAAACCCAGAAGGTTCTAGGTGGTTGAATTTATATCTAGTCACTATTTTGTATAGGACACCTATAATGAGTTTAGACACAAACGTCGATGCAACTATCCAATTTGATGTAAGCATATGAGGCCACATAGTGCAAAATTATAGAATTTTATGATTATTATAGGATCTTTATCCAGTCCACTTCTAGCCTATTTCAGTCTAGATCTATATGTGCATAATAAATCAACTAAGTACTCTTGTTTTCAATTTATTTCAATATTAATCAATAGTTGTACTTTTTATTTTTGGCATATCTTAGTATTATAAATTTAAAATATTGTTTATCTGAGTTTGTAAATTAATAAACTTACTATAAATCTATTTATCACCATTATTCTTAATCTTTTATATATTCTTAGCCCTAGATACCCCCATACATCTAAGTTTAGGGTTAGACACCTATCAAATTCTCAAAGGAGGAGTTTAAATGATTATCTAAACCTCCGCATAAGATACTACTAACATTAGTTGAGTGTAATTCCATATATCTCCTTCTCCAAAAAGAGGTTGATATGTGTTTTACCCTAATTTAGATTAAGGTGGATTACTCAATATAATTAAAACATAACTTTGTAATGTAATTTAGATATTAAGATATGGCATTCAAACATACATCTAAATATAAAAGACTAAGATCAGTTCTTTTGATTTAATAAGTGGCATATGATAATTATAGTAACTATAGTAAAGGGATGAATACTTAGCTTTTGTAGGTGATTGTCTGACTATGACTTTAATATAGAAATGAAAATCAGGATAAATCAAGTGTCTAATCAATTTGGTTATAGAACTAATTTTTTGTATGTGTTGGGTCAGTTTCACCAATCTACGTGAGTATCACTGGTTGATACAAATTTGCACAAAAATAGGATACAATGACTTTACAATCACTTGTACATGTCTTTATTTGATCTTTTTTCAAGATCATGAACCTTGATGATGTGCGTAACTTTAGAAATTAGTTTCCTTTACATTGAAACCCTATGTGTGAATTGAGGGCTATAAACTTACAAAAATGGAGAAAATGTAATGGGTTGAGCTAACCCTAATCACCATCATTTGATTATTGACTGATGCCTACATATTTCATACTCTAAGGATGGACATCAAGCCACACATGCTTCTCCCACCTTGTGTGATTATGCAAATGTGCTCCTTCACTATATGTATACAACTAATCATTCATATTTGATACTTGATAATACTTGCTTTGAATTTGATTTAGAGTTCTTAAGACTTGTCTTGTGACTACTCCTAGTGATAAATTCACAATTTTGAAATAATAAGGCTTATATGCTCAATGTGCAATGGTGTATAAATATGTTCTAGATAAGTGCCAAGTCTTTTTTGAATGAGATCTTGATTTGTTTATATATGGATCCCGTTGGGTAATTTCTCATGCCATTGACATGTTAGGAAAATGGATCGACCCTAAGGAGAGATTTTATTTTAGAAAGTATTCATTTTTAGGAGTGGGTTGGTACCAACCAAATTATTTTGGCATCGACTGGCAATACTAACCGAGTCTAGTGAAACTCAATTGTGTATAGGAAGATTGAATTACGAGTCTAGAGATGTCTGCATAGGATATTTAGTAGGTTTGAAATAGAGAGTGAGATTTTTTTAGGTTTTTAACAATAAAATGGAAGGTTTGACTCATAAAAAAATATAAGTGTAAGAAAATGTCAGATTAGGACCTTGTTTGAGTGCTCAAGTCATGCATGATAAATGTGTGTCAAGCTTGTGATTTTCAAGTACCAAAGACTATATTTTAGTATCTATAATATGAATAGGACACCATCTAAGGGATTCAATGTCAATACATATTGTGATTATCATAGATGCACATGATACTCTAGGAATAAATGTTTTGGATTAAGACATAAGATTTAAGATCTAATCAATGTCAATATTAATTAGGTGAATGATATAACACATTTACAAGTGATTCAAGGTACAACTTAATAGGAATGTGAATTTGAAAATATTTTTAAACCCCTTTGTAAATCATGAAACAAAATAAATTAAGACTAATCATGAGGAGTATACGACTTATGATGAAGGAGATGAACATCCTATTGATGATCTTATTCATACACTTAAGGATACATAAAACTAATATCTCATTCGATGAGCATGTGATTGTTGAAAATGATTCTATTAATGCATCATTATTTTTATATGCTTACATTTATTCACAACCTATACAACATGTCATGATATATAATAGGTTAAGTGGAAATGTTTGTATTAGGACACTACTTACTAGTCTTGGGTACACATATAAGAATTTGATTGGTACAACAAATAAAATGGCATGATTTGATGGAAAAATGCAAAAATCTCTTAGAAGCATTGTGTTACCACTTATGGTAAGGCCTAAAACTAGTATGTTATTAGTTCTACCTAATACAGGGGCATTCAACATGTTATCAGGATGTCCATAAATACATAAGATTAATGTCATGCCATCTTCATTACATTTATGTGTGAAGTATATATATGAAAACTAAGTGGTTATAATTATAGGTATTCTATATGAGTATCATATTTAGTTAGAGACATTTCCTCATAAATCTACACCATGATCCATTATAAAACCAATAGGGGTTGATTCCATAAAGGTAAATTATAGATAAAATATTGATCTTCCTCGAAAACCAATGCTTCGATGTCCACTACATCAAGATCTATTTAGGTTACATAGTAGATGCTACCTAGTTAGTCATATATTAAATTGGTTTCACAGGTTGTTCTATGTGTTCCATAATGAACACCATCTTGTAGTCCATGTGGAAAGCATTGTTCATAGACCAATATGGTTTTTATATCTACACAATGTACACATGATCATATGGGCTATGGTGATAGTGATGGATATGTTGTAGTGCATGATCATTTCTTGAATTCTAATATTAATACATGTGTTACTACATGCCCATGATGGGTTATGTTCACCTCGATTGATCCATGTCTTACATGTGAGCATCCCATTGATGGGATAATTATTTAGCATGAATATATCAAAAAATATTAAAAAAATAAATAAAATAGTCCAAAAAAAAAAAGGTCTTATACATGACATGTTTTGCTAGATTACGTAATTGATTTTTGTTATTTATCATATATACATGGTAGATTATGTATCCATTCTCTATGCACATTTTTTTCATAGTTTACATGAGTGGGATGCATGACCTACATGTTATATATGACATGGCCATTTAGATGTAGGGCATTCCTACACCTAGAGGGTGCATTACTACATTAAGGGAATGCCTACACTTGACACATCTTGGTAGACTTTATAGGTTCTATATTTATATGATAAACCCATTGATCACGTTAAGTTACTTAGATTGATTATACATGAATTTATCCTGCATATACTCTTTAGAGTGCTACATTATATGGATATTATACTTTTATATGTGAGATGATGACTTGTATTGATTGTGTAGACTAGCCTTGCTTAGTTTATGCATGTTTAATGTAAATGATTTTTACATTATGTGATCCTTGATTATGTATTTCATTACATGATTATTTTTGTGCATGACATTATGTTACATTGTATGACCATTATGTATTACATTGTGTGCCTCCATGAGTGATTATTGATGATTGTTACATTGTGTGAACATTGATGTGTGTGACAATGACTATTATATTGAGTGTTTTTATGAGTGAATTCATTATGTGTTGTCACATCATAAATCATTTATGTCATGACCATGTTGTTTGTGTCACACTAGAGTTGAGTTGTGTCTTGAATGCTTATGTGTGTCATGATCATGATACTATGTGCATATGTATCTATGTATCTACAAGAATATAGAGATATTGGTGTTACAATTCATATCACTCATTATTCTACTTGTTTTTGATGCCATGATTCATATCATGCATCTTCTATGTGGCTTACTATTGAGTGAGTATATATGTAATGACTATAATATGTGCTTAATTACTATATATACGTGACATGACACTTATAATTTTTGTTTAGGATACATGCTCCATATGTGCATGAATAATCAAATATTTATAAGATGACATAAACTTAATCATGTTAACACAAGCCTTGCATGCTTATAAATTTTATATATACCATGATGTGTGTAACTATTTTATTTTGAGATGAGTGATTCATATGATACATCCCTCACCTCAAAAGGGGGGCATATTAATAGGCTTGTCATAAATATCCAAGCTTTAATAGACAAACAATTCAAATTTTGGGATATATTACATGATTCAAATGATTCAGATTAGGATAATTTATGATTCAGATTGGGAAAGAGTATGATTTATATTGGTATAGATTGACATATTCACGCACATGTATAGTATTTATAGGAATAGGTGGTCTATGACATGATGTGACATATTAAATGGGTCAAATTTAACATAAGTATCAAATTACATGGACCAAATTATCATAATGGGTCAGATTATTAGATTGGACATAGTGGCATACATGCTTATGACACTCTATATCACATTGGGGTACAAATGGATCAAATTATGAGACATGGATGTTGTTCATACATGCACTTTTATAATTTTTTTATGGTAACAAAGGTAACCATGCAAGAACTTTGATTCTAAAATTTATTTTTAGTTGTTGATTCAGAGTTTTTAGATTTACTTATGAACTTGATGTGGGGTTCCATCTTTTACATACAAGCCTAGTTCAAGATCCAATCTTAGCATGTGAACCTAGTACAAGTTCTACCAAAATGGTTATGATGATATTTTTAGGGGTGCAATTAAGTTTCTAGATGATCAACTACTAGCACTTCTTAATCTCCAATGAGGGTTGAGGCATATAATTCTTAACCCATGGTTTTAATAGTGGTATCTCATGAAGTATAATCATCCCATTCTCTAATGACTTCAAATGCCACCTTGGTTCACATACCCACACATGTAGTCATTCTTGCTTTTTTAATTTCAATTGGTTAAATTTTTTAATCATGAGTGGATATTGATTTTTGCATGTTTCATTACAGGTTTTGCATAGATCAAGCTGGATATTAGGAACATACTTGAATACACCAAATATAGTTACACTTAAATACCAAATTTCTTATTTTATCCTTTTAATCTATAATTTTCAATACTAGACTAAAAGTGGGGTATTTTTTGACACATAAATTTGGTATTAGACACTTGGAAATATCATTTTTTTGCCTATCTTTAACATACATGATTAACAAGTACACATATGACTCTTACTCACATTCCATCCTAACCATTCATCTATTTACAGACTTGGCCTTCCTAATTTATCATAATTTATATAAAGGATCTCAGTAGTATGTGTTTTATTCTATTATCTTAAGTAAACAAATACATATTTTAGATCATTGTTTCCTCCACCATGGACAATGTTGGCAATAGTCAGATGATGTTGATCATCGACAACATTTACCTTCAATGATAGCCTTTTAGGTTCTCCAAATTTATAGTTTTCAATATAAAACCCTTTCTTTTGATTGGCCCATATGTTTTTCAAGGTAGTTAAGGAGGTAAATTACCCAAAGAGTATTTTATATATACACATCAAGCCTAAAGTTATTATTATTTACCACTTATCTAACACCTATGTAGAATTCACTTAGAAAATTACTTGTACTTTAATGAATACATATGCACATTTTTAGGCATTGTCATAAAGCATCCAAATCTAAAAACACCTCAAAGTAATATTCACTAAGCCAAGTCTTAACACCTAAAATAAGGCCAAAGTTACATATTGTCAAGTGTTGAAATCCAAACATGTTACATACACATAGGTGGGAGAAACATATATGTTTTGAATCCTCTTTGGAGTATTATAATGTAGAAAATACTCAACCACTCAATGAGGTATGGTTGGATATGTCCAACCCATATTTATAATCCATTTTTTAGGATAAAGCAAAGTGTCAAAAATGGAGCCAAGGTTTCAAGGTGAAAGGAAGATAAATATAAATATACACACATGACCAAGCATCTAAAATTACATAGGAAACATATTGATAGGTAGGCACAATGAATTTTGGTGGAATAGATTAATAAAAACATAAAAGATAGTCTTGGTAGATAGTATAATTATCTAGTCACTGTATGCACCTGAGCATTACCAACAACATTTGTAGACACATAAATCTAGTATTAGTCACTTGACAATGTCGATATAAATCTATATTTACCATATATGTATTGCACATACATATATGAATCTTGTCCATACTCCTTAACCATTCATCTATCTATGGACCTGACCTTCCTAGTTCACTATCATTCACCTACACAAATTCCTTAGTATGTGTCTAATCTACTTATTAACATAGTCAAACTATATCTTAATCATCAAATCAATGTTTCCTATTCTACGGTTGCCTTTAGTTACAATCAAATGACTTTGACTACCAAATTCATCAATATGTACTAAATACATTGACATTCATTTTAACTTTAATTTTCCTAAATTCAAATCTTTCCCATGGGTTGGCCCATACATTTTGCATGTCAGTGGAAAAACAAGTTCCCCAAAGAGTATGTTATTTACACACACTAATCCTAATCATATTCCCATCTAGGAAGAATTTATATAACACCTATCAAAAGGTCATATATGCATCTCCATATTGAGAGGAACAACCCTAAAGCTTCCAAAATAGAAACACCTAAAAGGAAAAAGACCTAGCCAAGTATAAAACACCTAATACACATGAAGTTCACATATTTTTAAGTGCCAAATGCCAAGTTATAAGTTACATCCATATTACAGGATCACTATTGCACATATACACCTAATAGGGATAACTATGTGCAGTTTAAGCCCTCTTTGGAGTATTGGAAATGTGTTCATAACTCAAACACTCAATAGAGATGGTTGAGGTCAGCTCAACCCATCTTTTCCATTCACTTTTAAAGTAAACCTAATGTCAAAAGTGGAACTAGTATTTGAATGAGAATGTGAAGGAATTCTATACTTATGATATTACACCTAATAATGGTTTAAAAACATGCACATCAATCAATATTGGACCATTCTGTCTATTAGGGTTCCCTCTATTAGGGTTGTGACTTGACCTAATATTTATTTAGCTCATTATAATTCAAAACATATCTATATACAAAATCCTTGGAGGTTTTTTATTTATCATATTGATTAGAATAAAAACCTAGTTTTTGTTTTCTAACATTATGTATGAAATTTTTGACATTATGATTCTACTATTTATATTAAATTTAGTCTAGAGGATAAAATACAAACATATTTTTATAATAATATATGGGTTTTGTTTATCTATTGGTATTTATTGAAACCCTATTTTTGTTTCAAAAAATTATTTGTAGTTTTTATGGGGTGATAAATTCGTTAGTTGGCCCTTTTCAAGTCATCTTTTTTGCACATATGCACCTTTAGGGTTTTATAATTTCTTAAGGGTTTTAGATTTTTTTGTAAAAGACTCATTTTTATATTTGATTTATATTTTTCCTTCATCTATGTTTTTTCTTATCTTAGGAGTAGGCTTTGTGCTTCTATTTATTTCTATCTTAGGGTTTGATACATTCATAATGAGTGGGCTTCCTAAAACCCCTAACAACCTTCACCTTATATATTTATTTTTATCCACCCATTCCATGTATTATGCTTATACTAATGAGTTGACTAATGATGGTGCTTTTATGTTTAATAAAAATGCTTATTTAGATAAAAAACTATGCTTATGTAAGTCAAGGAAATGACTATGATGGCTATGATTATAAAGAAGATTAGTATGCTTGTGATGTATCTAGTGAATCTGAACAAGAACAAGCTAGTGTCTCAATCCAAGAAATCAATTCTACTACTCCTCTACAATCGTTTATTAATTAAAAAATAAAATGAGAAGAATGTAATAATGAATAAACTAATGCACTTCTTGATGTTTATAGTGATCCAATTAAGGAAGAAGAAATAATAAAGAAATGGATAGATGATACACATGTTCATTCAAAAGATGTTATGCCTTATAATGATGTTTTTAAATGTAATGATGTTTTCTAGTGATACACAATGTAATGATATTCCTCTTTATCAACTAGAATGCGATATTACTTCTTCTATTCAAATGAAATATGATGACATTCCTTCTCCTCTACAAATGAAACATGGTGCTTCTATTGAAAAATAATGTGGTGTTATTCCTTATTTTATAGCAACAAAATGTGATGGTATCCCTTCTTCTCTAGAAATTAAATGTGATATTATTCCTTCTCCTATGGAAAACAAATATGATGATAGTTCTAAGTTATGCAATGATAGTTATATAGAGTGTGATTTCAATAAATGCAATGATAGAAATGTTTGTGATGAATCTATTATACATATGTTTAAGATAGATGGTGAGATGAAACTAATGAATGAATCTTTCCAAACCACTATTATTTGTATTAGTCATACCACCTCTATGATACATGTCATAATTGATCTTTAAAAATAAGTTTTTTTTCCACTTTACAATATAAATCTTGCCATGATAATGTCACACTAGGACAACTTGTAACACAAAGCATACTTAACTATAGTTACCTTGAAATATTTTTGATGGTTAAGTTTTAATTATTTGATGGCCATAGAGATCCTTGTAATCACTTATCTCAATATGTACTTTATTTTGTGAAATGCTCAAATGATGGCAAAATCTTTCCACAAAAGTTTAACAAGGGAAGAATTAGATTGGTTATATAGTCTCCCTAGTGGGTATTTACATTTCTTTACCAAGATAGATGAAGCTTTCCTGTCCAACTTTAATAAGTTAAAGGTTACTGAACATCTCTAGAGCTTATAAGAAGGTCATGATGAACTTATCTTTAAAGAGGGCTCAAACCACATGTAGTTCTCCTAATTAGCTGTATGTGTGCAATAGTGATCTTCTAGTAAAGATGTAACCTATAACTTGGATTTCAACATTTAAAAAAATGAAAACTTGGCTTGTGTGCTTTAGACTTGGCTAGGGCATTCTCCTTTGTGACATTTTTGATTAAAAAGTTTTACAGTTGTTCTTCTCAATGTGCATGTATATAAACAAAATCTTAGTTCTTTTTAGACAATTTTTTTCTTGATGGTAATAGGCTTAGGTATAGTGTGTAAAAATAGTGGAATCTTTGGGTAACTTGTTCCACCACCATTAATGAAACACACTGGTTGACACATAGGAAATATTTGAATTTAGGAAAATGACCATTAAAAAGCACAAAGACTAATTTAGTAATGGTGGATGAATCCAATAGTTGGAGTCATTTGACTATAACTAAAAACATTTGTGGAAAAAGAAACATTAGTCTAGTGATTAGGAGATAGTCTAATTATGTTAATAATCATATTAGACACAACTTAGGTTATTCATGTAGGTGATTAATAGCAAATTGAGAAGGTTGGGTCCTGTATGCACTAAAATTTTACAAGGTGAAACATTTTATGATATCCAATGATGATGCAAGGAAATACATAAACAAACATGATTAAACATGGTCTTCTATCCTCTTTCTATCTTTTGACTTATTTTCTAGCCATGTTGATTTATTGAAATTCCATTTTATAAGTTTTTATTTTAAAATTATAAGGCTTTTTGACACATGATGAAACTACCATGATGGTTTTGAAAACTATCCTGGGAGTTGAAAAACTACCCTAACCATTTTTATGACCATCATAATGGTTACGTAAATACCCCTACCTAGAATAGTGGTTTGCCATTATTGCATGTTTTTTAAAATTAACTCTCGGGACATGTGATTTGACATGTTTTGCATGATTTTACTCATGTTTTTTTTCTCACTTACCTTAATAATACCATAATAATCTTATTCATGTTGAATTTAATATTATCTACCTTCAATTTAAATCTAATAATCTCTTAGTTAAGCTTTAGATAATTTCTACATGTAACCTCTTCTCCCTCCTTACGAGTAGCTCCATTTTCCTTTATTTTTAGATTAAAATTTACATTAAGTTTTGAGCATACAAGTTTTAGAGAGCCAAAATCTACCATTTTTATATTTTTAATAACTCAACCTAATTTTCACATTAATCTTATGGTCACTCACACGAATTGGAAGAATAAACCCATGCAACATAGTACTCTGTTGTTCATGAGTAACCAACCATTGTTGAACTATCTATTTATTCAGTTTGTGATCATGATTTCATGTCCTTTGTGTTTCCTCATGTTGTAGAGTTTTTGAGTCATTTATTGAGAAATATACATGGAACTAATAGCCTGATGATCACCTGGTCTCACTAAACTCTTCTTCTCCATATATCCTTTGCTTTGGTCAAGTTGGAGGATTTGATTTCTTATTTATTTTGTTAATTAGTTTTATATTAGATTATATTTTTCTTGTTTAATTAGAATATATTTCATTAAAAAAAAGTTATATAAAAAAATTTTCAAAAATAATTCATCTCTCTCTGATTTTTACATTGGAAAGTTATTCAATCATTCGTAGTTGTATCCAAGCATGATAAATGTAGAAGAGCAGTAGCTTGCATGTTAGATTAGAGATAGGTAAATAAACTCTTCATTTAATTTCATCCAAGAAACAAGTTTAAATTTTATCTTTTATCATATAATAACTCCATAAACTCCACAAACAACACAAACAAATAACTCTCATACATATTTACATAGAAAACCCAAAAAGATAAATTGTACTTAGAATCATTTTGTCTTCTTGCATGTTCAAGAAAAGTTCATTAAAAGTATATATCATAACCTAAATCAAAATAAATTTATTTTCACATAAAATCTAGTTACATACAAGGTTCGTAACAATAAAAAATGGTAAAAACTTGCATTCATCTTTGCACTTACAAACTAGATTTTAGAATTTTATAAATTGCATTACATACATACATAATCTAAAATTTATGTTTATTTTCTCATTTGCATATCTAGAGTTTAAATTACAAATTAAATTCTCTTTACATCCATATCAAAATATTAAAAAAAATCATTTTAGCAGACATAGGCAAATTTATGCACTTTTAAATTAGAAACCAATAAAAATTAGAAACTGCATTATTTAGTTTAACTTTAGTTTTGTTAGCATTGCATGCATAAATATTCCATGAAAATAAAAAAAATAAAAGCTTTTACTTCATTTGATTTCAATACTTTAATTTACAGTAATAACATAGTTTCCTTTTTGGTTCAAAAATCTTTGTTATAAACACAAACAAGCCTAACAAGACATTACAAAATAAAATACTTGACTTCAAAATCAATAAGTATACCTTTGGCCAAACAAATAAATTCAATTATACATTTAAAAAAAAAGTCTAAATAAAGTAAACAAGGCTTTTAAACCTTCAAAACAAACATTTTCCTCACTCTTGAATGGTGCTTTTAAATAAGCTTATTGGTATAAAGTAAGGATGTTTCTGAGAAGAACAACCCCATATGCCACTAAGAAACATTAAAAGTGACATAGAATCAGAGCTTTGAATAGAATTATTTCACTCTACTCCTCTTCCTAGCCTTATCACCAGTCAATTAAATACTCTTTATGAGCAAACCCAACCAATAAAATCCCAAATAGTAATATAAATCCAATTTCTACCTTATCGAGCATATAACTTACAAATTTTATTCTTTCTCTTTTATCCTTGGGTCTAGCCTCGTCATATTGCATTCAATTTGCAAATGAATTTGTATGGGAAATGCCAACTTGATAGAGTAAATGAAATCCATAGAGTCCTTTAATCTAACTTAAACCAATTATTATAACCAATTGTAGAGAAAGAGCTTTGTTACCTTGGCCTCCTTAACTCTGAAGATTCTTGGAATGCTATCACATCTCAATTTAATACCCTCAACAAGTAGTTTTATATATCTAAACTATTCTCGTATAGATACAAACATCCTTTACCACCTATTGCTAAAAAGCTCATGCCAATAGCTCATCTTAACCAACCAACTCTCCCATCTCTCTCTATTCAAATCCATAAACAAAACTGGCCCAATAAACCAAACCAATAGACCACCGATCACATCATCCTTTCATCAATTGTTTCAACCAAACCTTAGGAAGTTTAGTACACAAAGGTTAGCATGTTCCTTTATGCAGGTAAAAAATCAATGAACATGGTGTGAAAGGCTTCTCCTTTTCCATTTTCATTTTTCTTTCTTTCCTCTATCCTTTTCTCACCTTCATTTTATTTTATGGGTGTAAGTACACCCCTAAAATATGTTTGGACATGATTTTGATAGGAATTTAGAACTTGAAGCTTATATAAGGAGTATTCAACCTCCAATTTAAGCTTTTTTCTTTAGCTATAATAATAACTCCAATCAGAATATAGAGAACCAATCTTCATTTCAAAACTCTTCTTTTTCTATCTTGAAAACTAAATTTCATGTAGTGAGTCAGGAGTTCCAAGATCATTCTAATACTACAAGTAACTACCATGACTCCAATAACAAGACCCATACTATTGGATGTTGAAGCTACCTTAAAATTATGACTAGACCTCACATCAGTCTGTAAATCCTTGACACTAAAATCTTGATGAGATTCATTTAGTATGTTAAAATGATACATATTTTATAATATGGGTTTAGTATATTATAATTAACCCTAAATTTTGTAAACACTTAAAAAAATAGCTTCATACCACCTGAGTAGTTTGATGACTCCTCCCAAGCCATTTTAGATAAACCATTTTATCACGGGATACCACTTCTTTATTCCAAAGGCTGCCAGATAGAGGCTTACAAATCCACCACCAATGCTACACTAAATGAAGTCATCTCCACCTTGGTGGGTCATATTCAATATTTGGAGAGTAACCAAGCCTATCTCTAAATTGATTTTTAATGTGACTTTAAATGACAACAATCAAGGTCACTCTGATATTCCCAATGCAACAACATCATATTAACTACAAAAATACAAACCCAATCCACCCTCAACTAGTTATACACCAGGCCAAAATCCTTCATATATCTTTATATATGGGGTACCTAATCACATTACATCAAATGTACCCCCATCCTATCAACCTCACACCCAATTACCATTAGAGGTTCTTTCTCTTACCCTTATCAAAATAATGTGGTAACCAACACACCACTACCCATCACTCCTCTTAACTACATGCCATCCAATACTTTACCCACTTATAACCCACCCTTGCAAGCACTTGTTTGCCCACCCCATTCTAACTCCTTACCACCCCAATATCACATGTTCTCTAAATATACTTAGTTGGATAATTAATTTCTAGCATATTATTCTTTGCCTTTTTCACACACATATTTTCCCTTGATGACTTTGTGTTCACTTCTTATCCATCTCCCCAAAGCCTATCATAACACACCTTTTGTGGATTTCATCACCATGAGGATTTATGCAAAATACTTGAAGGAACTCCTTGATCACAACATACAGGGGGTTATCCTACCACATCCCTTCCCTGAACTCCCAAATATAAGGAGAAGGTAGATCCAAATGCACATGTTAAGTAATATTCCACTACCATTAGAGATATTCTACCTTAAGATGGGGTAGTGTCCAATATTTTTCCCAAAACTCTAGAAGGAATTACTTTAGATTAGTATAACCACTTCCCTGAGGCTTCCATCCATTCCTTTAACCAACTCATGGATAATTTTGTGAAAGAATTTGACATGAAAAAAATACTTTAAATTGGTATATGAGAGTTCTTACACATCAAATAAGAATGCAATGAGTCCACTACCTACTTTATTGTAAGGTGGTGACAAGTACTCTATCCTTTGCTAATGCTCCTCACATGGACTAAAGAAAGTTATGTGATTCTCATTACAATCCCTTAATAAAGAAACCATGGAGTATGTTCAAATTTTTACCTATAAGTCTTATGAAGAAGCTCTTGAAATCACACTTAGGATAGATCAAGTGACCATATATAATAGCTGTAGGATCTATGGATCCAATGGGTGAATTGTCTCCCTTAACAAAAATATTGGTGTTTACCAAAAGAAATCCAATAACCAAGGCCCTAAAATTCTAAATCTAAACTACAATGCCATCACATATGGTATGATGGACTAAACTAAAAATTCAAATGTTGTAAATAACAACCAAAACCAATCCATGAACAAAAACAACATCAACAATAACAATGGAGGTGTGAGAAACTAAAATTCTCTACCTAAAGTTCACATAGTGGATTTCAAATAACCACCACATCATGATAATCATTACCATAATCAATTTAAAAAACAATACCAAAATGTTGACCAAAATAAAAATCCATAATTTTAAAACCAATGCTTCAATGAAAATAACAATCAATAGAGGTTTGGTCAACAAAATCAAAACCAAAGGCATAGGGATTACAATCCTAATGTATATTGTCTTTTTGATATTGTTTTTGGTTATGAAACTTGAGCATGTAGGGAGTAGAAAAAGTTTATCCAGTGACTTTCCAAAGACCAATGACATATATTTATGGACATGTTCTTGGGAAATGTAAACACAAATCCCCAACCCTCTCCAATAAGTCTTATGGTGCCTTAAAACACCAAATTGCATATCGATCAAAACCTATTTCCCATTAGTTAACACCACAATATTCAAAATCAACCATAGGAAAACCTAGTCAACCAGCCCATGCCAATAGGAACTTGATGATGTCAAAGATTCCACCTCCACACCTAATAATCTCAATGTGGCTCCCCAATTAAGACCTCATAGAAAGACTGAAAAGATAAGTATCATCGAGTTAAAAAAATATGAGGATGAAAACATCATCACTCTTATGAGGGAGTATCAAAAAATGAATCCCCACACTATAAACATCTTGGAGATTGATGTTCAAAGTAACCTCAAACTCATGGAGAACTATGACCTTGTTACTAACATTACAAAGAAATTTTCAAATATATCCTTCGTGTATATCCTTAATAACTCTCCATCTCATTGCTTAAAATTAATTGACGGCTTAGGATTGGGTTATTTTTCTAGCATCACCCTCAAAAAACCCAAATAAACCATATGGACTTAGATATGTACCCACCTGGATAAGATTTGAGATATGTTGGCTATTTTTTTTATCTCAGGTGCCTACCCCTAAATGTCGAGATGGTCTTGTATTTATAAGTTTGTATTTATAATAACTATATAAAGAGAGGAATGGCTAATGATGATGTTGTTGTCAATACAGTCCCCTTCTCATTTATCTAAAATCTTGGCTATCGAAAAACCAATTGTTTTATGACCATAAACACCCTACAAGACTATGATAGCCTCAAGTATTTTTGATTAGGACCATTTTTATAGCTATTAATTATCATCCCAAAACCATCCTAACCTAATTTTATGTCATAGACAAGGACACTAACTACAACGTGATCTTGAGAAGACCCTGGATCCATATGATGAATGTAATCCCTTTTATCCTCTTTCAAGGAATTAGATTCTTACACTTAAAAAAGGTCTTTATTGCCCAAGGTGATCCAAATCCATTTGATGTTCACCATGAAAATCTTGAGAAAATATCATGGCTTTGTATTGATTATCATTTTTCTAGTAATGATGTAGTGAAGCCCCCTCCACTAGCTAAAGACAAAGAGCCCATCACAACTACAACATGTGTTTTGAAATCAAGTTCTGAGAGTTCTAAAGTCTCACCAAGTGAAAATCTTGAGGAAAAGGGCATAAGATAAACGAGAAAATGGGTGAGGAAATACTTATACCAATACCAACCGTCTCAACCAAGTTTATGATTGAGATCATTAGTATTGTGGAAGAAGATAAACCTATTACTCTCTCTTTTGACCCATGAAGATTAGGGACGCAAAACCATTTCAATTATTAAGACCTAGAAACACAAGAAGTGTTAGCTACTATACCTAACATTTATATGTCTAAGATTTTTTGAAACTAAGAGACAATCCTTGAATAACATAATGATTGTTCCTCTATAAGCAATCAATGGGCGTTCCATTATTATAAGGCAAAATGGCATTGGGGCACATGGGTGAGAGTTATCATAATTTACCCTTAGGGAAGGATCATGCCATTTGAGTTTAGGATTTTGAATGCAAAAATAATGGGGCAAAGTATGAAGCCTTATTTCTAGGTATGCTCTTTGCCAAAAGGCTAGGGGTTCAAAAATGTTAGTAAATAGTTCAATGGAAGAATAAAACACATGGAAATATATTAGTCCTGTAAATGATGGAAATATTAAAAAATTAAATAAGAAGACCAATTTAACAATAGGATGAAGCCATAAAAGATATATTTATTATTCATCAATGGTCTGCCTTTTTCTCCTTCATACATTTCTTTTATAAACTTTTCAACTTGTAATTTCACCTTTCCTCTTACATGCCTCTGTGACTTCTCCTTCTTTACACATATATTTATTTTCTATTTACAAATAATGTCAATTAATGTAATTCCCTTTCCCTTGCTAACACTCACTCATATTAAAATAGGTGGCTCACCGCAAAACACACAGAGGCCCTAATAAATCAAGTTTTTATAATTTTATTTAATTACAATACATTAGAGGTCAGTTACCTAACTAGTCCTACAAAATCTCCTTAGTCTCTCTGCCAAAACTCTATGTTATTCTACTCTAACTATTTAAATAACCTTTAATACATTTTAATTTTAAAAAAATTCAATCAATTTTACTTCATTCAGACATCTTACATCTTCCTTCATTTTTTGGCAAGAGTGAGACAAATATAAACATAAAGAAGAGATAAATCTACAAACTATACCACATTCATATTGAGATCTTGAGTGCAACATAGATAAAAAAGTAATGATGGATCCATTACAAAGAGTTACATGTGTTACATTGAAATTATGATTTTTAAATCACTTAAAATGAACCACTTACTTAACCAACAGACTTTTGTAAGGATGGTTGGAAAATCATATTGCAAAAATGATGTTTCTTTGATGTAGATAAGTGTTCGATGGTGATAGCTCACTATTGGCTGGTCCTCATATTCCATATTACCCTCACTTGTACCTCAATACAACTATTAATACTTGGATATTTGTATCACAAATTTCATCCTATGTTTTACCAAACAATTCTCTATTCAACTACATTTCCTTCTTGCTCCTTCCAAAAGATCATATGATACAAAAAAACTTAATTGTAATTTGTATGTATGACCTACCTAATCCTCCACCTGTACATGCATCGATGGTGTAGTTAAGACCATACTTGGAATCACCTTCATGTTGTCACTCCTCTCTCACCTCAAATCCCTATAGCCAAATATTCTCACTTGACAAATAAATCATCTCAGATAGGGCATGTTCACTTTTCATGCCTTCCACGATAGGAACATTTGTGGTAGAAATAGAAATAGAAATAAAAGTTTGTGAGAACATTTACATATAAATTATAATACATACATCCATGGCTTCCTTGTCTATAAGTAAGATATTGTATTTGGTCCCTTCAATAGAGGACTCCACATCTAAATAACTTTCATACTAGGCCATGTGTAAATGCAACTTGCAAGCTCAGCTTCATGAGAAACAACATGTCCACAAATTTGTAAAAATATTAAAAATTGGATTTAAAATGATCATATTTTTATCATGGCATAATCTAATTGTATTTTCTTCATTTCCAGACAATGTCCCTTTACTACCTTATTTACCATTAATGCAAGCAAGAACAAATGAAATGACAATGGTTACAAGTAAAATTCTTACCAAAGAGTCATTAAATTATTCCATAACAATATGTAAAATTGATGGCCATAGATATTTTTCTATCTCATTTCACCCATATTTTCCCCTCTGTCTCTCAATGGATTAACTACTCAAACTTGTATGCCAAATTTGATGTCAATAACCCACTACTAAAACCAATCATTCTTTTCAAATAATAACCCAGTTTAATTTTAGAATTGGGCTCGCAAGAACATAATGCACTGGTAGTCTATCTCCATCTCTTCATCATGATGCTAATATATTTTTGTTCAAAACTATCATGATACCAAAAATAGAAAAAATTGAAAGGAATTATAAATATGATTTTTTTATATTAGAAATCCAACTATCTTCTCAAAACACAAAAGTTTTTCAATGGTCAGAGGTAATAAATTTGCATGATTCTATCTTCCACCCATGTAGCTATATCCATATGCTATATTGCCTTACAATCCAAAAATATGTGTAGGCTCTTGTACAAAAGATATGATGTTTTGAGCAGACTAAGGAGCCATCACTATAAAGTGGTAGTCAAATGTAAAACATAGGAGGATCTTGTAAAATTAACAATAAAATGCTCAAGACTATTGGAGAAAAACATATCTCTATCAAAATAACTCACATCAAATGTGTAATTCGATAAGTATATCATCACAGTGTGTGCCTAGGAACTCATTTCCCCCCATTATTTTGCATGTTTGAATCCTACTATAATATATTTTTTGTGATTGAAAATCACTTTTCTATTAATTTAAAATAAAAACTAATAGTACAATACTAGTCATACAAAAAATGGGTGAAAAAATCACACCCTGAATACCAGATTGAGCTATAAAAAGCCATGGGAAAAACCAAAGCCCAAAATAAGTGGCCATACATGGTCGATAACCACATTTAAATTAAATCAAGTGCATATCAACTAAAAAAAGATAATATAACATCAAAAATATCAAGGAATAAACTAAGCATCAACTAAAAACATGGCAACTAGAGGATGAGGTGGAGGGTCCAGAGGCTTCCCTCCTCAGTCATCTTGAGTTGGGGGATCTTCATCGACAAAGAGGGGGTCCCAACCCTAAAACTATTGGTTAGTGTAAACATCATTGTACAAACCCTAGTTGTAAGGAGAGATCACTAACTCTAGATGTAGGAACTTATCCTACTAAGGGGGTCTCCACCCCCACAACCAATGTCTCTACCTATGTCAAATCCTATCTAAGGAGATAGGCAGTGAGAGTGAGGAGAGAAGTTCCTCCAACTTCAAGACCTTTATCTACGAGAGTGATGACACTTCCCCTACACCCACATCCCTTAAGAGGAGAGTGGTGAGGTGAGGGATTAGGGTGAGGTGAGGGATAAGGTGGTTCACTACTAACTGCATAAGGAACATTCCCTTAGTGGTCTATTAGAACTTATAGATGATGAATCTCTAGTTAAACCTTTCCTATTTAACTCTAAATTTGGAGGGTAATGTTAGCAACCATAATAAATTTGTTAGTTACATAATTTTTTTCCATAATTTTATTATTAAAATATGCTTGATTTCTAGATTTCCAAATCTGAAATAAAATATCAGTATGAAAAACCTCCCAAAATCCATTGTATCTTGGAGGTAAAAAGGTAGAGTCCCCTAAGAGAGCCATTTTCTAAGTGAACATCTTAGGCCTAAAGGGTTTGAATAGGGTACGAATCCATCTCCAGGTTGACTAAGCATGTGGGCAAAACCAGAAGAGGTGCTTGATGGTTTCTAGGTGTTGATAGGCTAGGTAAGTGGGATTAAGAACCTCTATGTGCTTGAGATGATTTACTATGGGCAAACCCTGGTAGAGAATACACCAAAGGAAGTGAGCCTTTTTGGGTTCAATAGAAGCTACCCAAATGTAATCAAACCTCCTGGCCCAAACCTAATAAAGGGATTAGAGAGACCATCGATGATTAAGTGCCTTTATGTCAATGTGTTGAGGGGATAATAAATTGTATCTAGATGAAGAGAATAATGGTGGAATGGCATGGGTGTAGGCCAAGAACAGTCCTTCCACCATGACATGAGAGAGGGAACTTTGATTTTGTGTAAGTACTCATCATGTACGAAACTCTAAATTTTAACAATAGATTATGCATCTTCAATGTTAAGTTGAAATTTGGCATTTAGCATAGAGCAAGGAAGAGAATCCTTAGAGACCTTATAGAAAAGATCACCAATCATGAGAATTCCCTTAATATTTTGATTTAGGAGACCATGGAAAAGGGGACATTATGAAATCTAGTTGAAGAGACCACCATAATGATTGAGAGTTTAGAGAAAGACTACTTTTAAACCCCTTCCCCACCTAAATAAGGTGAGGTTTGAGATTTTCCCAGGCTTTCTAGATACTCTGCATGACAAATGTTTCCCCTACTTCGATAGACATTGGTAAAATAAGCACAATGTGAAAGCTTATGCCTTGCCAAGCTTTTCTATCAAGAGGGCATCCTTGAGAAATGAAGTGCCAGAGTAAAATTTTCCATGCCATTAGATTCTTTAGGGTGGGGATAGATGGCCCAAGAGACTCAATAAAAGCCTTGGTGGCCTTTAGAATTAGCCCATAAAAAATCTCTTAGTAGCTTCTCAAGCTTCACATAGGAGGCATTTGAAGGTGCCCAATAATAAGAGTGGTATACATGAGTAGAAGTGAACACCTTAGAATAAATATGGAATTTACTAGCCAATGTCAAAGGCTTAATGATCTAGAAAGAGATTTTTTTATCCACTCTTTAGATCATATAGGACCAAAAATCTGTAGGAGAGGCTCTGAAAGCAAAAGGAATGCCTAAAAATTTAAATTGGACCCCTAGAAAGATCCATTGCCACATATATACCTCTAGCCAAAGAGGTTTGGGTGATAAATATTGGTGATAGCACAGGGTCTTATGCCAGTAGATAGATGACATAGAGGCAAGGCAAAAAAATATCTAAACATTCTATGAAATTCTAGACAGAGATTTCATCCTCTTGTAGGGTGAGAAAGGAGTCATTAGTAAGGTCCTCATTGATTAATTAGTGGTCAAAATTAGGTAGAGATATCCCTTTGATCATCCCTTTGGAAGCATAATTGTCCAAAATATAGTTAAAACCTTCTACAACCAACACATAAAGTGAAGGGACTAGGGGGAATCCTTATTTGATGGACTTGTGAAGCTCAAAAGGTTGAGATTGAGAGCCATTGATAGTGATGCAAGCCCCAATATCCTAAAAAAGCATATTGATAGTATGAACAAACTTAGGGCCAAACCCTAATGGTTGTAACATGACAATAATAATTGGCCATTCAATATGGTAATAAGCTTTCTCAAATTCAATCTTGTTAAACAAGGCCTACTGATTGGAGATTATAGCCCATTCTATACCCTCCCAAACAATAATAACATTGTCTAGAATATATCAATGCTGAATGAACCTAGTTTTCTCACTTCACAGAATTAAGGGAAGTAAGTGATTAATTTTGAGAGCTAAAGCTTTGGATATGATTTTGTATGACACATTCAATAAATTAATGGGTCTCCAGTTGGTAATCACCTCAGGATCCCCTACTTTTGGGATGAATTTGATGTTTCCTTGATTGATGAGGTGACTTAAGGAATTGGTCAAGACTGCTTAAAAATAAAATTTATGGAGATCAAGTCCAATCGTGTCCCATAGGGTTTGATAGAATACATAGGGAAAGCTATCAATACTTGAGGCTTTATCAGAGGCCATTTTAAATGACAACTTCCTTAAGTTCATTAACACTAAGAGGTCTATCACATGCAACTCTTTGAGCTTCTGAGAGCTTATAGGGGACCACATCAAGGCATTGTGAAAGGGAAACCTCATGAGTAGGAACTAAAGTTGCACATTAAAGACACCATGGTAGTGTTGGATAAAGGGTTGGAGGATGTTTGGAATCCTAGTAAGCCTAACTAAAATACTTCTAATGGCTTTGATTTTATCCACAACTTGCCTTGATAGAAGGAGAGCAAAAAATTCCTTAGTCACTTTGTCTCCTTCCTTCAACCAATGCATCTTTGTTTAGAGTTTTGTTCCTTTAGCCTTGTAAGCTTATATAACTTAGATTTTGTGCCTCTTCATGGCAACATGAGTATACAAATGAGATTTTAAAGGTGAAACTTCTAACTCCTATGAAATCATAAAGTATTCATAGTTTATAACATTCTGAATGCATTACCTAAATATAGTAGCTTATTTGCCATAAATTTTTAGGAGGGTAGTGGTGAAGGTTATAGTGCTAGACCACCACTTAATCCAAATAGTGTCCCCTATGGGCCTAAGGTCCAAATTACAAATCCTAGTGATATGATCCATAGTCCTCTCATGCTTGAGGTGGGCAGTGTTGAGGTAGAACTGGGAACTCTTGGGTTTCACCTAACAAGAAGTTCAATGTATGTGAAAGTAGATGGGGTGGTGGTTAGAAAATAAAGTATCTAAAATGATAGCCATAGGTCATCCATTGATGGTAGTGAAGAAGAAAAGGTCTTTCTCAATCAAGAGGGCATGATTAGGGCATTTGAGGACCTGATCTTCACCTTGATAGAACTTAGATCAAGTGAACCATGAGGAGTTAGAATCACCTCATCTATGATGATTTAGGTTGAAGACCCCAAGTTGATTTTATAGGTATAACCAAGATTCCAATTATCCTTCAAACCATCTCATGGGAAGGTGAACTTCCTTATCTTCCATAAATTTAATCATGTTAAAGTCACCACATCCAATGCACATTTGGGAGGGAATTAATTAACCATATCTAGATTAGGGTGCACTCCACAACATCATTAGATGCATAGATATTGATAAGGTCAATGATGCAATTATCAAAGTCAAAAAGGGTCTATAACACATAATGGGTGGGTTTAAAACCCTAAAAAATGTTATTTTTAGCTAATTTGGGTGCCAACAGGCTGACAAATCCCCTAGGCCAAACTCATGATAGGTGGTTGGGTAGATGGCCCTATGACAAATAGTGTGAGTTAAAGAATGAAGAAAAAAGTAGTGTGACCATATACTTATGAGTCAAATCAGTGAGTCTTCAAACATTCCAAGGATAAACTATCATTGGGAAACATCTAAATTCATATCATTTCCCTCAGAGAGGTCTGAGAGGGCTACAAAATAATTGAAAGTTGAGCCTGAAAGGAAAAATCTCCTATCTTGAAGGGTTACCTTTTAGGTGGCACGTAATCCTCATATATGAGTGATGTATGATATCCTTACAATTTAGGGTTATAAGCCCCATATCTAAATTTGAATCATTTACCCTTGAAAGGGGTTGTGATGAAGGAGCCAGGAAGATGGGCAATGTAAGCAACCACTTGTGGCAACTCGGAGATGGGAGGTGGGAGTTGAACTTGAGGTAGTGTTAGGGATTTGAAAGAAGGTGCTAAGGAACTTGGACCTCCTAAGGGATGGGATACAACTAGATGAAGTCTGTTATTACCACACATAACATTATTCTTCCTATTGGACACCATGTTCCACCCATCAGAGGATGGAGGTTTTGTCTCATACCCACTTTTGTCTTGAGTGACCGTAGGGGTGGGGACCATTAGGGGACATTCCCTAATCATGTGGTCTAAATCTTGACACTTGAAACAAGTTTATAGAAGGTTAATGTAGAGGACATGCTGAGAGAAATAGTTGTTACCAACTTGAATGTTAATGGATTTTTTTAGATCCTTGGCTAGGTCAATTTCAACACAAACCCTTCTCTATGGTTGAGCTACATAAAAATTTGGATGCTCATGGTAGATGAATTAGCCTAAATGCTTGATAAGCTAGTTGACAAAATTCCATAGAGGCAAAGGTAAGCCTAGAAACTCTACCCAAATTGGGATTTTAAGCTTCACTTATTTAGAGACTTGAAAGTCTTTAGTCTAATGGGAAAAAACAACCAGGGTATTATGAATGAACCAAGGGCCATGTTTAATAATGTATCTACAACATTTGGGGTTTGTGAAATAAATCAAGAATAAACCCTTAGTAAGGTTTTGAACTCCTTTCATTTTCACCCCATGGCATTGCCAATGGTTATGAACCCATTGCTTTATAAGGATCTCCAGAGGGAATTGACCCACAAAATAAGAAATAAGGGTAAAATTTTCAAAATAATTACAAGCTTCATCAAACTATAGAAGGTCTATAACCACATCTTGAAGAAGAGTCTCAGAGTCAAAATTCTCAGAGTCAGATTAAATACCTCATGGTAAAATTTTAGGATAAAATTTTGAGCTTATTTTGGTGCCATGGCTACTCTGGATCCCACTAGTGGTACCTACATTAAATGATGTAGGAAGATTAGCAAAGGACATTTAATATAGGGGATGGTGACTAATTACCTAAGGGTCAGAAGGGTATCCTATACTATCAATAAATCCTACCTAGATTAGATAGATTAGTAGTGTGATGAGAGGCAGGGGAAACCCTAAAAGCTCACTAAACATAAGTGTTATATACTCTCCTCTCTCCTCCATCATCTCTTTTCCATTTTACAACATAAATTTTGGCTCTATTTATAATAAAATAAACCCAACTGAGGTTTATGAGAATGAAAAAATTATCCACTAGAAACTCGTTGGAGGCAAAAGTCATTGAAACTCTTGATGACCAAACACCAAAACTAAATATTAAAGCCTCTTTGAATTCAAAAAAACATATGGATATTACAAATTATATGGAGAAAAAAATCTAAAGGGATTAGTGGGATTCAAAACCTCAACCTTAAGCTACAAAGATCGTGAGCAAACCATAATGTGGGAGACCCAAGCTTTTGAACAACAACCACACCATTGTTGGCAAATAGTTTAGTGGAAGAATAAAACACTTGGAAAGCTATTAATAATGAAAATGACATAAATAATGAATAATTAAATAAGAATACCAATTTATCATTGAGATGAATCCATAAAAGATATATTTATTATTCATCAATGGCCTGCCTTCTTCTCCTTCATACATTGCTTTTATAAACTTTTCAACTTCTTATTTGTCCTTTCCTCTTACATGCCTCTTTTACTTCTCCTTCTTGACACATATATTAATTTTTTATTTGATAATAATTTCAATGAATGAAATTATCTTTCCCTTGATAAAAAACCTTAGAATTCAAGATAACTCATAATTGGTAACCAATCAATTCTCAAAGTTTTAACATACCAAGATGTCATACGTGAAGTTTCCAAATAATTTGATTTGATTTCTATAGATGTTTTGCCTAGAGATGATTATCAACTTGTTGATTCCATGGCCTCTTCCTCATCTCATTTTTTCCCTCATTAGGTAATACCATAATTTGAATTTGTAGTATCTATAAGACTTGATCCCTTTGTTCAGAAGATGTCGAATGATCAAACCATTGCCCATGTTGAAGGGAAATTTAGTCATCTCATCCTAGAATTTATATAAAACTATGAGGTGATCTTAGAATTTCTATGAACATATGATCACCTCCCATAATAACACCATGAGAGGGGTTTTCCCTCACATTTTACCCCTCATCTCACCTCAAATCAAATTATTATGACTCATATTGTAAGATCGAGCACTATAACTCTTTTGAGTAGGAACTATTGGAGAGTTGTTATGTTGATGTCATGGTGGTGTCATATAGATGCTTTGGTGAGTGGATGAAGTGATTTGATAACCTAATTTACAAAGACAAAGTGTGCAATGTGCTTATTCTAGTGTCCTTTATGTATGGGTGGTTGATCTTCAATATTGACATAGCTTTAGAGGATTAGGGATGAGTATAGAGGTGTGAGCATGTGCAAGAGGTCCTATAAGATGTGATCCATGCTTTGAGAGCTTGTGTGCACAACTATAATTCATCTGGTTGATCATAGTTCTCATTTAGACACTTTAGGTTTAGTGGCAAAAAATATGAGTTGGTAGTTTGATGACATCACCATTACCATGTGGGAAGGAGTTAAGGGGAGATGGTCATATGGTTGTGATCATAGTAGTCCATACTTATTTTGCACTAGATCTCAAGTCATGCATTGAATCACAATTATAGATATGATTCAATTTAGATTCTCAATTAGATTTCATTATTTTTCCATAGCCAAATTTGTAGATTGGCCAGAAAGAGCTGAGTAAGCATGTTGATGAGGTCAGTGTTCACATGCATGGAGGTTTCAAGACAAGGTGATCATATAGGTTTGTTCAATTTTGGACCTAGTTTATTTGTGCTTATTTTCAAATCATGTGATGTATCACATGAGAAGATATGCATATGCAAATTCGGGCTCCTGGGTAAATTGATTATGTTTTCCCATACTTAGCCAATTTTTTAGTGTGGTCGAAAGAGTTGAGTGAGAATTTTATGGTGTTATATATTGAACATGTGAAGGTCTCAAGACAATCTGTTCATATGGGTTTGTTCATTTTTGAGCATAGATCATTTTTAATGAATTTGAGTTCATGTAATGATGTACGACAAAAGTTATGGTTGCTCAAAGTTGGCTTCTTAGGTAGATTTGGGCATGGTTGGCTTTGTGACAAAAGTTCATGAGAAGGCATGTTAATGGTGTTATATCTTGCACACATGAGAGTTTCAAAAGTAGTGTGTTACATGGTTATATTCTCCTAAGGAAGGAGATCATCTAGTCCAAATTTGAGATCCTGTGGGTAAGCACAGAATAAGTTATTGAGGTGAAATAATGGCTACTCATGCATATTGATAGGGTCCCCATTGTCATTTTTGAAGGTGTTAAAGCTCGAGCAAGATGGATGGTGTGTGAGTGATACAAGGAGTAAGGAGGCAATGAGATGAGGATATGTGAATGATGTTTATCATCTAAGGAAAGGTATAGGATAATGATCTAATGACAAGTGGGAATTTATATAGTTTGATCAATGGTAAGCATTGATCGATAAGGACTTGGTTGATCCATAGAGATCAATGAAGCGTGTGAAGTCAAGGTTTTTAGATTATATGATGAGGTCAACATGATAGATATTTAACATTTGGATTTGGTGGTCTATACATTAAAAATAAAAAAATATTGATGGTGTGAGATGAATCCTAAGCTGAGAATCCACGAGATTTGAGCATTGTGTTTAAAGGTTAACAATGACTGTTGATATTCAAATATTTGAATTTTAACACAAGAAAAACTAGAGCTCTGTATTTTGATCATATCTTTTGATAGAAGATGAAATTTCTCATGTAGTAAAAATAAAAGTGGTAGAGGACTCCATAACACCTCTAATTAACCTAATTTAAAGATATAGACATTATTACAATCAAAGATATTAAGCCTAGAAGTTGACTATGTGTTCATGTTTATTTTGCAAATGACTCGAGAAGGATATTTGAGCTTGTATTGATGATGTTTCGATGTCTCATGATGAATTAGCTAATGGATCATGTTGTAGACTCTATAAGGAAGCTTTGTGTAGATTTTTGAGGTGTGATCAATCTATATTTAGTATGAATAATGCTTAAGAAGTTGACTATGTATTCATTCATGGTGAATGTGTGCATTAGGTCTCTGTTTGAGTTATTTGATCATACGTATAAGTGAGCTAATTTAACTGTGATCATTTAAGGATGTTTAAGGGGACATAAGGAGTAGAACCATGTATTTGAAAGTGGTCCCATGTTCTTGTTTTGCTTGAGGGAGTGATAAATGGGTAAATAGGTCTCCATGAGACCTATAAGAGTGATAAGTGCCTTGTTAAAAGGTGTAGTTTCTTAAGGGTAACCCATAGATGCTATGGCTGACCTATGGAGAATATATTGAGATTTATCTTTATAATATAGATGTATTAAGGGTTAAGACATACCTATTGTCTGACCAAGGTAGTGGTTATCAATATTGCTCTATAAATAGTGAAACCAAAGATGATGGGTTTTAGAATCTGAATGAGAGACTAAGGAATAATTTGAAGAGAGGCTTGTATGTGTGATTTGTGGAGTGAAGGAGAGGTAGATTTCCATAAGAATGAGTTAAAGAGAAGATCAATTTGAGGACTATGTATATGACCTATATGTCATGTTTCTAAGGTTAGAATAGTGCTCTTGTAGGTTGAGCATTTAGAAATAGGTCTAGAGTGATCCAAAAGAATGTTTTGGATATCTTGAGAATGAGCAAAGGATTGTTGGTGTTTATGAGAGCTTGGTGGATAGTTTAAGAGACTGATTGAAGTCTTGACTATGTGTATAATCATTTGGTCATGTTGTTGAAGATTGTGATAGAGTTATTGTTGTGAAGGTTGCATTGAGTGTGCAGAGTTGAAGAATGGGGATAGTTGGGATATGTAATGTGTCCTAATTGATATTTGTATGTTGGTTCAAGTATTTAATGTTATTTAATAAATAGGGAGTGCTGTGATGTTAGAGTTATTATTGAGAATTGCAGAGTGGTCCAAAATATGAATTTAGATGCATTGAGTGTGAAAAATTAAAGATAGCTGATATACTTTGTATCTCTATAAAATTTGAAGGCAATCAGTGTTGAGGAGATGTGTTATTAGGTGTTATTGTGGGTACTAAACATCTAAGGGGGTAGTAACTTCCTTACAAGGTGAAACTTACTAAAGATCTAGGTTAAGTAGGTGCGCAGCTAGATAAGTGTAGTAGCTCCTTATGGGATTGTAGTCTCATTAAAACTAGGGATGGTATTTTCTTAATCAGTAGCTTGTTGGTCTAAATTGGTTCTTGTTGTATAATATAATAGTCCAATTATAGGTTATATTGGGTTTTATTCCCCAAGAGGGTTTCCCACATATGTCATGTGTTATGAGCTTGATATTGGATTATCTTTGTTTTACATTACTATGAATGATGTGTATATTTCATGAATACTGATAATTGATTAAGGACTTGTAAATATTAGAATTGAATTTAGAACTAAATTTGAAATATTTGGGCTCACTGATTCACCACCCCTCTCAGTGATTATACCTCTAACATGAACATGATTTTTTCAAGGTATATGATGAAGATCTTGATCTTCCTCATGCCATTGAAAAATTTAAAGAAGAGAATGTTTACCTTATAGATGACACCATTGACATCAACATTGGAACTAAACAACATCCTAAAAACCTCAATATTTGATCTTCACTCTTGCCTCAAGAGGTGGAAGACCATAATAAACTACTTACTAAATTCTACAAGGTCTTTTTCTTCTCCTACATAGACATGATAGGGATCCAACTTGAAGTGGTTGCCCATAATTTAGTCATCACACCTGATGCAAAGCCTATAAAAAAAATCTCAGGATAAACCCAAATTTGTGTTTATGGTCAAGGAATAGGTCATAAAAACTTTTAAAGTGGGGTTTATTAAACCTGTAGATTACACCAAGTGGTTGTCAACATTTTCTCCATTTTCAAGAAAAATGGAAAAATTTAAATATGCATAGACTTTTAAAATATTCAATTAAGCATGCAATACATATAATTTCCCTCTACCTTCCATTAATATGATTGTGGATGTTACAACATGTTATAATTTGTTATCCCTTATGGATAGCTTCTCCAGATATAACTAAATTTGTATTTCTAAGGAATGTCAAAGCAAGGCCTCCTTTACCACACCATAGGGAACCTTTTGTTATGTTGTTTGAAATTAAAAACATTAGGGAAACCTATTATAGGTCTAGGTCTATGACCCATATTTTACATGATCTCATTCACAAGTTAATGGATGTCTACATTGATGATCTTCTTAGAAAGGCCAAGATGAGAATTAACCACCTTGAGGCTTTATGCATTATCATTACACACCTAATTGAATATAGTGTTATGATTAATCTTAAAAAAATGTGTATTTGGAATTACAGGTGGCAAACTACTAGGTTTCATTATATCAAAGCACGAGATTGACATCGACTCTACTAAAATTTGAATAATTCTAGACATAACCCCCCACTGATGAATCAAGAATGAGGTCATTCTTGGGTAAGTTAAGGGAAATTCATAGATTCATACTTGACCTCACCTATATTATTCATCTTATAATTCATCTATTTAATAAGTATACTAGTTTAATTTGGGCCAAGGGCTACCAAGATGCATTCAAGGTGGTAAAATGCTCACTTATGGCTCCACCAACTCATATGACACTTAAGTTTGATAAGTCCCTCATGCTTTATTTTAGGGCAATCGAGGTATCTCTTGCCTACATGTTGGCCTAAAAGGATGATGGTGGCAAGGAAAGAGCCATTTATTTCAAGATTCATGCTCTTGTTCATTACAAGACATGATATAAACAAGCATAAATAGAGTGTTTGGCAATAGTTTTTACAACCAAGTAATTAAGGCATTAAATTCTTAATCAAGAAACAAGGATCACTATAAGATCCCAAGCCTTGCATTTGTTATTGACCAAACCATCCCTCTCTCAAATTTTTGTGTGTTTCATCATGCTTTTGAGCAAATTCAAGCTAACATATACTAACCAAAATTATATCAAAGGATAAATCATCATTGATTGGTTGGTGGAATCTCGATTAGAAGTTTGTGATATCATCAACTCCAATTTCTCAAATTAAGTTATATGCTACATAGAGAAACCTATAGTTATCTCTTTCCTATATAACACATATATAATAAATTATTTAGTTGAACTTAACTATGACAAATGTGCCAACTCATATCATAGGTGACATTTTTGAATCATTGTGTCTAAGTTTATGATTGTTGATGAGGTTTTGTATCAAAAGCCTTTTGATGATAAGCTCCTTAAATGTGTTGACTAAGATGAATCTAAAAATGTCCTTTTCCATTATCATAGTGACATTTGTGGTGGAATCTTTGATGGCCATGTAACCACTCACAAGGTTCATATTATTGGCTATTTCTAGCCCACCCTCTATGATGCCATGGAATATGTAAGGAAGTGCAAGGAGTATCATCATTTATCTCATAAAATTCTTGTCTCTACCAGGGCACTTCAACCCATAGTTACCTCATGGCCCTTCTTCACTTGGGGGCTAAACTTAGTCTAAAATATTTTAAAACTTTTTTGATGGCTACCACTTCATTATCATAACCACTAAGTATTTTACCAAGTGGGTGGAAGCAATTCCCTTGACTAGTGTCACTGGATCGTTAATTTCCAAATTCATCTTACATCATATTATTTGTAGGTTTGAGGTTCTGTAAATCATTATCACATATAATGGATACCACTTTAAGAACCGTGAGGTGTATGAATTATGTAAGAAATTATATATATCTCATCATACTTCATCTTTTTACTAAAATCAAGCCAATGGTCAAACTAAGGCATTAAAATAAAAATTAAAATCAATTATAAGTAAGACCATAAAATATAACAAAAGAGACTGATATCTTCAACTCTAACCTACATTAGGGGCCTATAGGATGAGCATTTTTATGGCCATGGGGGTAACCTCCTATTTTTTTTATTTTTACGACTGAAGCAAATTTTCCCATTGAAGTCAATATTCAAAGCCTTTATGTTTCTCTTCAAGGTATCCTGTATCATGAAGAGTATAGAAACACACACCTTAATGATCTATAAAGTTTAGATGAACATCAACTCACATCCACACAAAATCACATTACTTACATGGATCACATGTGATGCTAGTATAATAATAATTTTGATGAGTTCCTAATTCAAGTAGGAGACCTTGTCCTAAGACTTGATAGAAAAGTTGATAAAAATAAAGTAGAAGGTCAAATATTCAAGTCTAATTGGTTAGGCTCATATTTGGTAATAAATGACTTTAAAAATGACATTGTTCAATTATGCACCTTTGAGGGGAAGGAGTTCATGAATCTATGTGAACACTTTTCACCTTAAATGTTACTTCATATAGATCTTGTAGTTCACATTGCCATATTTGCATCAATAAATAACTTATTGGTGTTGTGTTGTTCTTGCATTTCAGTTATGTCTATATGATAATTTTTTAGCTACAAGTTTGTATCACAAAAAATTTAAGTGAAACATATCATTTCAATCTCTTCATGTTACCCTATTTTCATTTAGATAATATTCTCAAAATTAACACAAAAATGTTTTCTTGTCCAATTTGTTATGGGTAATGTAGACCTCATTCCCATACACTTTCTTGAAAACTTTGAAACTATAACCTAAAACCTATTTTATCTGCTTGTCTATGATATAATCCCATTTCATGGTTCTCATTAAGCAAAAATAATAACATATTCAAACCAGGTAATCTTATCCACCCATCTTGGTCCTTGGTGATGAGCCTTTGCATCTTACTAGTTGCATGGGGCCAAGATCTGGGGAAAAAGTGTTCTGAAAAATAAAACAAAAAAAAGATAGAGAGAAAAAACTATATAAAATCAAGTTTATACAATTCAAAAATAAATTCTATGTCTCTCACCATTCACTAATCCTCGGTGATGAGACCTCACTTTTTATTGGTTGCATGGGGTTAAAACTAAGGAGATATGCCTTTACCCGCCTACATTTAGTCTTTGGTGATAAGCCTATGTTTCTTCCTAGTCACATTAGACTAAGTGTAGGGGTTGCAAAAGTAAAAACAATACAAAAAGTGTCTAAAAAGTAGTAAAATCCCTAAAAATATTGACTAGATGTCTATGCTATAAGTAGAACCTCATTCCTTTTATCGATTATGTCTTGTTTGTCTATCTCTCAATCTAAGTCTAGATGAAGCCATCAAAACTAGTATTTTTTTAGCATAGCAAGAAGTATAATTATTCCCATAGCTCATAAAGATTAGGTCAACCACCTATTTATTATGAAATTTTGATGTGCAGTTTTCCTCTTTCATTGTCATGCTGATCCCATCTCCCCTTAATTATTTTCTAGATATTAGATGTTATTTATCACGTGAATAAACTAACTTGATCATTATTTGCAAAAAAATTATCCGTGAATTCATATTTTATAACTATTTATGATATTAATTTTTTCATACATTCTATTATCACATTTTAAATTATAAGCATGCCCATAACATTTTATCAAGATAAAGATCCATAGTACTTCATAACATTCCTAGGCATCTATAATGCATAAATTTAAAAACTTTCATTACAATAAATAAAACAAGATGCTATACAATGTTAAAGCCAAAAGTTGGTCAAATATCTATTTTTATATATATCAAATGTCTCATATACATTTATTTTTTAACACAAACACCTTTGTAGAGGCTATTTTGTCTCAAAAATAAAAAATAAAAACTAAAAACTAGAGTATTCATTGATTAAACCATGATTTCCCCTGCCACTAAGCTATTCCTGAGGTAGAATGCCTAGGGCTCCTACTCCTCCTTTGAGAAGGTCCAAACATAGAATGGTGGAGGTTATGGATCTTGCTCTTATTGTGCATGTGGATTGTGCCTACCTGGGAGGCCTCCTCTCCTACCATCCATTTGCTAGAAGAGGACCATCTACCTCTCATTGTAAAAAGGTCATTGAGAGTATTCACCTGAGACTCAACCCTATGACCTTGGCTTGTAGGCCAATATTCTATGCCCTTTTCTAGAGAAGATCCTAACCTCTATGATACATAGGGATAAATATGTTGGTGTGTTCTCCAAAAAATGTAGGAAGGCCTAAATCAGTAAGGAGTTACTCCTTGTTAAGCCCAATGCCCAAATGAAATAAGTTCACCAAGGAGTCTATGATTAATTTCCTTCACTTCATGGTTGAATATACAAACACATACACACATAGACATATGTTAGTTATCTTGTTAAGTAAATAAGAAAATATCAATAAATTAGAAAACATGTTAAAATTCAATAAATATCTCAAAATAAATGACTTACTTGGGTCTTCCTCTTTCTAGTCAGGGTTTGAGTTATCATCATAACTCATCTCAACCTCCTCCTCCTTAACTGTAGGTTCATATCTAGTAGGGTTCTATCCTCCCTCTATTTTTCCCTTGTTTTCTATCTATTGTAGTTACAACTAGCTACTACTACTACTACTACTACTACTACTACTACTACTACTACTACTACTACTACTACTACTACTACTACTACTACTACTACTACTACTACTACTACTACTACTACTACTACTGTGGATCTGGTTATGGTGGCTATTACTGACCACCTCCATGTACTTTATGTTCCACATGGGCTACTAGCGTCACAACCTTCACCACACACTCTCCTCATAATATTAGTGACATAATATACATTGCATCCCTTCCTCCTGCTATAGGCTGTTGACTAGCGTATGTTCTTCCTCCTTGCCATTAGCCACCAACCACCATGTTGATTAGATTACTTAGTCTCAAAGGATATCACCTAAACCTCCCAAGATGTGCATCCCTGAACTCTCACTTCTCTCTATAGAGTACTTGAGGAACAAGTAGGTTGGTTATGTACTATTGCCTAAATTATTAAGGCACCCTATCTATAATGTTTGATTCGACCTAACCGTGTTCGTCATGTATATGTCATACATTCTCATAGGCCATCAATATAATGGCCTCATTGACCCATTAACCAACCATCCCATGGTAAGGCATTGAAATTATATGTCTTATCATCAATGTTTCCACCACCTAAGTTATTTCCTTAAAGGGTGCCATGCACATCCACATGGAGCCCATGATATCCCTAGTTTACCTAATAGCTACACCTATTTTTTAGGGTGTCATATGGTTATAAACCCAACACATAATGAGTGTAAGGTGGATAATGAAAATAAAACCTAACTGATATATCCTATAAAGGTCCATGTAGGTCCTAGACAACACATCATGTGCCTAGGAAAATATCCTACTTTACTCCTCTATGCTCCTCACTATGGGAGCCCAATCATCTAGTAGTCAATCCATCCCCTTGTCTCTCATTAATCATAAGGCAAACATCCCAATAATAACCTTTTGGAGGTTTAGGATCACAACCCTCTCAACCCCTAGCAATCTCACTCCCTAATTAACACCCACATAGGGTGCATTCTATTCTCCAAAATACTCTGCCCATCCTTGGGCATTAGCTTTATTAGTAGCCTCTCTCAATGTCACTACCATGCCCATGAATGATAACCTAAGAATCTTATAGACATATTACAATGTAATTATCCACTCCATAAGAACCTGAGGGAACTAGAAAGTTTTCTATTCAATGTCAGAGTAGGTAAATAGGTCACACAATAACTTGCTCATTGGGGTAAAAGTCCCCACTCATGCAATGTTTCGTATATTGAATTTGTCCAAAATAACAAGTTCATTTGCCATATCCATATTATACCAAATGTAAAAACCCTTAAAACACAAATGAAACAATTTGAATTAGTCACTTAGCCTTTAAAAACCTAAATGAAACCATCATTGCCTACAAGTGACAATTATGAAACTATTGTGGTATATTTTAGAATAGCTAGTTTTTGTAAACTATTGGTTATGCAATCGACATGATAATTTCAAAACCACCACACACAACTAATAATTAAATAACCATTGTATTAGTTACATAACCATTGATCGTATAAGTGTAAATGTCAGTCATAGAAGCATAAATGTTAGTCAAGGAAGTGTAATTATCGATCACACAAGCATAATTGTAAATCTATAAAGACTGATGGTTTTATCCTGATACCAATGATTCTTATCCCCATGCCCTCATACCTAAAAATCCCCAAAGTCAATAACAAATTCACCAAATTTTACAAAATCCAAGCATTTTCCTAATTTACATGTTACTACGAATCCCCCCTCCCATGTGATGTTTTTTAAGAATTGCTAGTCCTAAGGTATATTTTCAACATAAATTCAAACACATGACTATGATAAAAAAATCAAGACAAATTACCCATACCTACACACCACTCACTACCACTGGTACCATTTTCATCCCCTCATCAAACTTTTTGATTTGACTACACTTTTATGATTCTATCATAAGGATATCATAGCTCAAATTTTGTAAATAGGAAAGGCATAAAAGACATTCAAATTTGATAAGTTTTTCAATTTTTGTTTTTATTTTATAGCCACTTTATTTTGAAAATGTTTCTATTTTTAGAAAACTATTTTAATTATTGTATTTTTCACATATTATGATGAATTCATGAGTTTTCAAACTTGAACTAACATTGGATGGTCTAGATGCCATAAAATCTAATGTTTATTTCTCATAATTTTATTATAAAACATGTTTTTTGCATATGAGTCTTGTAGGTTGATATATCCTCACAAATCAAAGATTAGTCCCCAATAGGGTGGTTCAGGTAGTATTTTCATCTCTCGACAAACAATAAATAATGCTTCTTCATGTTTTGATCAGTTAGTACATTTTTCACCTTTTTTGTAAAATTACACTTAATTCCTATTTCTTACTTACAGGTCATGAAGGCCTCTCAGATAACATCATTGTGCCACACATGTATGTAAAGTTTTAGATTAAGGTAAAAATAGGTTTTGAAGGGACCCCAAAACCCTAATAACAGAAAAGATAGAGCATTAACATGCACCAGGAAAAGCATTCCTAAGACCTACTAAATAGTAGCAACAAAATCAGGTTATACAAGGACAACATCAATAACCATTTTATATTTTTCCCCCTAATAATCCAAGTAGAGATTTAATATCTATTTTTTAGGGGTAAAATCCAAAATAGTTGCCTGCCTGCCATCAGTAATATTCTGCATACTTTCTAGCTCTCTGGTTTTCGTAATGGATCTTCTTCCAGGTTTGTCCGGAGAACCAACATCCGTTTTCACCTTAAACTGCTGTTCATCTCTTTTTCCAGAGTTATCCAGAGTAGAAGCAAGATGTTTCACCTTAGTTTGCTAGTCTTTTTTGCTGCTTCTAGTTTCTACCCCCTTAGTATTGGTCTTTTTTTCAGCCCTTTTTCTTTGGTTTAGAATATGCTTTAATATTTCTCCATTATCATTCACAGGAAGCTCATTCAAAGGGAAATCATTATCAACCTAAATCTCCCTAGACTGAGAAAAAAGAAAATCTCCCTCCTCTAATTTATTTCTAGCTTCAGCCAATAATTCACCTTCCTCTAGCACAGTTTTGTCATCTACATCTCTCCATCGATCTTCTATCCTTTGATAGAAGATGATTTGTTTTGATAGATCTATCAAATCATCTATTCTTTGTACATGTATTATGGTTTTTGATTACAGCCCATGTCCTTCTTTCTCAGAATTTTCTTTCTCAAAAGAAAGCTCTTTATCTGCCTCAGTATGTGGAGCTTTAGGATCTTCAAAAGAAGGCTCTTTATCTGCCTCAGCATGTAGAGCTTTAGAATCTTCATTATTCTTTTGTTCTTGTCGATGATCTTCTTTGGGTTTCCATACTTTATTTTGCTGGACCTTTGTCTTTCTCCCATCCAAAATGCTACTAGGATGATTTTTACTTTTGTAAGGACAATTTTTGACTAGATGCCCCTGTTTCTTACAAGCATAGCAAGAGTTGGGCAAATCTTCAAAAAAAATTCCTTGAGTTTTTTTTTCCAAACTTGGATATTAGATCCACTTTTTCTGGGAGATGATTCAGATCTGCCACTTTAACATAAAGTCTGGCACTTTGAAGTTTGGATCTGGTAGCTGTAGCATTATCCAATGCCACAAGTTCACCAAAAGAATTGGCAATACCTTTAAAAATGTCCTCATGCCAAAACTCTAAAGGGAGGCTAGGAAGTCTAACCCAAATGGGAGTGGTTAAGAAAAAATAATCTGAGAGATCCATGTTAGGCTCCCATTTTTTAATAGTGAGAGAACATTTACCAAAAGACCACGGTCCTCCACACAGAACCATATTCATGTCTTCCTTACAGTTGAAGATAAACGAGAAGAAACCATTCAACATTGGTGCCATATCTACCTCTCCTCAAATAACCCATTTCCTTTTAACCATTTTTGTAAGTGATTCTAGATCTGGTCTTGCTCCTAAAAATTTACCCACTAGAGTGAAATCCATGGAAGACATAGAAAAATCTATTAAAGGATCTGGAATAAAAACTTGAAACTCACCTTTCTCCCAACAAGACTTAGCAGTCACTGTCATGAAAAGAGATTTTCCATTGGGTTTCTTGCCAAACAGAGATGACACATGTATGTAAAGTTATTATCCTAACTCTCATTTTATTTTTAGTGTGATAATCAGTAAAAACACCCTCGTGAACTCATGATGAGGTGTATCCTTGAGGGGGTAATATGTACTCCTAGTATTCTCTCCTCTTTGAATGTTTTAACTTCTTTTCTATCCTTGTTGAATTGTTGAAATTCCATTTTCTACATTTTCCCTTTAAATTATGTCTTTTTAACGCATGATGAAATTGCTAGAATAACTGTTAAAAATGCCATAGAGGTTGCATAAATACCCCTATAGGTTTGATGACCACTATGATAGTCATGAAAATTTTAAAACCACCCTATAGGTCATATAACTACACTTGTGGTTTTTTTATTGTCATAATGTTTGTGTAATACCCCTATATAAGGTGATTGTTTTACCATGTTTGCATGTTTTTTAAATGACTCTTGGAGACATTTTTCAAGATTTTGATCACATATTTTATTATTTTATATTAGATGTACCTTATTAATACTTAAATACACTCTTATTAATGTTCAAATCAATCTCATCTACCTTCATGTTAATTCTAATAAGCTCCCAATCAAGCTTCAATTAACTCCTACATGCAACCTCTTCTCCTTCCTTTCAAGTAACTCCATTTTCCTTGATTTTTTAAATTAAAAAATTACATTAATATTTGATCATACATATTTTAGATATCCATAGTTTTCCTTTTGTAGCTATTACATAAGTCATCCCTAGTTTCACAATAATCTTATTTTCACCCACACAAATTAGAGGAAGAAACCCACAAGCATGCAACACAATAATATGTTGTTCGTGAGTAACCAAGTACTATTTAGTTGTATCTTTATTTAGTTTATGATTGAAATTTTTATTCCCTTTGAATTTCCTCTTTTTTGAGAGTTTTTGAGTCATTTTTTGAGTATTGTACATGGAGCTAGCAACCAGAGGTTTGACTGGTCTCACCAAACTCTTCTTTTCCATCTATCTTATGCTTTGGTCAGGTTGGATGATTTAATTTCTTATTTATTTATTTATTTATTTATTTATTATTATATTATATTTTCCTTATATATTATATTATATTACATTCATAAAAATTATACATAAAAATTAGATTTTTTCTCAGAACCAAAAGTTGAGCATGCATGGGGATAAAATGTTTTCTTTGGGACAAAGAATTTTTAGGGAGAATTTCACCCTAGTGGAATCCAAAAGGGGGTCCCTGAAGTTGTTACACCCATCTTTAATATGTTTTGAGCCTATTTTAACTCCAAACTAAAAGAGGAAATTGAATAATTCATTAAGAAGCTGCAAACTAAGGTGGCAATTCAAAAACTTTTAAGCATTGAGATCTCTGATGAGTTTGAGAAGATTAAAAGTATGTTGGTCTCTTATGATTTCTCCATGGTTAAGGTCAACCTTCAACAAGACAAGGAGGAAGAAGTGATTACAAAAAAAAATCCCAGAAGGAGCTAAAAATAGTGGAGGAGATGAAGACAAGCTGATGCTGAATAGGGTAAGGAGGAATTCAAGTCGACTGGGTAGATTAGGAAGAGGCCTATCATGGAATTTGTACAGGGAATAGGTAACCATACTATAGGTAGGGAAAGTAAATTTGAGATCATAGGAACTAAAAAATTGGTCCTTTATTTTGAGTTGCAGGATTCAGATTAGCTTCATCTAGCACCTTGGTTTTTTCTCATATTTTTGCTAGTGTTTTGGTGTCTTTTTGGCTGAAGTTAGCGGATCTGGTTGGTTTTTAGGTTCTATTTATTTATTTACTACTGATTTTTTCTTGAATATATTTTGTAATGGAATGTGAACCTAATACTATATTTTATCCTATATAATAAAAATTATACATAATTTAAAAAAAAAATATCATCTCTCTCTTTCCTTCTCTACATTGGAAAGTTTTCAATCATTCCTAGTTGCATCCAAGCACAATAGATTTATAAGAGTAGTAGCTTGCATTTTATATTAGAGATATGCATATAAAATGTTCATTTAATTTAAAACAAAAAAAAACATTAATTTTTAACTTTTATCACATATGAACTCCACACACAACATGAACAAACAACTCTCATACACATTTGCATAGAAAACCAAAAAGAGAAACTATATTTAGAATTATTTTATCTTCTTGCATGTTAAAAAAAGGTCATTAAAATTACATATCATAACCTAAATTAGAATTCATTTAGTTTCACATAAAATCTAGCTACATACAAGGTTCATAACAATAAAAAATGAAAAAAACTTAGATTTAACTTTGCACTCACAAACTAGATCACAAAAATCAATACATTACATTACAGACATATAAAATATGAACTATAGGTTTAATTTTCCATTTGAATATATAGATTTTAAAACACACACTAGATTTTCATTACATCCATATCAAAACAATAAAAATAAGAACATTCATTCTAGTAAACATAGACAAATTTCTTCACTCTTTAAATAAAACAAATAAAAACCAATGACTTCATTATTTAATCAAAATTTTTTTTTTTTTCATATTATGCATAAATATTCCAAGAAAAGAAAAAAACATAAGATTTTACTTCCTCTGATTTTAGTACCTTTAATTCCAGAAATAACATATGATCTTTTTTTGTTAAAAAATCCTTGTTACAAACACAAACAAGTGCAACAAGACATTACAAAACAAAACACTTGACTTCAAAATGAACAAGTATATCTTTGGCTAAATAAATAAAATCAGCTATATAATTTAAAACAAAAAGTCTAAAAAAAACAAATAGGGATTTTAAAACTTCAAAATAAACATCTAACTCACTCTTGAATGACGCTTAAATTGACATACACTCAGAGCTTCAACTTTAAGTCTTTCACTCCACTCCTCTTCTTAACCTTATCATTAGATAATTAAATTATCTTGATGAGCAAACCTAACCAATAGAATCCAAACTAGCAAGATAAATCCTCCTTCTAGCCCATTGAGCCTGTAACTTATAAATTTGATTCTTTATCTTTTATCCTCAGGTGTAGCCTTGTCATGTTTTATTCTCTTCATGGATTAAATTTTCCAAGAAATCCTATATTGAGAGAGCATGTCAATTTCCTAGAGTCCTTTATCATAAATTTAACTAATTCTTAGAACTGAGTGTAGACTAAGAGCTTCACTATCTTGTCTTCCTTAAATTAGAAGATTCTTGGCATGATATCATATCTCAATTTACTATCCTTAGTGATCAATTTGATGTAGCTAAAATATTCATATATAGATATGAATAACCTTTTCCACCTATTTCTCAAAACCTCATGCTAGTAGTTCATTTTAACTAACTAGTTCTTCTATCTCTTCCTATTCAAATCCCTCAACCAAACTGACCCAATCAACTAAACCAATATACCACTAGTCATATCATCCTTTCAGCAATTGTCTTGGATAAACCTTAGGGAAGTTGAGTACATGATAGCTACCATGTTTATTTTCATGTGTACGAGTCCATAGATGAATGACTAAGAAGGAGTATAGACAAGAGTCATATATGTACACACAAGTCATGTATGGTAACTATAGGTCAAGAATGACATTGTCAAGTGTCTCATATTTATGTATCTAAAAATGATCCCCTTTTATTCTAGTATTGGCAATGTTGGAGTAAAAGGATAAATAAATTCCATAACTTAGTGGGTAACCATACTTTATCTTTGGGAAAAAGTTCCAAGTGTCTATCTTAATCCATGAAAACCTAAAATGAAACATGTAGTTATAAATATCCATATATGATATCTAATATTAAGTAAATTAGATGAATGAACCATCTTAAATTTGAAGAATAGGAAAGGAATACACCTATAAATAAGTGAACTGTCCTACCCTTTGAAGTATTGGAGACTAGGATGATATTTCCCCAAGGTGAGTGTCATTGTGTCAAACATGGGTTTGGAAGATAAATTCACTAACCCTCATGAAGATTGAGAAGTGGTTAGTAGTTGATTGATGTATAACTTCGACTGCATTACTCATTGAACTTATATCAAACCTATAATAAGTTTAAGATGAAAAGGTGGAACCCCATACTATATATGTATATAAAGGTGGAGCCTCATACTAGGCTCATATGTAAATCTAAAGAGGTTAAATCAATCACTACACATGGATTTTAGATTCAAATTTCTCCCTTGGGTATCTTCATTTACATCATAAAAATATAAAAGTGCATGGATGAATAACATCCACATCCCATAATCTGATCCAACTCTCCTAATCTGATATATAATGCCAAAAATATATATGTCACTCTACCACAATTCTAGTAAATCTAATTACATGTCACTTATGGGCATGTAAATTATCTACATATAAACTGTATATTCCCCCAAACATATCTCAATCTGTATATATCTGTTTGATAATTTGAACCATTCTAAGAATCCTACCTAGTCTCAACCCTCTAAATTATGTAAAATTCCCCAAAATCTAAATTATCTATGCATGGAAGCTTGATTCTATATGACAATATTACCAGTATTCCCCTATTTTAAGGTGAGGGATGTAGCCTACAAATTATTTATCCCCAAAAAATATATTTATATGTATCATGTCATATAGAAAGATGTAAGCATGTAAAAAATGTGATAACATGATGGGAATATGTCATCATAACATGAAAATATCATAAAAAAACATATGAAACATTTATGCTAAGGCACACAAGTTTCATGTCAATATAGATATAGTAATTAGGCATGTAGTAACAATCATCACAAATATATGCACCGAATATTAAGCCATATAGAAAGATGCATGATATTGATCATGTCATTGTACATACATAAAAATATGCATGATATGCATCATGAAACCACAAGCTTAATCAATAATCTTATATTTATCCACTTGACTTCATTAGAGTCATCAACCTAAATTCATTAGTCGATCATAAGTTTTTACTCACAGCCATTGATTATTACATAAGATGTATAGAGGCAATAATGACCAAGAATAACACAAATAAAGAAGTGATCAAATTCCTTGAGGATAACATAATAATGTAGTTTAGTACCTCAAATTCACTAATATGCAACAATGTCCCTACATTTCAATCGACTGAGCTCACAGAATGGGCTTACAAGAATGATATTACCTTAAGGTTATCATCAAATTACTATCCATAGGTAATGGCCTAGCTGAGTCAACCTATAAGAACTTGATAGATGCAATAAATACGTCTAAAAAAAGAGACCTATAGACTAGAATTTACTCCTAAAATATGCTTGACCATACCAAGTACACCTTTTTTGTTGGTATGCAGGATAGAATTGATATTCTCAATGACCCTCAAATTGCCTAAGTATAATTTCATTCAAGAATACATGAGGATAGAGGGAAGGTAGACTCGAGGCTACTATATATCATTTATGTGGAAGATGCATGAGAATAAGCCTTGTAAAAATTTAGTAGACATCAAGATATTATTAAGATATGGTTTGAAAAGAAGGCAATATTAAAATATTTTTGAATATAAAACTTGGTCCTATTGTGGGACAAAGCCCATGAGAAGAAAGGACACATTCCAAGCTGGACCCATTATGGCTTGGTCTTTACCAGATTTCTGAGTTACTTAGGAAGATGATTTTAGATAGAAGGACCTCTATGGAAATAATATCCTACTACCTATGAATTGACAATTATTGAAACATTACCTCTCAACTACTCCATCCAATGCAGTCTCTGAATAATTACCTCAATAAGTTTTGGTAATGTAAATAGTAGATTAGTTTTAGTTTAGTTTTCTTCTTTTGCATGTTTATTTTTGTCATGTGTTTATTTCTATCTTTGCTTTGGTTATTTTTATTTTCCCTCCTTGTGTTTTACATTTTTATCACCAAACTAATAATAGCCTCTTGAGCTCGAAAGTTAGACTCCAATCCCATATTATGATAAAGTGGATAACTAGTTGCGGAGTGGTAAGATCAAATCCAATTATTGGTCTATGTGTCCTTAGATCTAGTCCTTTCAAGTGTAAACTATGCATTGAAGACATAGTTCATTAAGGAAAAATAGAAAATAAGTATCTTGTTGTGAAATTGCACAACACACCCCATTTTCATGCTAAAAATATGGACTCTCTTTCTTTTGAGCTAACTTTTAACATTATAACTCATTATTATGTTCTTTATAGTAAATTGGCTTGAATATTTGCAATGATTCATTTGAGATAGACAAATCTTCAAAAATCATGATGTCCTTCACCTAGGTGTAAATAAAGTCTATTTATTCTCTATTTTAGATCATTTTATCACATTTTCTATACACTTTTCTTGTGAATTTTCAAGCTTAAATATATGTTTTTATGTGAATGAATGGTTTTAATTCCTGTATTTATTAACTACTTCTCGTATAAAATTCACTTGAAAAAAGACTTCACTTTATCAAAAATATTTACTTTGTTTTCTAATTTTTTGTAGGTTTTTAAAGATTCCTAGAGCCCCACATATTCTTCCATGTGTTCAAATCTTGTTGATGTGTGGTTTTAGAGTTAAATATTTTTGGAAAAATGACTAATTACTTTTAAATCCCAAAGGCCTTGAGATCATGCCACATGGCATGATCCCAGTGACCTGACGCATCAGAACCTCAGAACCTTGGGAACATTAAGGAATTAGCCTAAAGGCTTGAAAGTTGATCAAAATTGGTAAAGCTTTGTGCCTCTAAGTTCTTGATAAAAAGCCACATGGCACACTCTTGAAAGCTCGAGAACTTAGAGCAATTATAACATTAGCCCCAAGAATGAAGAGCCCAAGGGATTTACAAAGGCTACGTGGTGATAGAAATCAAGTACATACTAAAACCTAGGATCCCTAGAAGAATCCACATGACCATGATGGTGATAGAGGCAAACATCGAGGTAAATTCTAGGGATGATGACAAACTTACCAAGTGGGAGATGGGACCTAGTGTGCAAAGCTTATAGACTAACAAAGGAAAAGAGAAATGATTTTGATAAAGATCCATGTGGTTTGATGATGACATGATATCTTGGTAACTAATATTTATAGATCATCTGTCTATTAAAACTATCAAGAGTCCCAACAAGACTTTGTGTCAGGTCTAGAAAGCATAGTTGAAGTGCAGTTGGTTCTTCACCAACTAAAAAGACCAAAAGTGACATATTTTAGGGTAATAAAGGAGTGAATTTATCCAAGACACCTTGAAATCAAGCTAAGGATGAGTATTTATTTAATCATCCCCTAAAATTGAATACTAAAGTCTATGCAGGTTATGGTGGAATAACAGTCACAAGAGAATACCAACCGCAATCTACCAACAATATTTTAATTTGATCACTATTAGCACCTAAAATTGAATGAAAATAATTTAGTATGGCATGAATCATCACATGACATGTGTATGAAATAATTCCAAGGAGAGATAATGAGCATAAAATACAAAATCTAGCCTTTAATAGGCATGGTCTCTAAATTGCAAATCATGTTCAAGCCAACAAATCTATCAGAATCTAAACTACATTCCCCAATCATCATTGAATGTTTGTAACCACCCTGATAGTGGGATAAATGAATTCCATGGATAAATTTGTATATAATGAATGATTGTTTCCATTTTTAATGGTTGACAAAATTTATCCCCAAAACACTGCCAAGACTCAAGCCATGATTACACATGCTATTCTCTGAAGTTTTTGGTCTTTGATTGTTTGTAAAGGATGGCATTTTCATGTAGTGAAACTCTATCAAAATTGTAATAGAATTCATTTTATTGTTTTGACCCTCTAATATTCCCATTGAATGTGATCCATTTTTTCAAGTTTAGAGTTCCTGCTTATGCAAGAGGAATGATTTTATGCTTACTTTATAGAGATGAATATGGTAGTTAGATTGTATATTTGTTAATCTAATTCCTTGTGTTTTTTTTCTAATTTTTGTGTGAACAAAATATTCTTTATATAATTTTAGTTATAATGTGTTTCAAAAGTTTTATGTATCATTATTACAAATATTTTGAGTGTTTACATTTTTTGAAGGACCTACAAGTTGAATATTCATATTGGTATCCCTTAGAAGTTTGCCCATCGAGTGGCTAAACATTCGTGCAATCATTAAAATAGACACATAGTGGTATAATTATGAATTGTAATGCTTCATTTATCAATCATTGGCATTATTTTGATTATAAACTTTTTTTTTGGCTCTCCCTTCCCCTATTTTTTAATGTTTGTTTTGAATTGAGTCACTTTCCCTTGTTTTAAAAATTTGTAAATTCAGGCTCAATGGAAATCAACAATCAAGTCCAATCAATTAATATGAATCTCAAGAATTTATCAAATATCCATTGAGTCTATAGTTTAGAAGTTTATTCTCTTTGAGTAAAATAAGTTAAACTACTCAATCCTTGGATTAAACTAGCCTCAGTCCTAAAATTAATGAGGGGATATCTTTATCTCATGCATTGTCTCCCACTTTTCTCTTTGGAACACTCAACCTCATGAGTGATTTTGAAGTGGGATTTTGGGGTGAAAAACATATCCATTATTGAAAAATTTGAAAGATGGGTCAATTCCTTTCATAACAACCAATGGAAGGAATCTATTGATTTAAAATGGTGTATATGAATTAAGAAAAGTTTTATTTATGGAAAAAGGATCATCATGGCACTTAAAAGAACATCAAGAAGTCACTATGAATTCATTGAATGAGAAAAGATTTTATTTAGTGGTGAAAAACTCACTGAATCAAGTAATCACCTTGGTTGAATTGTTCGTTAATCCTCATGGATCAAAAATACATAAGACATCATAACTGAAGGAAGTCTGAAGGTAAATAAAATTTCAAATTTTCTTCCTAAGAAAGGGTGATTTGAGAAATCTCCATCTCAAGGTTTTTAGCATGGCTGGAAATGGATAAAGTCATAGAGCATGCCCAAATGTATCTCTACTAAGGCTATGGAAGACTGATTGGTAGCAAAGCAATACTCAAGCCTTCATTTCCTCAGATAATCTATGTAAAAGAGCAAATACCTTTTTAGGGGTTTTACACATTTAAGTTGCCTCTAAACTTGGGCATGGATTCAAAAAAGAGATAAAATAATGGGAACAATTCACTCTTTATAACAAATGAACTATTAAAGGAATTGGGACCTAATATGTCATATGCTAAAGTAGACTTAAGTACTTCTTCCTCCTCTTGTTCTATCAAAAGAATTACCAACTACTTGTCTAATGGTTCAATAATGGAGGTCCATGGTCTAGCTTATAAATGCGGATAATTTTTTCCTTGTATAGTCACCATTTGTTATGACTAACATGTCCCTTTTCATATGAGAAAATGGGACCTATGTATTGTGAAAATTTGAATAAAATCAACACCTAAATGGAGCCTTTATTGATCATTATTTACACTAAAATGCTAATGTCTACTCAATATTGATCAATAAAGTATCCTACAATATCATCCTCAGTTGTATGTTGGATTTGAGAACCTATAAAAACTCTCTAAGTAAAAATTAACCCATTGCACTTTTAAAAGTTTTTCATACTTAATATTTTTGGGGCATAACTATCTCTCTACAAAAATATCCTTTCATAGGCTTTTCTTGAAGTCTTAGTCATGGAGCCTTAGTCCCAAAGTCTGAGCTGGCATCTTATTAATAGCCTTTTAGCTAAAAGGTAATCATATATTTGCTTATAAGGTAGCTTTATGAATTATTGATTTATTATATGTTTTACAAGTCCTACAATGTCAGAGTTGTCAGAGCCCCAAGAGCCTAAACCAATGAGGAAATACTATGTGCCTCCTTCTAGTCTCATGATGTCATAACTATTAGATCCCTAGGATCCCAAACCAATGAGGAAGTGCCATGTATTTATTACTAGTCCCATGGTGTCAATCCTATTCGATCCCTAAGAAACTGAGTCAATGAGGAATTTCCATGTGTTTCCTATTAGTCATATGGCATTAGGCTTGTTAGATCCCTAAGATCTTGAGCTAATGAAGAAACACCATGTGTTTCCTGCTAGTCCCACAATGTCAGGCTTGTTAGAGCCTTAGGATCTTGAGCTAATGAGGAAGTAACATGTGTTTCATAATAGTCCTACAATAACAAAGATATCAAATCCCCAAGAGCCCATGCCAATGAGGAAGTTCCATGTGCCTCCTGCTAGTCCCATGATGTTAGAGCTCTTAGAGCCTTAGGAACCTAAATAAGTAGAAATGAGCCATGCATAATTCCATACACTCATGTGGTATAAGGTCTTGGAATGCCTAGAGAAATTACATATAGAGTATGGATCAGGAATCCCAATCTAATGATAAACTAACACATATGCACAATGAATCCAAGTGGCCAATTGGGTACATAGAGCTGTCAAGACATAGGGCTTCCCACTATGTCTAGTCAGTGTAGTACTTGTCAAACCCACGAATCATATATTGACATGTGGAAAAAACTATATATATTTTTGTAATGCAATGAGGGATATATAGGTGCATTCCCTTCACACTCATTGCATTTATTAACTTAGCCAATGGAAAATCATGATCCGATGACTCGAGGAGTCCCATCACCATCAACCAAATATAAATAACACTAGTTTTTGAAATATTGAATTAATGATAAATGGGGAAATGGCTAACCTAGACTCACATCATCAACTCAGAGCTTAATTTTCATGACATGAACCCACCAAAGGTATTACTAAGGAAGATACATTAGATCTATATAAAATTCCTATTGAGATTGGATTTACTATTATCTATTGTCTACGCACTCAAATCATTATAAGCCCTTTACATCAAATTCACCCAAGAGCCTAGAAAATACCTTGTGTTAAGGAATTATATTCATCAAGATCATAGAATCTAATAATAACTACATCATCATTAAATATTAGACCAGAACCAAAGTTTTGTGACAATACTTTCCTATAAGGCATCACCCGATTCAAGCAATACAATGAGATATTTATGACAATTAAGGATATTAAAAAATAGACAAAAATGATGAAGTTAAATATGATCACATCAAGTATTTAGATGAACTAATCAGTATCATATCATAGATATTACACACATCTATGACCAATCCTAAGGTTTTCCATTGTACATACATATTTTACAACCTCTTCCTCTCTTCCAAATGCAATAAGGATATCGTGAGGTCTCTAAACACTGGATTTAAGATAACAAATATATGTAGGTCTAAATTCAAGTAATATTTTCATATAATACACCATGACCTATGAAAAGGACTTCGTGGATGTTTGGACTATGACCTAAAATATCTATAATATACTTAGGGACTGGGTTGAGGACTAGGATCACTGGGTCAACAAAGAGGATCACGGTTCATACACAATTAAAAACTTTAGGGAAGGTGTACACATGATAATTAATTTTATAAATACCTTATATAGGGAAAGAGATAGTGCACATCAACACTTATTGATTTCCCCTTCTCAATGTCATCTTAAAGGGTGAGGAAGTCCTAGACTTCGGGGGCCTCATCACATTCAACCTCATAAGATAGATGAACGGAGATTACACAGGTGATAACTTCTATATGATGTCATACATAATGGATGATATATATGCCACCTTCAACTTCTAGTTTTTAATGTTTCCTCAATCTATACCAATGAGATCCATGGTACACATAGTGTTTAACAAACTCTACATCCACCATTTATGGAGCCACATATAGGACATATATGAGTATTTCTATCTAGTTGTGTATTGTGTAATCAACAAGAGGCCCATGATGAGGCTCTTAGATGAGATTGAGGATTCACTACAACCCATTGGTACCTATTAGTACTATAAGGATAGTACCATAATTAGAGTGTAAGGCATCTAGGGGCCTCATCTTTTACTTCCATACACTATTTTAGACCACCTCACAAAGTAAGAGATCACCTACCAGCTCATTCATGGTGTAGGTAGCCACTACCTTGGACATAAATAAATTTCATATATACCATTATTAGTGATCATAGGGCATCATGAATATAAAAATATGCCACATTTTGGTCCATGACCCAGTATAGGGACTCTTACATATTAGTCCAAGTGGATAATAGGTGGTATAATCTTAACAGAGTAGTACAGGTCCATGTGGAGATTAAGGAAACAAAGCTCAATATTATTTATCACCATGAGGACCACCTTGATGATGCATTTCCCCTCAACCCTACTAATTATGTAGAGGTGGTTTTAAAGATTGAGATATCATGTTGCTTAAAGGCTCAAGCTCATGCTTAACTAGTCCTTGGGGAGAGACCAACCCCTCTATAATAAGTGCCCACACATCCAAAAATGAGGTCCCAATAAACTTAAAGAGGCTCTCTAAACATATCTTGTAGGAATTACTTACACTTGCCACTCAATTAGCCTCAATATATACTACACCTATGCCACCTCCCTAGGTAATCTGACCCTATGTTACCCATACTCTTTATTTTAATAATAATATTAAGTCCATTCCAGCTAGGGAATAGTTAGTTGATCTCCTAGGTTTCTCCACGCCTATTATGTCTCCCCCTCCTTAAATCATCCTAAGTTAGATAGGGAATTGTTAGTGGATCCTTTAGGTTTCTCCACCCCAATTCCCTTCTACTCTAGTTTTGGCCTTCCCTTTGCATCCCTAGTGTCAAAGTTCCCCTGATTCATCCCATAGCCTAATTATGGACCTCATCCACCTAAATGACATTTATTACAATTTTTATGACCATAAAATAGCTCCATAAATTAGCTTAGCCCTTGGCAGAGCTAAAAATTTCCATTTTTCTTGTGTTTTCCCTGACCTCAGTAGGTTCAATTACCACCAAAATAATGGCACCTCCAAGTGTTCTAACCAATTTGGTGGCTCTTGTTACTTATAGTTCTCATGTATTCATATCTCTTGTTACTTATACTAAGTCATCGATCTTGACATTAGCCACTTAGCCTCCATAATATTTTTTAGGGGTTACTCCTACTACTTCTACCTTAGTGCTTACATCATAGATGAACTTGAGCAAGAGACTAAAGAAGAAGCAAAAAGTGATTTCCCTCAGTTAGTCAATGCCTCCTCACATAAATTTTGTATCTCTTTCTTATCCTCCTCTATCCATCATCTTAGGTCCCCAAGGATTTGAATTTAATAACCCAATCTCTTTATTCACTTTAAACATTCAATTATCAGGCACCGTTGGCCTCAGGTATCTATGAGCCTAGACCAATGGTAGTATCACATGTTTCCTTAGGATTACTCCTTTTTGATTCCTATATTTGACCCAATTTTACCCCTCCATACTATTTCCAATTCTCCCTCCATCTTACATCCCATTCATTGCCTCCATCCTTTCATCCACTTTCTATTTCAGCTACCACCACCCCTTTTGTATCATCTTCCAACACCCTAGGAGATATAACTAAAAATGCTTGGATTGGGTCCATTAGGTCTTTAAGTGCATATAGACTATATATTATCTAACTTGGGGACCCATATGTCCAATTTTTGTTTGATTGGGAATCAAGGAGGATGAAAAGGGTGATCACACAAACCTTTACTTAAGAAGGGAACCTTATGGTCTGGAGGACTGAATAAGATATTTTCTCCCTTACCAAAGTGAAGAATCCAAGTGGAGAAGAGAAGGTAGCTAAGGACCCATTATTATTACTCTAATTCACTAATGAGTTCTCCAAAAATATTATGGAGGACCTTAAGGATTCGGTTAGAGCTCTCAAGTCCTAAGTGAAGAGTACATTCCTCGCAAACTTAATTATAAAGGTAGATACAACACTTACAAAATTATTCATGGCCTTTGGTTAGGTGATTTATCCTCTCTCCAAAAGTAAGGAGATTTTACAAAGATCCCAAACTTACTTAGATGGAATCATTCACATAGACAACAAGTTCAAGAAGATAGCTACCATCATTCACAAGGTAATGTTTTGGGAGCTAAAGTTAATTCCCTCATGGATTTAAATTTATATCAAAATTTCATAGGGGAAATGAGGAACTCCATTAAATATTGGATGGACCATTCCCAAGCTATGATCAGGCCCTTGGATAAGAGAAAGGACCAAATCCTTGATTACTTCAAGGAAGTTAACATCATTATTATTTTTTACATAGATGGCACTTTGCTCAAGCAAGATAAATTTGGGGTCCATTTGGCACATTCGATGAGTCCATGAGGATAAAGGTGGAAAGAACCAATAAGGTTGAATCTAAATATATCTTAGAGCTTGTTACCCAGTCTAAAATAAGCATTAGCTAGGTTAATGAAGTGAAGGTCTCATTAGAGGCTCCCTTCCAAGCACATAATAGGCTATTGAGTCAAGTAGAAGTGCTCTTTTGAGAGCCACCTATCAACATGTATATTCTCAAATAAGAAGCTACCCTCTTACATCAATAATTATCAGCTCAGTAGGGTGATTAAAATAAATTTAAAAGTGGGCCACCACTAAGCCAAAGTTGATTCTCTGCGTGGGCATGAGTTGATCTTGTTCCAACATGTTACCATCCCCTTCTTTGATTTATCTATTCTAGGAGGTTTTATGGTCAATTATTTTTTGTAACCATTTTAGTCCATGATGATCAAGAGTGAGATCTCATACCACTTGGAGGTAGGTCCCATCTCTCTTTTATATATGTCATTGTGCATCTTCTTTGGTAGGGTTGACAATTTTGTAATTGAACATTTGAGATTAATACAAGTTTTTGTCTTTGTGCTCACAAGATTTTCATTTTCATGGATGTATTCTAACCTCTATGATCTATTGAATATATTAGTGTTAAGTAAGTAAAGCATGCATTTTTTAAAAAGTGTTTGCATTAATTATTATGATCCCTAAGATATTCTAGTTTGTTTCTTGAATTCTTTCCTTTTTATTTGAACCTTCATAAGTAAGTGTGTGATTAGCAATGGGTTTATTATGTGTTTATTCATAAAAAATATTCTATAAATTAAGCATTTATTAATCTCCCTTGCCTCACTTCCCTATGTGGCTGAATCTCAAACTCTCATGAAACTCAACATACAGTGGTAAAGCTATAATTGGGTATGCACTCAGTTCTTAAGCATCAATATTGTTCTATGACTTAGAGAGATTCCTTTTCTGACTTACCCTCTTTCCCCTTTTATGTTTATCTATCACAAAGTGATCTTCCTCTTCTTTAAAAATTGTGAAATGAAGTGAAGTAGGTATCAAATGGTAATTTTTTTTGTAATTAGTTTGGTTAGTTGTAAATAAGTCATGTGTTAGTGAGTAAATAAGAATTGGATCTCTAGTGGCAGTGTTGTATCTTTTAGAAATCTATTACAAGTAGGCTATTTAATGGATGCCAATACTTGAAAATCATGCACTAGATTATCTCAGTAACAATCCTAAAATGAGAGGATGAAATTCCATAATTGTTCCCTCAACTTGCTTAGTGTATCTAATGAAAGCTATTATACAAATATTTAAATCATGCAATGAATACTGGAGCCAAATACACAATGAGATAAATATTAAACACACTATATTGTTTTATTCACTATAATTAATCCTTCAGGCATAATACATATATATAGGAAAAGTATTTTCTATAAATATGGAAATTCATATCCCTACAATCTCTCAACAAACAACCTCCCAACTACCTATAATCTATCACTAACAACAAACCTATATACGTGAGTTTGTTGTAAATCACTTACACAAATAATTCATAATATAATATTATAAAATATTCTATGCACTAACAAACCAAATATCATATGAGTTCTATCTTTTCCTAACATTCCCCCCTATAATACGAATATGGAGGGACAACAACTTTAAATAACTAAGTAGCATAACACTCTAGAGCTTGCACATGGTCTTGATACTTATATTGACTATGAGAATTACATCTACCATGAATAGGGGCCCATCAACCTATTCACGTGAATACATGTTTTATGAATTGGGACCCATCAACCTATTCACGTGAATACATGTTTTATGAATTGAGACCCATCAACCAACTCATAAAAACACTTCTACCAAAATAATCAAGATATCAAGAGCACTTCTTTCTCTAGTTCTTATGGCTTTTATCTCCACATTTTCATTACATCAAGGGAAAATAGGAAATTGATCACTTATTTTCCACACATACAACAAGCATATAAAACTAAAAAATAAAAGCACCATTATAGAAGATACACCCCATTACTAGTGGCTAACAAAAGGCATAACAAGCCTACATCCTCTAATGCCTCCAACCTCCTTTGTTGTGCTACTTACTCAACTAATTGGGAATTATAGCTCAATTACATATTATTTTTGATGATAATACCACACCCATAATGTGGACATATGACTTACAAATGGGATGTTGGGGGTACCTAAAAATGCATCCATTACAATGACAAAATTTGACATTGATGAATTTGTTATTGAATTTGATGATATACTTTATTTAGTCTCAATGACATATTTGACATATTGGAATTGACTTAATAATAAACTCAAAATTAACACTTGAATTAAACTTTTAAATAATAAGATTATATAAATGATAAAATTCAAAAAAGTCAAACTATAAAATAAATAAAGCTTTTATGGACTTATTCTAAGAAACACATTAAACTTTGAAAAGTACAGCTTCGAGCCACTAATTACAAAACTAAATTTTTATAGTTTTCCATAAACACCTATTATTATAATGAATCATAACAAACTTAAAATTTTAATAAAATCCAATTAAAGATTGGATTTGAAAAAATTATATAACTTATTTGAAACATGATGGGTTTAGTTTCATGAACTTAAATTATGACCAAGGAATTAAATGGAGGACTTGATCAATAATCTTCAGGGCGTAAAACATGATAAAAATATATTATATATTAATATCGTAGACTAGATTATATGCAATAATCCACCAAGACATGACGTAGATGAAAAATTAAATTAATATATAAATTTGACATTGGTGATGCCCCTTAAATTCATGTAAGAGACTCATAGAAGATACACAACCCTAGAGTAAGCCACATAATATTTCTCCATGGCTAAAATAATAAGCTATTAGGTGATACTTCTAAGAAACTCTTCGATAATGCTGAAATGATGTAGGTTTGACTTAACAATCAATGCAATATAAATTCTACAATCTTCATAGAAGTGCAATAACACTGCACATCAAAACAAATTTGTATTGAATCCAATTTCAGTGACTAACACTCATAATTTTCCTTGGAATATACCCCTCATTACACTTCACCTTTGCAAATTAAAAAAGACACACATATTAGAAGTTGTGAAAAAACTCCATTGTATAGTGCTATCTTTACATAGTTATATACTAAATGCTTCTATCATTCTCATCAAAATGTCTTTGGATGGGAAAATTTCAAACCTTGGATGCCTCTTTACACTGTGTGCTATTAGTTGGAAGGACTACACATCAAATGTAATTTGACACAATAATATAAAAGCTTAACTTAAACTAAACTACCCAATATACTTTAATCTATACAGAATTAAATATGTTTTCTTGCAAACAATATTATTTGGGGCAATTAAAAAAACAATGGTTGCCCCTCACAAGTTCTCATAATCCCATTCTTGACAAAACACCTCTCTAATACCACTGCAAGTGCTTATACAAATATTTAAATCATGTAATGAATACTAGAGCCAAATACATAGTGAGATAAATATTGAACACACTATATTGTTCTATTCACCACAATTAATAAACTAGGCATAATACATACATACATACATACATACATACATACATACATACATACATACATACATACATACATACATACATACATATATATATATATATATATATATATATATATATATATATATATATATATATATATATATATATATATATATATATATATATATATATATATATATATATAGGAAACGTCTTTCCTATAAATAGGTAGATTCATATCCCTATAATCTCTCAACAATAAACCTCCCAACTACCTATTATATATCACTAACAACAAACTTATATATGTGAGTTTGTTGTAACTCACTTACATAAATAACTCACAATATAATATTATGAAATATAATATGCACTAACAAACCAAATATCATGTGAGTGCTATGTTTTCCTAACATCTAACTCAATAGATGCATTTGGGAGAATGATATTTTGGAATGAATAACATGTATCAAAGTAGTGTTGATGAAGTGAAGGAAAAGAATATGCCCTCACTATATATGTGAATAATAACATGCCTCCAATGGCAAAAAAATAAATATAAATGCTCATGTTATTTTAATTTAATATTGTAAATGATATTATATATGGATACAATACACAACATATATGTAGATTAATTAATATGTGACATTACCAAAAATGGTCATACAAATTGTAATAAAATCATCTGACAAACAACTAGGAAATAATGTTGATCTGTACCGATATATATAAATGTCTTAAACCTATTGATATATATATCCCATGATGATTCCTTGATAGGGTTTATGTTATTTCTCCTTTAATGTATTATTTATTTCTTGTTCCATTCCTTGATCCTTAACTTGTGGATTCACCTTTGACACCCAAAATTATATATTATGAGTTATAATTGTATTCTTATTTGTACATGTTCTTTATTTTTTATATGTAATCAAGCCACCTTGGAAAGGGACAAAGAAAATCATATTAATGTTATCAAAATTTTCTCCCATTTTTTGTAACCATTATTGTACCAATATTATATTACCTTACAATATAGATTTTTTCACATATAATAATGTATCCATTGTCTTAGGCCCAAGAATATTTGGTATGTTAACACATCCTATGATATACTCATAAGTATGCATGTGTTATAAATATTGCTTATCATATCTAACATCCTTAAGAAATCTAATTGTGCATGTATTACATTATCTTATCATCTAAAATAATGACTTCTCTATGTTTACCTCTAATAGGGAGCAAATCACCATTATTACTTTATAGGAACATATTAGGAAAGATTGATGCTTGTATAATGTGAGCCAAATAAATGTATTATTATTGTCATACCTTAAATAGAAACCCATGTAACCATTGGATCCTTTATAGGAAATATCGACCTTTGTGGAATGATTAATAGAAAAAAATGAAAAGGGTGAAATTGCTTAACTATTGTTAACTATACCAAATGTAATGACCGCTTTACCCAAAAGTTATTCAAATTTTTGTCATAATATATAACACTTGTTATCACTATGCCCATTGATATGATGGTAGTTTAAAAATGATCTTACCCCCACTCGAGTGAGGCAATGAGGAGGGTGATGGTAATTAGGAGGTATATTAATTAATATCTTGTCAATTAAAGTTTACAAAATATCACTTGGCTTATCCTTAGAAACTGTCATATTTAATTAGATGATTCTTAATTATTTAAGGTGAAATCACACAAGTTTTTTCCTATAGGTATCCATATTTGGTACAAACCCTATTCATATAATGTTTTTCATGTGAATTTACATATATAAATCCCTAGTTGTGAATGGGGAACTTAATAACACTTTTTTATTGGTCTTCACTCTTTTTATTTTACTTTATATGTATAGTCTTCTTATGAACTTTATTTTGTCTCTCTTCAGTATATCATAAGAATACCTAACCCTATTTTGTTAGCTTTTGACTTTTCTATAGGTATGATATAGTTTTAACATTTATAGATGGATCTAGTTTATTTGAATTGTTTATACTTACCAAAAATATCCCAAAGTGTCTCTCAAATTTATTTTAGGTTATGTTACCCTTTGGATCACTCTGTTTTACATGTTTGTATCTTATTTGGTCAAATTCTGCACCCCAATAATTTCCCAATTCAAAAATTCATAACATTATATATAAAAATCATTTGGATCCATTTATGGATAAGCTCTCACTATTTAAAAAAAGGCACACCTAAAACACATTACATTTAGCTTGTTATTCATTACAAATAAAAATTTACTAGAGATATATTTATATATTTCTTGTTCATATCAAATAATGACCTAGGTAGAATATTACTTTGACTTGTATCCATGTGCTCTATCACACACTCACATCAATGAGAAAACTACATGAAATTTAAGCCTTATTTAGAGTATTGGCAATGAAGACAACACTTAATTGATCACTAGGATTAGTTGAGGTTAGTCCAACCCAATCCAATAACACATTTTGTAGGCTTTATGGATCAAAAGAGTATAAATCTAGGGTTTGGTGAAAGAGAGAAAGGACAAAATCATTCACACAAGGTTGAAGGTGATTTAATACAAAAATACCATGTATAGGTATAGGTGCATACTATTTAATAGGTATAGATTGATGTAGTTAGCTCAGATAGTTTTGATACATAGTAGACAAATTCATATTTTTGTAGGAATCTGTGCATTACCAAAAACATCTTATAGGGTTCTAATATGTTTCCTCATCTGAACCTACATAGATCCATTACAAATTACCTTTGATGACTACAATAAAAAGTAATGAACATAAAAAGACTATATATAGTTTAAGTGCATCTTATCATTTTGATGCTTAGTCATATCTATATTTGGCATATGAAATAAATCATAAATGAATTTCAACTTGTATGATTATATATGTAATTTGTGTAATTTTGAATATTCATAGTTTTTTATTTGCTTAGGTTCATTAATCCAAAACAATATAAAATGTACTGGGGAACTCGATATTTATATTACGTGCATCAAAAATTATGTTCCCTTAAGTTTTATTAATTCTTCATAAGGTTTCATATTTATTTTTATTTAGATATTATTTATAATTTCCCTTCATAAGTGGAATTTTCCCTAGGGTTTCCATTCCTTAAACCCTATATTTTTATGTTTGCTCTCATACTAGCATTAGGATTTGTTCTTGTGTTCCTTACTATCTTAGGGTTTTGTAAATTAGAAATGAGAGAGAATTTTGAAACCCCTAATACCTATCATCCTATAATTTTCTTATTATCTACCAATTCCATGTCTTATGCTTATACTAATGAGTGGACCAATGATCATGTTTGTGTACTTAGTAATGTTGCTTATGTAGATGAAGAATATGCTTATGTAAGTGAAGCAAATGACTATGATTATTATTATGAATAATATTGGTATGTTAGTGATGTATCTAGTGAATCATAAACATAACAAACTAATTTTATAAATTAAGAACTCAATTCTTCTACTCCTCTACACTCTTTTGTCAATCAAACTTTAGAATAAGAGGAAATACAATGAATTAACTAATGCACTCCTTTATGTTTGTAACATTTTAGTTAAGAAAGAAGATACAATAAATAAATGGATAAATGATATGAATTTTCATTATCGTAATGATATTCCTTGTAATGATATTTCAAAATGTAATTATGCTTTAGTCATAAAAATGTGATGATATTCCCCTTTCTCAACTAGAATGCGATATCACTTATTCTATTAAAATGAAATATGATGTTATTTATTATTTATTACATGAGGATTCTATCAAATAAGAATACAAAGTTCTTATTTCCTTTCTTGAAATGAAACATAATGATATTTCTTATCTTTTACAAATAAAACTTGATGTTTCTCTTGACAAATAATTGATCTTCCTTCTTCTCTAAAAATGAATTGTGATGTTGTTCCTTCTCCTCTAGAAAATATATGTGATGGTAGTTCTAAGTTGTGCAATGATGGTAGATCTATCTCATAAAAAAAAAAATGTATGTAGATTGAAATTCATGGGTGGAAGGTGGATTAAAAACATCCAACTTCACAAACTTGATTACAGAGTGAAATTGGCTTGGCATTTATATGAGGAACATTTGGTTCTATGAAGTCATATGGTAAGGGGAAAATATATGGATAATAATAGTCCTAGGAGGATTTTCATTGCTGAAAATGCTCCCTCGGGCTCCCATATATGAAATTTAATTATCTCCTCTCAAAGGATAATTTGTGAAAACATGACTTGGGATGTGGGGAATGGACAAGTAGCAAATTTATGGGTTGATTCATGGAGAGGGGAATCAATGTTGCAATAGAGACAAGATCTAGGATACGTTTAACAAATTTAAGAAACACATTATAGGGTAAGGTTTTATGAATATCAAGATGATTTAATTCCCTCTATTGTTAATACTAGATAATGGAAGAGTTTAGTAGATGTTGAAACCCCACCTAACCATAATGAATTGCTTTTTTAGATTTTAACAATGACAACTATTATTTTTGAAAAATATAGAAGATACATTGAGATGGGCATGGGGGAAGTCTAGTATATGTAACATTAAAGTTGGTTACAATTATGTTGTAGCAAAGGTTTCTATAAAATATGTTTGGCCTAGCTCTTTACTTTGGAATCTAGTTAGCACTCCCTAAGTTAACTCTTTTGCATGGCTAGCCTATTTGGAAATAATTCTCACTTAGGATAGACTTCAAATAATTGGATTATTTGGTTTATTGATCTGTGTTATGTGTAAACAAGAAGGAAAATGTATGGAACATATCCTCCTACATTGTTCATGTAAGATAATGTGGCATTGCCTTTTTTCCAACCTAGATCAACCTTGAATTTGCCCAAAATTGGATAAGGACACCTTTTTCTCTTGGCATGATGGTTTGAAACACCTTTACAATATTTGGTTTAATGCTTTGGAAAATGTTATCTAGAACATTTGGAAGGAGTGACACAACATGAAAAAAAATTTGAAGATAAAGGAAATTAATGGGACATGTGTTGGGCAAAGATTAAGCAAGCCATTTTTGAAAATGTCTCTCTTTCAACCAAGATCAATAAGAATATGTTTGGACCAAGAGAATTGAAAAATCTTAGACAATTGGCCCAAGATTGTGTTTCCAGTTACTCACTAATTTAAAATTTGTAGGAAAGATAGATTGGATGTAAGATGTATTCAACCATGGCATGGGTTTGTTAAACTCAAATTTGATGGTGCATCTCATGGAAATCTTAGGGTTGATGGGTGCGTTGTATGCTTTATTATCCTCTCTTTTATTATCCCAAATGCTACTAATAGTGAAGTAGATGCCATTAAATTATTGGAAGGGGTCATTATAACCAAGGATAAAAGTTTTCAAATTCACTATAAAATGGGAATTAATGGTCATTATGAATGATATGATAAAAGGTAAGACACCTAATTGCAAATTAAATCATTTTTTATATGGAACTATGGAGATGGTGCAAAATTTGTTTAAAATTGATTTCAAAACTATTTTTGGGATAATAATTAGGCAAAAAAATTGATAGAAAATGCATGAGTTGATTAAAATCTATTTTCTTTGGTTTTTAATGCTAATTCTAACAACTGGTTGGGGTTTTAGGATAATTAATAGTATGATGTTAATAAGTAGAGGTAGACATTTATCAAGGTATTTTTTCATATAAAAAATATTCAAGCATGGGTTATGATAAGTACAAATTCATTGTTCCTTTCTTCTCCAATGTGAAAGAATTCATATATGGGTTTGTTCCTATTTGTTTCCTATTTGTGAATTCTCGCACTAAATGGTTATAGAAGCGTTGGTTTCTATTGTTAATTTATTTACTATGGTTAACCATTCCCAAGACGATACTAGTTTAACTTATATCATGGTTGGGAATCTATTGCTTGGGCTCTAGTTTAACTATAAGATTCTAGGTTTGAGGCTATGTAATATTCTTAAACTGTGACTACTAAATAAATTAAAGTAAAATAGGGAAAGGATTTTTTCAGTTTCCACTTGCCTCTTTTTTATCCCTCTACTACAATATGGAAATAGGCATTCCTTAAAAACATAAGAGAGGGAATTTTTTAACTTAGGAATATGTTATATTTTATGATTGACTATTTTTTTCTATAAGCTCTTTCTTTGAATTCAATCTTTTTCTTTTGTCGTGCTTGTTTTCTTTTACATCTTTTTTTTGCATTCTAATGCTAGTAGGTTGAGGTATTTAAATAAGAATAACCCCTTATATAATTTTTTCCTATGACATAGGTTGATTTTAATTTGTGTTGGTGGGATTTGGATACCTTTCCAATTTTGTATATAGTGATAAATATTTTTGAATTAGAAGTTTTTTCTTTGGTCTCATATCTTCTTACCTCTAGTAGATGTTTTTTCATCTTCTTTGCTAATGAAATTTATCTTTTGTAGATTAAGTAATAGGTTCTATGGTAGCTTCTTTAGATTTTTCATAAATGTTATCAGTTCTAGTTTTAGTTTGGTTACAAATGGTTTTCATTGGTTTATTCTGTGAATGATCTAAAAAAATACTTCACCCTTATCATTTGGACTTTTTTTTTTCTCTACTTTGGAAGACCTTTCTCTTATTGATGATTGTATACTTTTATTATTACTTCTTGTATCTACTTGCCTACATTATGGGTAGCTTGTTAGTGCACATGTATTGATAATTGATATACGAGCATACTATTATTTTAATTTATTTATTATACATTATCATTATAGGCATGATATGCTCATGTGTTTATAAATTTTACAATTCTTATATTGGGGTAAGATCTCACCATCTATCTTTTCATATATATTTTCACATTAGGATTTTCTATTATTAGTACCATCATTATGTTAATGGTGAAAAATTTTGATCAAAAAATTAACCCTTTCATCTATCATAAAGGCAAAGATGAAATTAGACCAATTTAAATAGTAAGGGACCTATGGGCCAAAAGTTAGTCGTATGAAATGTAAATGGTTTTTAAATTTTGAGAATATATTAGTTTAATAAAAGAGTAAATCAAACTTCAGTATTTAGATAATAAATTCAATATCTTCAATATATATATATATATATATATATATATATATATATATATATCAATTTCAAATCAGATCTATAAATATGATCTAACCTATCCAATAGAGCAGAGCCTATAAAAGAGGTAATCACTTGAGGGAAATAATTATAATTCATATTTAATCATTTTAAAATCAATATTATACCTCTTCTATAATTAATATCTCCAAGCTACTACAAAACTAAAAAAGAAAAGTAAAAAAGGAAATCAAAATAAATATAGAAGAAATAGACAAAAAATGAATAAATAAATACTAACAATAATAAACATTAACCAAATAGGTTACGACAGTTAAAAATTAGATAAATTAATTAATTAGGAAGGAAATTATAATTAAAAGTTAATCCAAAGTTAGAAATAAGCAAAGATCAACACTTAATCTAAAATTTCAACTACAATGATCAGAAATTGGGAAACTACATGTACTAGAAATAAAATTATAAGTTAGAAGTTAATCAAATTAAACACTAAGAAAGAAGATATGTTAGAAATATTGAATCAAATATTAGATGAAATATTAACAAATTAAAATAAGAAAAATTGGTTATAAAACTAAGTAAACTAATCTAAGGCTAATTAATAAAATAAAAAAATAGAAAAAAGGAAGGAAACTAAATTAAAGTGAATAAAATAAATATCTAAGGAGTCAACTTATAAATTCAATAAATGAGAGATTTATTGAGAAAGCTATTATATTTAATCAACATTCTTTACAATTAACACTTAAAAAGAATAATCACTTTTCAGATGATAGTCCAAGAATCAGTTATAAAATCTATTCATCATTATTCAGGTGAAGTACAATGATTTTTTCACATATGATTGCATATTTTCAATCATGAAATGGATTAATACTTGAAAAATTTAGATAATCAATTATAAATTAATAAGAAATCTAGATATGTTTGTGTCTATCAAGCAGTTTACTTCACTATCAAAAAGGTATTATTTGATGTATTTGCAAGTGATGATCAATCTCAGAGATGATTCATAGAAAGAAGTGTCATAATTTTTTTTGAAATAAGAGATCTCTAGTACCTCTGTATTCTTTTCCCCTTTGTAATATCCTGCAAGTCTCCTTATAAAGATTTTATTTTATAGCTAGTTGTGTATTTAAGTTTCAACTAAATCTTAGTTAATTATAGTCATAAAGTTAATTATTTAAAAAAAAAAAAAAAGTTAACCACTTTATAATTAATGACTTTATAACTTTATAAAGTTCATAACTTGAACTTTATTAATAAATAAGTTCACGATACTTGAGTAATATATTAAAATATAGACCAACTAAACATCTCTAAGGGGTGGGGGGCCTTTTTAACTTATTTAATAAATAAATTAACACATAATTAATGTGTTTTCATATGATTAAATGATTAATATAACTATGTCTAATGATTTATCCATTTTACCAATTAATCAAAATCCATAAAATATAACTATAATAACATTTGAATATCTAACCCAACTACTTGATCAAATACTAAAAACTAATGAAATAAAAATATCATCACAAAAATTACTACAACTGAAGTAATATATTCATAAAGTCAACTATCAAACTATGAAAAAAACTAACAAGTACTAAATTGAAGAACAAAATAAAGTATCTCAAATAAACCATAAAATCCTATAAAATAAAGTTATTGAACCAAAACTAAAAACAAAGTCACAATATCACTAATGTTCTTTCTCAAAATCATCATCCTTCAAAATAAAATTAATCAATGGATCCCATCTATCCTCTAGTACTCAGTATACTCAAGAGGCAAACCTGGGAACTTAATGACATTAGTGCCATCATATTTTTCATCTACCTTGAGTTTTACCTTTTGTATTACATGAGTGACCACATGCTGAGATGAAGGAATACTAATGCATTTTCTATTGGATGAAGCAATGTTTTTAGGAGTAAATTAAAAAAAATGGGAAATACATCATGGGTATCAAAAATATTAGGATTAATTTTTGGGAGGAATTTAGAATGGTGAAACATATGATTTGTATTGGGCAAAGTGTTATGCACAATGTGTTTCTTGAGAAGAGACACTTGGCATACCTTGTTTGTTATTGAACTCTCCTAAAAATATTACCTCACATGGATAATGATGCATGCAAAATGGTATCTAAGAGAACCCAAAAATTTGTATCATTAGCATCAAAGTGTAGGGAAACCTGGGTATAGGTAGTTGTGTATTTAAATTACATCTAAATGTTAGTTAGTTATAGTCATAAAGTTAATTATTTAAAAAAAAAAGTTAACCACTTTATAATTAATGACTTTATAACTTTATAAAGTTCATAACTTGAACTTTATTAATAAATAAGTTCATGATACTTGAGTAATATATTAAAATATAGTCCAACTAAACATCTTAAGGGGTGGGGGGCCTTTTTAACTTATTTAATAAATAACTTAACACATAATTAATGTGTTTTCATATGATTGAATGATTAATATAACTATGTCTAATGATTTATCCATTTTACCAATTAATCAATATCCATAAAATATAACCATAATAACATTTGAATAACTAGCCCAACTACATGATCAAATACTAAAAACTAATGAAATAAAAATATCATCACAAAAATACTACAACTAAAGTAATATATTCATAAAGTCAACTATCAGATTGTGAAAAAAAAAAAGTACTGAATTGAAGAACAAAATAAAGTATCTCAAAGAAACCATAAAATCTTACCAAATGAAGCTATTGAACCAAAACTAAATACAAAGTCACAATATCACTAATTTTCTTTCTCAAAATCATCATCCTCCAAAATCAAATTAATCAATGGATCCCATCTATCCTCTAGTACTCAATATACTCAAGAGGAAAAATTGAAAACTTAATGACATTAGTGCCATCATATTTTTCATCTACCTTGAGTTTTACCTTTTCCATTACATGAGTGACCACAGGTTGAGATGAAGGAATACTAATGCATTTTCTATTAGATGAAGCAATGTTTTTAGGAGTAAATAAAAAAATAGGAAATACATCAAGGGTATCAAAAATATTAGGATTAATTTGTGGGAGGAATTTATAATGGTGAAACACATGATCTGTATTGGGAAAAGTTTTATGCACAATGTGTTTCTTGAGAAGAGACACTTGACATACCTTATTTTTTCTTGGACTCTACTAAAAATATTACCTCACATGGATAATGATGCAAGAAAAATGGTGTCTAAGAGAACCCAAAAATTTGAATCATTGGCATCAAAGTGTATGGAAACTTGGGTTCCATGATGAAAAGGATAGGTGGAATTAATAATAGTACAACCCCAAAAAGGCTTATCTTGATGATGACCCTGAGAATTTTTTTTGCTATTTTGTTGCATATTTCCCTACTCTATGTATTTCTTCCTAAAATTTATGAACCCCAAATCCATCCTAATATTATTATATATTCAAACAAAATTTAAAGGATAATATTTAAAACCATGTCTCTCAAATATCATATTGACCACTTTTGAAAATAATTAGCTACGACATATTATGAAAAATAAAATAATAGATTACCTATAATTCAAAATTAAACTCATTATAATATAATGAAAACATATCAACTTGAAGAATCATCCTTTTATCTCAATAAATAAGAAAAATAAACCTTAAATGACCACTCAAACAATCAAATATTAAACTAAAAACAAGCTCTCATGATAGACTCATTTGCATGCAAATGTTAGAAACCGTCTTGACTTCACACCACTATCTTATCATATCAAATTTCAAACAATCCTTGCTTCAAACACTTTCCTCAAAGTTACCAAAAATTGACTAAGACATGAGCTTTAAGTTTCAGTGCAGACGTAGGATTTTAAAAATGAATGAAACATTACATGTTGATTAGACAAATGTAGTTATGAGTTGTCAAAATAATCGCCCATAAAAATTATTTCTTTGTTAATCCTACTGTTTAAAATAAGACATTGAAAGTTTATCTTACCCACATATTATCTTATTTTAATAAACTGATAACTTCCTCTTTAATATATTATAAATATTTCAAAATGTAGTTCAAAAAAGCATGAATAAAACTAGAACAAAATAACTCAAGAATCCATCATCCATATTATCATTAAAGTCATTCATGGTTTATACTAGTGAAAAATATTTATGACATATAAGGAGATCTATCATGTAAGGAAAACCTAGAAACCATTTACCACTTTCCATTTAAAATATCATGCAATTAACAAGTTTATATGCATGTATTTGAATATGAGTGATTCAAATCAATCAATATTTACCAATATCAAGGATTCACATTGTAAATTCGACACTTTTGTGTATCAAAGGATCTAACCAAACTAAAGATGTTAAAGATAAAGGAATTTTGAATTTAACTCAAAACCCTTTAAATCATTGCACATAGCTAGATAAGAACAATTTTAAAAATAAAGAATAATAATTTATAGAAAATATTGTAGACCTTATCGAGCTTTGATCCATTAAAACTTGAATGAGGTTTTAAAGTTATATCATTTAAAAAACTATCTTCAACAATTAAGTTTTATGAATCAAATGACTATTTAGATTTGGGTCAAACTATAGTATTATGTCTCACTAGGTGGTTAGAAAAAAAATCATAAAAAAATCTAAAAAAATACTTGAATGTTTTTGAAAAAAATTGAAAAAAGTATATGCACTACATATTTGTATATATAATATAAAACACACTTATTTGATTAATATCAATGACCCAAACTCAATATATTTTTAGGAGATATTGGAAGTGTATGTGGCCTATTTATGCCAAAAAGTGGGACACACTATTATGATTTAATTCATTTACATGTAAGAACATTGAAACTTAAATTTATCAACATAAAGTTTGATTCAAACTACTCACAATCAACCATCGTACACAAACATAAAATGATAATTATTACATAAAACATACATAAAATTAAATTTGTTTGACTAGATTCCATGCTAAAATAATAGGCTCAACCTTCCAATGTTTTGTTTACAATGACCTTTCAAGAAATAAATTTTGCAGAGTTTCACTTTCACCTTAGAGCTTGTTTCCAAATGATGAATGAAAGATAATTAATTAACATTAGTTTGGATTCACTCCCAAAGTTCTAAATTTAATGCCATTAAGTAGATGCATCTATCATGTTTGCAACTTGGTCAATAACTTTACTAATATTATCACATTCTAAATCATTTCCAAATGTTTAGATAAAACCTCATACAAATAACATATGGTTTGGAAGTAGTTAAGCTAGTTGAACTATCATCTTCACCAAAACTCTTACCAACTTACCTCTTTCCACTATTGTTTTCCACCTTTTCACCAAATTTATCCATGCTCAAATCCATAAATCAATAACATGTATATTAAATGAAAAGATCTAGCACATCAAGATACCAAATATAGCAAATCCTTGAAATTAATGTAAAAGTTCAAATTAAGTAATACCATTCAAATATATTTCCACCTCATATCATTCAATTCTAAACTAATCAAATATTTCCAAGGTATTACCAAAATAGTATGCTTGACGGTGACCCTCTATTATTTCCAATTTTATATCAAGATCATAATGTTAAGACAACAACATTATAAATATTATCAAATTAAACCCTAACTAAGGGCATCAAGATAATATCAATGTTCAAATAACTAGGGTAAGTGTTTTATGTAAAATAATAGTTATTGATACAAATTTGAAAATTGAATGAATAAAGGTGTGCTAATCCAAAATTATATGTTTTTATATAAAGACAAGATTTCAATCACTGCAATCATTTTCACACCTAAGTGAAAGTGTTGTTTCGCATTAAAATGGCAATGTTTGAGATTAATCCTATAATTAGGGTTAAATAAACTACCAAGAATTTGATCATAAAATAATATAAGAAAAAATATGAAGCTAATTTATTAAAAATTAACATATAAGAGCTAATAGGGAAAATAAAAATTGAGCCATTCCAAATGCATTTATGCCACTACACACTGTATGAACTTTTCATTTGAGATATTCATAATTTTTACATCTATCCTGTAATATCAACTCTAATTTTGTTACTATAAAATGAGTAATCATCCATCATAATTTGTTATACATCATTGAATTTACTTGAATTATTAATGTGAGTATCAACCTAATACCAATTAGAATATAATCATACATTGCATTCAATTATAAGTAAACAAGAAATGATTGTCAAGTGTTTAAACAAGTTGGATCCTAGTAGTCCAATTTTAAGTCTCATGACATAAACCATTATATGATATAAATTAATCACTTGCAAGTTTAAAATTAGGGGTGTTCAAATTTGACATAACACTAGTGACTTTGATAGCTAGTTTCACATGTGAAATTTATTTTTGATCAGATTCACAAATTTTAGAACTTAGGAGTACAATTTAGATCATTTTTTCCTAAGAAGCTAAATTTGAACCAATTCACAAGTTTTTTTTGCATTTAAAGGATAAGTTATAAGGATAGCATGGCATGAAGAATGGGAAAGCTATTAATGAGGAAGTTTGAGTCGGATAAAAATCATTTCAAAAGCCTAAAACATCAAATCTAAAGGCAAGTAGTACTTGTAAGAATAATATTTCAGACTTGTTCTTTATAAATGTTTAATTAAAAATTGACATAATATTTAAACATTTGATAAAGAAATGTTTACAATTATATGCCATAATTTATGTGTTATTCTTCATAATGATGAATAGCCTTAAGTCTTACCCAAAAAATTGGACTCAAATGAAAACACAAAAACTAAAAATAAAATTGAAATAAAAATAAGAAAGAAACAAGCTAAAAATAATGAAAATAAAACTAATTAAAAAATACTTTCAGATGATGACCATTAACTGAATGATGCAACTAATTGCTATCAGGATCTTTCAAGTGGAAAGCATTACCACTAAGAACATCTATTTTACATGGTCCAAGTGATAATGTCAAGCTTGTGGTGTTTTCTTGATTATTCATGGGCTTTATCCCAATATAAGACCAAATCTCAAATGCTAAGAACTTTTTTAAGATACATTTTTATGAAATAATTTCTTAAATTTCTCCTTAGATTTTTTTAGTGTTTGCAGAGTTATTGCTTTGTTTTCATCTAGATATAAGATATTGTTTATTATTTGTTCTATGGTGTTAGTGTCTTCAGTGATATTTTGAAGAATAGTTCTACTTGAAGTGATTTGCATTTCAATTGGCAAGGTGGCTTTGAAACCATAAGCTATCATAAAGGGAGAATACCCTATTGTAGTTTTAGCCATCATTCAATCAACCCATAATGTTTTAAAAATCTTAATATGCCAATTTATTCTATTCTCACAAACTAATTTTTTAATAATTGAAATCAAGTTTTTGTTAATATATTCAACTTGTTCATTCCCTTATGGATACTATTTCAAAGAATGACAAGATATAATTGAATAATGACCTAAAAATTCTAAATATTCATTAGAAGTGAACTAATGACCATTATTCGATATTATTTCATAAGGAACTTTAAATCTTGAAAAAAATTATTTCTCAAAAAATGATCACTCTAAAAGTGATAGAGATTTTCAATGCTATAACTTCAGTCCATTTAGTGAACTAATCAGTGGTAGTAAAAAATATATGACCAATTGAAAATGGAGGGTGTATGTCAAAAATAAAGTCAATACCCTATTTAGGGAAAGGTTTCTCAGGTAAAATATGATTTAAAGACATGGATATTAATGTATCTCTATCGATGAAATGCTGACATGACATATATGACCTTACTAATTTATATCCATCTTGAAAAAAAGTAGGCCAATAATATATCACATGAAAGATTTTATATGTAATACTTTTTACTATAAAGTATCCACCATATTTACATTCATAACAACTCACAATAACTTTTTGAGTTTAATAATGGGTTAAACAACTTAAAATACTCCATCTCTATTCCTATAAAACAAAAAAAATTCAAACAATTTTCTTAAAGCTTGTAGCAAAAAAAATATTATTTGATATTTATCCAATGAATTAGGATAGGTTCGGTTTTGTAGATAGTAAACAATATTATGATATCAATCTTCTTGTGCAAAAAAAAAACAATCCTAATTATGCATTTCAAGTCCTATCTTGAATTATTTAAAAAGATCAACAACCTTCATAGTTTGAAAATGAGGTTTGGGATTCAAACTATCATCAACTGAGAGAATTAACACATTTATGTTAGAGGTCACATTTTCAGCTAAATGTTTGGCTCGTTCATTTTCCTTCATAGTTTTTGAAGTTTTAAATTCAAGACAAAATTTTAAAATTTTTAAAATCCATTTTACTAGCCTACCTTGTATAGTTGGTTGCTTCAAAAAATAAGACAAACCAAGTACATTTAAATGAACTTTAGTTTTTCTCCCCATCAAAATATATCTAAATTTGTTTAGAGCTAAAATTAATGAGAGAACCAAGTCTTCAAATAAAGGGTACATGATTTTAGCATCTTTTAGGATTTGACTCATATAGTCAATAGATCTAATAAATGCATATCTCTCTTAAAATCTTGTTCTTAATAAAATATAAATGCATATCTCTCTTAAAAGTGGCACTTGCATTCATTAAACCAAAATACATCATGTTAAAAGTAAATGTTCCTCTATGTGTGATAAATGTAGTTTTATGTCTATATTCTAAATTTACAAAAAAATATTATAACCTGAAAATCATTTAAGGAGAGAAATCATTTATAACCAACAAATTTTTTCAAGATCTGATCTATAATTGGTAAAGGAAAATTATCTTTAACATAACATAATTTAAATTTCTAAAGACAAATATCACCATTCTTCTTCCTAACACATATATGATTAACTACCCCATTTGAATATATTATAAGCAAAATGTCACTACCATATAACATATTATATATCTCCTTATTGATAGTGTCTTCTAATAAGGGGTTGATTCTTTGATATTTCTATCTAATGGATTTTATATTAGGCTTTATGGGTATGTCATGTTTTATAATTTCAATATCATGACCCTTTAGGTCTTTGTATGGCTAAGTAAATATATAAACAAATTCTGTAAACAACTTAATAAACTATTATTTTTCCTTGGTAGTATATTGATTCCTAAATAATTAAATTTTGGGTCATCTTCTATACCAAAATTAATATGAATTGTCTCACCTATAAATATCCTAGATGACTCCTCAATTCGAGATATTTTGGGTTAATCATGAGGTTAAACATAAATACTAGGAAATTTATTAGTGTTTAACTTCAAATAATCACCAGAATTGAGAACATAATCATCATTATCAAAATAATTATTTTATAAGAAAACATTAATGTATTCATCATAGTAAAAAACATGCTTGTTATCATTAAGATCAGGAACCTTAGGTCTAAAAATATATGAAAAGTAATAATCAACATAAGGGTCAATACCACTTAAGGTAGTGTTAGATTTAAAAAAAATAAGATTATCAACATGAGAGTTGAATTACCTAAGAATATGTGTGATGTTGAATGCTTCAAAACATTTTGTTAGTGGTAAAACTTTATATGTTTATCTATGAATACGAGTCTGATTTATAAAATTTTATAACTCATCTCACAATTAATTTAGAGTCTCCAAAGACTTTTAAGTGTTTGATTTTTAATTAAATTTAATTTTTGATACCTATAAATACATTCACAAACTCAATTATGTTATTTGTAATTTAAATACAATTTATAAGTGTACCTAAAATCCTTACCTATAGGAGAAACAAGAAGAATCCCAACTAAAAAAACCCACCTAGTTGTACTTAGAAAATGTAGTTTTTTTAAAAAACTAAATATTGAACATTCATTCAACATAGATACTAAAATACTTTAGTTAGTCATATAATCAATAACTACAAGTAGTAATAGCTTCAACATTCCAATACTATAAGTAATATAATAAAATGTAAGATACAAAAAGTTTACTATCTCACTAGGGATATAAGCACAATCTAAATTCCCACTAAGTACTGGTACTAATTCAACCTATCACATGGATTTATATGTAATAAAGTCTACCCTAACCTAGCCTAGGGATCTAGACCTGATTTTCCACCACAATTTTAGGCAACCTACATATCCACTTCTTAGAATTAGGGTCTGATGTAGTTTTCCTTTCCAATGTGATGGTCTCATCCATGAAACATCACCATCAAAGAGATTGACACTCTAATCCAAATAGGAAATAAACTAATCATGACATAGATGAGTTTCTAAAGCTCTAGTCTAATCCCACATCTAAGTGACACACTCTAGCATAACATCTTGCTAATCTAGGCTTGTGTGTTTACCCAAGCACTCTCATATTTAAGCCTAGATATAATAAATTATGAAGGAATCCACATTATTAGTTATATAAAAAATCACATGCTAGACACAACTAAGAATACAAAACAAAGTAAGACATATAGTATATAATAGTCAAACCTATCATTCATTTATACTCACAAGATTGTATACATGCATACATGTTGTCGTATTAATTGCTATGAATATATATTGGTCAAGTAATAGCCAACAAAATAATTAGAATAATCAATTTGGATGAGAGTTTAAACATACAACTATAGTATTTACCACTTGAGTATATACATCTACGCTAAAGTATCCTATGATATCCCATACTATCATAGTTCATGATCACTCTACCCAAACATTAATAACCATGACTTATATATTTATTTAGGTATGGATCAAGATATAACATATATAATATGTACCATCTGGGTACTTTCCATACTATAAAACTCTATGACATCCCATACTATCATAGGTCTTTATGCTTGAGCATCTGACTCAACACCAACAACTATCTTACACCCAACCATAATAATAAAACAAATCAGGATTATACTATCTGAGTATACCTCTATTAATAATCTAAAGAGAACATAATTTTTAGGTACACCTCATGATGCACTATGTTATTATATAAATGTCTAGTCACTTGCATAGTTAACTTCCTCATGAAATATATCGCATACAATGTTCATCCTTACAAGATGTTACAAACTTGATCCTGCTAATAAGTTTGCATAATAATACTATGCTACAAAAGGCTATTTTATTTCACTAGCATTTATAGTATATGTCATACTAAGGAATACCTATCAAGGTTAGTTTTATATGCCCATTCTCATTTCCTAAGTTGCCATACATATTTGTGATGTCACCTACATGCACAAAATCAGGGCTAGATGTTGTTCTACCAAAACTACTAATGGTATACGTGTTTACTGGAAAATTGCATACATATAAGTAAGGATAACCATGTTCCTTAACTATAGTGAGATGACTCAATAGGCCTCCAAACAATATAACTTGCATCAAAACTCACATAAGCTAGGACATCAAAGACATACATTATCACATAACATATGCACATATAGATAGTGTACCTAAATAAATAAATGTACTTAGGAACATTTCATGGTCTTCAACATATAAGCAGGTTTGTCTCAGTCATAATTTCAAACATGCTACTAATGTACCAATTATAACATTATATTTTATAAATACATATCCATTAAACATCATAAGTCATTTATCAATTTAAGATAAGAATCTAAATCACCTCCCATATTAGATGAGAGTGGACACATACTCCTTGTAGGAGTGACAAGGTTTACGACTCAAAAGAATTCATCAAGAATAAAACATTATTATGCTCTAGAGTCAAAAGGATTTTTTAAAATTTATATAACCCCAACTGAGTTGATATCCAAGGTAACATATTTCATTCGCATAAATAACACCATTTTTCACCTTTTTAGTTAACAATAACTAAGGCATTATTTGTAAATTAATTAGGATCAATCTTAATATTCTAATCCTTTTTCAAGGATTCTCATCCACATACCAACACATTAGAAGTATCCACACTATACATAGACTTATGCCTTTTACACAACAAACATTAAGATGCAACTACTCTCTATTAATTTTTTTGGATATACCACATCATTAGATTCCATCTGCTTATTAAGTTACATCTCAATTCCTTTGACATAAATGGGTTCGTAGTAACATCCATAACTAAATATTGGTGTAAATATAGTATTGATATGCTTTTTTGATTATTGAACACGTGGATTAGTGTATCAGACACACCAATATTTGGTATAATATAAATTTAGACTTCACATAAGTCACACAAATAATGATATCCGATTATAAAATTGTGTCAATTATTTATTCCATTAATATAGAACTAGGTTAAATATTTAATCCTCACTAGATATTAACAATGTTTAGTAATTCACTAAAGCTAAATAACCTTTCTTCTAATATATACATGGTTTAATATTAGGAAAACTATATTGATAGGCACATCAATTATATACTATGCTTAAAGGAATATAATAGTCACACAAGAGCACCTCAACTCATTTTCCTACACAGAAATATAATAACAATTGGATGATCCATATATTAAATACTCACTTAAATTGAAAAAATTAGTTTAATAATCAATATAACATAGTATTTAATATTATATAAATCATATTATATATTATTCTCAACCTAATTAATATCTAACTATATTTATTATTTATTTATACATATAAATTTTAAATCATATTGATTATATAAATTTTTACATACAAATTTAAACCAACTAAATTTGGGTCTCTCACTACCCTTCCCATCAATCCACAATAACGTAAAATCAAATATTTACCAGCTACTCACTACCAATGACCTAGCTTGGGCTTGAGTTGGGTAAATGTGATCGAAAAGACAAATCTAGTAGGCATTTTAAAGGTCCACTCTAGGGACCATTAGAAATAGCCAAAATCAAATTTCATAATCGATGGCTAGACCCAATGGTTTCAGAGAAAAACTATAGGAAGAATCAAATAAATCCAAAACACATGTACTCAAGTCTATTACTAGATGGGAAAATAAAATAGATTTCATGGTAAAAATTTTAAACACAAGAAACAACATGAAACAACAGCCTTACTAGAAAGAAACATGACTATAATACATATTCATTATATGTATGCCATATCTAGATAAGGAGATAACATGTATTTTTAGTCTGCTAGAAGTGTAGGGGGCTTTTCTGATTTCGTTTAAATCCTTAATCAGAATGGAAAGTAGTTTGCTAAAATTTGAGACAACTGAGATAAAGAATGCTAGCAACATTGCTCATGAGTCAAGTTAAAGAAAATAAATGGAAAGAAATTTGTAAGGGATCTATAGAATAAATTATAATAATATCCTATCCATGCAATTTTATAAACAAAGGGAATAGACATGAAGCGACTTACACTCCTAGGAAGAAATGACATTCTCTATATAGGAACAATATATAGATATTTTTCCAATCATGAAGATAAAAGCATACTTGAAGTCTATTAAAGACACAAAGGGGAAGTTATAAATTCATTGAAATTCATTAACTAATAAATGCTTGAATTAAAATATCTAGGATACAAAAAATAAGGAATTGGAGAATTGGCATAGCAATAAAGAGAGGCTACTAATAATAAGCTTTCTATAGGGTTACTTACAGGTTTCAAGCATTTCCCTAATTTAATATATTATATATACATATACTTTAAATCTATAATACAAAATTATTTCAATAAAATTTATCATAAAATTAAATACAGTACTGATCCAAAACTCAGAAGTTTTGAGTGATAGATATTTCAAGAACATGAAAATAAATAGTAACAATGACTTCTCTGAGAAGAGATGTTTTATTATTCAAAATTGTAATACCACTATATGCTTATCTCTGGGAAGAGATGTCTGATTTTTATTTCAGGTTAAATATTCATTTATACACATTTTGAAAGTAGGAGGATATGTAAGGTCACCGACATTGAGTTATATTAAGTGGTTCAACTTCCATGATTTAAAACAATACATAATTTAAGGAATTACTATTTTTAGACTACACTACTAAAATTGAAATTTAGGGCACTTACATTGGGTTTTTAGGGTTAAAAATCCATTGAGAAAATATTGATGCCATCTCACCATGTTATCCTCATTCTTAGCTTTCCAACGGTTCAAATGGCGAGTCAATTGGAGCTACAGTGCCAAAGTTATGGCTCCTGGAAGTTCTGTCATCAATTGGGGTAGAACCGTCACCCGAATTGTCACCTGAATTATTACCCAGATCAAGTACCCACCTAGTACACTTCCTTATTGTAGATAGATTTTCACTTCTTCCTTCCATGTATTCTTACCTTCCTCTAACTCTCACTTCCCTTTCTCATCTCCTTTTTCTCATGTATTATTGTGTTTAAATCAACCTCTTTTTCTTTCTTTAATACCATTTACTCCTTATTTTCATGCCATTTAAACTAATGCTATAGGATTTGTTACTAAAAATTAACTATAAGTCCCACCAATAATTATCAGATAAATTCCCCATTTATCACTCTTGATTTTGTAGTTAGTATAAAGGTAACTCAACTTCTTTTTTTAAGTAAAGTCATAGAAAGATTTCATGTATTGATAATTAATAATCAACTCCACTTGATAAATATTAGATAAGTATTTTTAAAGTATGAGTTCATCCTAATATTTAATTATGATTTATACTCTTACTTAATTTTCATAAATAATATGTTGGATATCACAAATTAATAATTGTCTAATACAATTAAACAAGTTAAGATTATAACAAATCTTTATTTTGACAAATCAATATAACATTACTACTATTTTAATTTCTTATTGAAAGATGAATTAATGACACACTTATTTTAATAGTTTATTCATAAAATCACATATATATTTTCTTTATTTACTCTCAAAAATCATGACAATTAAAAGCATATCTATGGACAAATGTACACACATATACCATAGCCAATGTGTCACAATGACACGTATGCTAAAGGGACAATAGTTCATCAGGATAAAACATGGTAGAGGAAAATGGGATGTAACACTAATGCCACTTCTATGTTGTGAACATGATCCACCAAAGCATATAAACCAGATGGTTTCTTGAGATATGGTTCTTATATGCTGCTGATCAGGATCATCGAATGTTAATAACTCTTAAATTTTAATCCTAGTTTCAACATAAAAAACATTAGTTGGTACATATTCAACATGATTACTATTCTAATCTTATCTAAGCATAAATATAATCTCATTTCCTATGGGAACCCAAATAATATCCTTACCCACAAAATCACTTGTTGTTTTAGACCAATCTCTACCTAATAACATAACATAATTAGTAGGAATATGTAAAACGTGTACATTAGAAATGCACTTTATTCATTCATATTGAGCTATCTTAATAACAATATCATTAAACTCATCATAAATTTTGGTTTAACAAGAATAAAAACTAGTAATTTTCCTATTGTCTATTTCATTATATACGGCTATTTGATGAATGATAAATTTAAGCATAATATTCTTAGAAGATCCTGTGCCAAGAATACAATTGTGTATTACTTTATCAACAATATTTACAAATTCATAAAAAGGAGGAATATAATTTAAAGGAGGATGATTTTTATTGAGTAAAGCATCAAATTAATTATTATTACTTTATTCTTACAAGCCTACTGCATTCTTCTAGTTGGATTTTTTATAATGTCATTAATATTTTCAAGTTGGCTAGGTAAACCAGTAACTTGAAGTAAAGAGAAACCTAATTTAATAGTTTCCATATAACCAATAACATTATAATCTCTATAATTTGGATGATGAATGTGAGTATAGTGATTAGGATTATAGGAAGGTTGATATTGAGCATTATGTAAAGGATTAGCTTGTTAAGATTTTACATAAGAAATATTTGCAATAATTTTATTTTGTGCAATATCTTTACCTTTATATTTTGGAAAAGGTTTTGAAGTATAAGGCTGATTATTATTAGTTTTTGATGTATTTTTATTATATTTAGGGTCAAAATTATAATCCTTTTGCCTTGTTTGAACAACATAAATATTAGTGGTTTTAATTTTGTCAAAGACTCGTCAGAACTACATATTTGTATCTTTAGCCAAGTCAATAGAAACACTATCCTTCCCTTAAATAAAATGTTTAAAATTTTAACATAAATACAAGTATTCAAATCATGGTCTACTTCACAAACATGCCAATAATGAGTTTTTAATTCATTCTTACCTTTTTGGGTGTTCAAAAAATTTCTTGATGATGATGATTTATCATTTAAATATCAATTGACAAAAACTAACTCATTACCAATATTATATATGAAATTTAATATGCATTGTCAAATGTTAGACATGTAGAAACTCATTATTTAAAATAAATGTATTTTAACTTCTTTTCATATTTAATACATAAAGTGACAATAACATCATATTATACAATATCTTTATCTTCAAAATACATTTTATACTTAAGTGACAATGCACTACAAAAATACAATCTTGATAAATTTTTAGATGGTTTCACATCATGTGGTAAATTTTGACACAACTCAATGAATTTGGTAATAAATCATAAATAGTATCACTTAGTTTAATAAAAATATTATCAAGTTGATTGACTAACTCTAAATCTTCTTTAGGCTTATCAAAACAAAGTTCAAGTTAATCTTCAATATCTTTTCATGTAATAATAATTTTAACAGTTCAGTTTGATATGCTTTAACTTCTAAATTTTGAGAAAATATCCTAAGAAACATATTTTCATTAGTTATTTTAAGGGTTTCACAAATTAACTTAAAGGCATTTAGGTGATCTTCCTAAAATTCACCAATATTTTATAAAAACTTGAGAACATTAAGTCATTTAAGGGAAGGAATCTTACTAAGATGATTACCCATGTTAATTAGATTATAACTTATCCAAGGATTTATTGCTTACTATTCATTTTCAACATCAAAATCACTCTCATTATCAGTTATTTATTCTTAAACTCTATCATGTTCTAGACCATGGATAATGTCCCTGATTCTATCTCTAGGTTTATCTACCATTAAAAGGCTCAATGGGTTCAACTAAATCATCTTTAAGAGACTTATTAGAGAGAAACCTAGTTTTAGGTCAAGAGTTAGAAGCCAAGTTTTATTATCTTTATTTTTTAATATGATAGTTTCATTATTGAATATGAGCCCAAATTTTAAGCACAAATAAAGCACATATATCTATTTCAAACACTTCATCTTCTCGATAATTTATAACCTCAATGATATGATGAAGCACATGAGGTTTATTATACCAAACAAATTGAACAATATTAGAAGCTATATCCACTTGGTTTTTGACAATATCAATACCAAGTTGGCTAATATGAACATGGCCTATAATGGTCATTTACAAGAAGACTAATTTGAATAATGAAATAAAGATTTATAAACCCCAATAGAGTCACTAATTTTATTTTTGGTGATAAATGTCACATCAATGAATCTACCCTTTCACCTATCGTAAAGGTCAAGATGAAATCACACCATTTTAATAGTAAGGGACCTATGGCCCAAAAATTAATCCTAAAACATGCAGAGGGTTTTTTGATATTTTAAGAATAAATTAGTTTAAAAAATATTATATCAAACTTCATTATTCAGATAATCAATTCAATCACTTCAACATACATACATACATATCAATTTTGAATCAAATTTATAGATATGATCTAATTTATCCTACATAGTAGAGCCTATGAAATAGGTAATCTCTTGAAGGAAAGAACTCTGATTCATATTTAATCATTTAAAATTAGTATTATACATATTCTATAATTAGTTTCTCTAAGTTACAACAAAACTAAAAAAAACAAAAGAAAATAACAAAGGAAACTAAAAGAAAGATAGAAGAAACAAACACATAAACCAAATAAATACTAACAAGAATCAATATTAATCCAAGCATGTTACATTAGTTAAAGATTATAAAACTAGTTAGGAAATAAATTAGAAGTAAATGTTAATCTAAAGTAAAAAAATATAGCAAAGATCAACACTTAATCTAAAATTTAAATGATGACAATCATAAATTAGGAAGCTACTTACTAGAAATAAAATTATAAGTTAGAAATCAATCAAATTAAAGACTAAGAAATAATTTTTGGAAAGAGGATTATGCAATTCTAAGAAAGAAAGTAATGTTATTTTGGAAAATTGTAAGGTAAATAGTGGGGTTGGCATGTGCCATACATGCAAATCCAAAATAGAAAGTTGTCTAAAGGATTGACTTGCATGCTTATCCATTGCATTTGCTAAAGGAATGCTGGGTCTTTTTAGAAAGTTTGTCTTGGCTAGATTCTCAAGGAGGAATTTAGCAAGTTAGTTTTTTATTAAAGCTAACTTCTTGCTGTATTTGTAATTTTCCTTCTAAGTTTTTTTGATATCAATAAATTTTTTAATTATAAAAAAAGGATTTAATATAAGATTAAATGAAAGGTTAACAAAGTAAAATAAGAAAATATCACTTATAAAACTAAGCAAAGGTAATCTTAAAAACATTTAATATAATAATAAATGAAAGGTCAACAAAGTAAAAAAAGAAAATATTACTTATAACACTAAGTAAAACTAATCTAAGGATAATTAATAATTTAATAATAAAATAGAAAGAAAAATGGAATGAAACTAGACTAAAGTGAAAAAAATAAATATTTAAGGAGTCAACTCAAAATTTAGTAAATGAGAGATTTATTGAGAAAATTATATTTAATCAACACTATTTACAATTAAATATTCAAAATAGCAATCATTGTTCATATAATAGTCTAGAAATATGTCATAAAATATGATATATTCACCATTATTCAGGTGAATTACAATGATTTATACACATATGACTACATATCTATAAGCATGAAATGAATTAATACCTAAAAAATTAAAATAATCAGTTATAAATTATAAAAACCTAGGATATATCTATGTTTGTCAAGTAATTTAATTCACCACTAAAGACGGTGTTGTTTGGTCTAACTGCAAGTGATGATCAATCTTAGAGATAATTCATGGAAATAAGTGTTATGTGAAAAAAATTGAAATTAGAGAACTCTAGTACATTTGTATGTTTTCTTCCTTCGTAATCTCCTTCAAGTCTCCTTATAAAACTTTTAGTTTATAGGTAGGTGTGATTTTTAAGTTAAAACTAACTTGAGTTAGTTAAAGTTATATATTTAATTAACTTTTTTAAAATAAAAGTTAATCAATTTATAATTAATTTCTTTATAAATATATAAAGTTCATATCTTGAATTACTCAAGGGCTTGGTGTATTGGTGAGGTACAAGTAGTTTGTACTCATCAAACCAAGTTCCATTCCCATTGAGTACATGAGACTCTTTCAAAAATTGGCCATGTGGATGCCTTGAGGTAGGGGTCACACTTATCCTTGTGGACCAAAAAAAACACAATAGGGAATTTTAGATGTGAATCGTTTGATGAACATTATGGATCCAGGCCCACCCACATGTCCCACTTCAAGAAGGTGCTCCCCCATTACTTTGGTTCATAACTCTGGTATATCAAAAGCATTTATCTTAAAATTTTGTACTCAAGGGCTTGTTCTATTGGTGAGGTACAAGTAGTTTGTACTCATCAACCCAAGTTCCATTCCCATTGATTACATGAGGAATATTTCAACAAGTGGTCATGTGGACACCTTGAGGTAGTGGTCACACTTCTCCTTGTGGACCAAGTGAAACACAATGGGGCATTTTAGATGAAAAACATTCATTGGACATTATAGACCTAGGCCCACCCATATATCCCACTTCAATAAGATGCTCCCCCATTACTCTAGTTCATGCTCTGATATGCCAAAAACATTTATCCTAACATTTTTACCCTAGCGTTATACCTCAATGGTAAGCTTTTGTAATGGTGATCATTAGGTCATGGGTTCAAGCCTTGATTGAAACATGAACATTTGGTGGGGCATTGACATAAGCCCAAGGGATTAGTCCATTGGACTTGACTTGTAATAGTGTGCCTAAGTGTGTGCTAGGTTACTAGGTCCAACATAGTGATAATGCCATGCCAAAAAAGTTGTGAGACACCTTTGGTTACCAAAAAAAAAGGTTCATAGCTTAAATTATATTAATAAATAAGTTCATGAGACTCAAGTAATATATTATAATATAGACCAACTAAACATCTCTAATAGGTGGGGGGCATTTTAACTTGTTTAATAAATAAGTTAACAAATCATTAATGTGTTTCCATATGATTAAATGATTAATATAACTATCAATAATGATTTATCTATTTTTAAAATTAATAAAAATACTTAAAATATAACCATAGTAACATTTGAATATATTTCACATGTCTAATAAACCAATAAGAAATTCAAATGTAGTAAATGTGACAAGGAGGTTGAGTAACTACCTCAAATGTATCAGAGATTGGATATAGAACTAAAAATAATGATAAAACATTGGAAATAAGTCTCACATGTCTAAAAATTCTAGTTTTTTTTGTGCTATCTTTTTGTTGTTTTTTGTTTGTTTTGTAATATTTTTCTATGTCATAAACTTTAATGATTAACTAGGCTTTGAGGGCCTTATCTACAGTTTCTTGTAAAGGGTCAGGTCCCTAGTTAAAAAAACTCATTTTTACCCATAATAATAAAAAAATTGAATATCTAACACAAACACATGATCAAATATTAAAAATACTAAAATACAAATATCATCACATAAATATTACAACTAAAGTACTATATTGATAATGTCAACTATCAAACTATACAAAAACTAAGAAGTACCAAACTAAATAAAATAATAAATTATCTCAAACAAACTATCAAATATTGAAAAATTAAGCCACTAAACCAAAATTGAAAACAAAATCATAATATCATAAATGTTCTTTATTAGAATCATCATCCTCTGAAATCAAATCAATCAATATAGCACCTCTATCCATTTGGTAGTTAGTATTCTCAAGAGGTGAAGCCAAAAACTCAATGAAATTAGTGCCACTAGATCCATCATCTACCTCAAGTGTAATATTTTTCATTATGTGAGAGACCACAGGTTGAGACAAAGGACTACTGTTGCTTTTTATACTAGATAAAGTAATGCTTTTAGAAATTGATAAAATAGTAGGAAAAATATCAAGGGTATTATAAAATGGATTAAGATTAATTTTTGGGAGGAATTTGGAATGGTGAAACATAAAATATGAATTGGGAAGAGTTTTATATTTAGTGTGCATCTATTGAGATAAGACATTTGGTGTACCTCATTTGAATGAATGAGATCACCAACTACCTCATCTTTAGCCTCTATAAAAAATATTACATTACATGGACAGTGATGTAGGTGGAATGGTGTCTAAGATAGCCCATAGATTTTTATCATGGCATCAAAGTGTAGGGTAACATAGGTTACATGATGAAAAATAAGGGAAAACTTATTAGCAACCCTACAACCTCGAAAAGGCCTATCTTAATGACTACCTCAAGGAGTTTGGTTTTGTTGTTGCATATTTTCCCTACTCCATGAATTTATTCATAAAATTTGTGAAACTTGAATCCATCCAAACATTATTATATATTTAAACAAAATTTAAATGATAATCTTTAAGACCGTGCCACTCAAATCTCATATTAACCAACTAATGAAAATAATCGATTATAATAGACTATGAAAATTGAAAGAATAAACTACCTCTAATTCTAAAATGAAATCATTAAAATATAATGAAAACATATCAATCTGAATAATCACCCATTTTTATCATCAAATAATATAAATAAACCTTAAATGACCACTCAACCAATCAATTATCAAACTAAAAATAAGCTCTCATGATAGACTCATTTACATGGAACTATCATAAAACCCTTTGACTTCATACTATAAAACCAATTTTTTAATTATTATTTATTTAAAGTATATCATTCACCCATATTTATCACCTAAGCATGTCTTTATTTATTGTATTTAGATCATAGTTGCTTATGTGATTATTTTATTGGATTATTGTTCTTTTACTTAGTGTAATAATCCTTATACATTTTTTGATAAAAAACTAATGTCTACCACCATCTATAATACTCATCCACATATTTATTCCTCTTCATGTCTTCAAATGAACACAATGATGCATACCCTTAATATCATACAAATTTAAATATAAAATATTCCTTAGGGTTGAACAAAAACACCAAAAATAAATACTTCAAATTATATCCTTCAAAATCCTTTGTTGTACGAATTTTTTTCTCATCCTCTTCTAGATGGCTATGGTTCTCCAAATTTTATTATTCAATAGAAATGGAGATCCATAATATTAGGTCATTTCATGATTATTTTATATATATTGCTTATAATTATATGTTCTTAACTAAGCTTGTTTGTATAATCTTAAAGTATTATGATTTGGATTGGTTCTATGCCTTCCCATGTGGCCTAGTTCATTGATTTATCACCCTTGTGGATGATTTATTAGAACATTTCTAGATTAATATTGGTACAAAGGTTACATTTTATACATTATCTAAAAATATACAAGGATTCAATGAACACGAGTGATTATTTACTAATATTTAGGACAATGGCTGGAATAAATAGTTATGAGCCACTAAATAATGAGATTAAAAGCCTCTTTGTTAATATTTTTCTTCTAATTATTAAATTTTTTTTATCTTAAATTCATATCCTTATTTTTATGAGAGTTTTCATGTTGTTAGGTAATTTTAAATTAATTTATTATATGCCAATATGTTTAAGTACTATTATAATGCACCATCTTCTTCCAATACTCCTAATTTTCTAATCAAGTCAAACTTTAATAATAGGATAAATGGTAGTGGATTCCCAAGAAATAATGACCCTAATAATGTAATCAATGTCATAAGAAAACCACTTCAAAATTTCCTCTCAAATGATCAAATAGAAAAAGGCAATTTACTAGGCTTGGTGAGAGTCCCTAGCAAACATTGAATAAGTTACTTATGTGCAATATTATTACTTTACCTCAAGCTATATGGGAGCTTAATCCTTCAAGAAATTTTCCTAGGGATTGAAATTTCAATACATAATATGATTATCATAGAGTTAAAGGACATTCATCAAATATTTGTATGGCATTGAAGCTTAAGATAAATTTTATTAAGAGAAATAAAACTTGAAAATAAGAAGAAAACAACATTGTCAATAAATCCAAAGTTCCTTTAAATTAAAATTTGAAAAATTTCACAAATTCACCTACAAATCATATCCAAAAATAATGTGACAATTCGAATGTCAACATAATTGATGAGATGAAATATAAGTTATGGCAAGGTTCCATGTTTGATTATTACTTGCATCCAATAAATGAGTTTATTTGGAAAATAAAATAAACTAAGGAAACACACTATGTTCAATGACAATGAATTTATAAACAATAGTTCATACAATGGTCCTTTGTTCATTCAAGCTTCCATATATGCCAAATAAAGGAGCAAAATCATGGTAGATAATGCTTCAAGTTTGAATTTGTGTACTAAGGCTTTTCTTTAAAGCTTTGGATTTATTGAATAATATTTATCTTAAATAAAAATAATTATTAAATGATATGATAGCATTCAAAAATATCATCTAGTATGTATAATTCTCTTATTCCAGTTGGACCAAATAAGGTTCAAATCTTGTATTATATAGTGCATAACAATGACTCATATAAAAGGTTACTTGGTATATTTTGGATATATTAAACAAATTTAATTTATTTTATAGTGTACATGAAGTTTGAACATGGAGGACAAATGAATATAATTCATAAATATCAAGAGTATCCAAGGAAAATAGAACAAGAATTTTATTTACAAAATAAATTAAAAAATTAAATATCAAAACTATTACTCAAACCAAGGAATAACATGGTGCAAGTCCATAAACCTATTCTTATTAAAACCAAAGAAATTATGTTCGTAAATAAAAATATATTAATGATATTCCTCTACACATACTAATACATTGTAGACACCTAAATTTGGTACAAGTCTTAATATTACAATATTTTTAGCACAGTTTTTTGTATTTGGATCATTGATTCAAATTAAGTACTTATTGGTAATTTTTAATGTATTTTTCTTCTTTTGTCTTCTCTATGTTGTTTCATGCTTATCTATTTCCTTTGTTTTCTATCTCCTTTGTGTATTATTTATGGTTAGAGGCCACCCCATATCCTCTCTTTTATGTCTTATGTGTTGACATCATGGGTCCTGTAATTCTAGGTATTCTTATTTTGTGGGTCATTTTACCCCTTTTCTTATTTTCTTGATGTTTAGGCCCATTTTTGTTAGTTTTCATTCTTTTCTTGGGTCAGCCCACACTCTAGTAAGTCGTTATTTAAATTTGATAAGTCTATAGTTACCAAACATCCTAGATAATTTTTAATAATAAGTATCAATGCATTCTATAAGTCTTACGGTCATTTATCAAAGTTATATTATGCACTTCAAGACTTTCAAGTGATTTCAAAGTGTTTTATTTTTGAATACTTGTACTAAAAGGAGGCCTAGGAAAAGTTAACGTAGTTGTTTTTTATTATCTAGGGAGAGAAGGTTAAGTCTTATCTCTCACTTGGGTTGGGGACATTTACAAGCACTAGAACTACATTGAGATTTTATTCACAACACTGTGATATGTATCTACAATCCTTAAGGAGGATCATGCCACTTAACTACACATTTATTACATTTTTAGATGTGTTTGTTAGGTGATTTGCTACAGTAGGGTTATTTTAAGAAGAGTTATTATTTTGACAATAACTCAAACATATTTTCTAATATGAATCTAGATTACTTCTCATTAGCCTCTATCGTAGCATCCTAGAATGTTTCAAATTGTACACATGCAAAATTAGAGATATGTAATAGAAACTCAAAATAATATTAAATTCCTACTATAAATTAAGCACAAATATTTATGATTGAGATAAGAAGAATATTTATACCTTCACTTACCATGAAGACCTCCTTGTTATGTAGATTTGATCTTGATTGATAATGATAATGATTGTGGATGCTCAAGTGGACCCATGCGAGAATTTTTATAGCTGTCCCTTAGATCGATAATGAGATACTAGGGTGATGTTGATGGATTTTTATCACAATGCCATGATATCCTTAGGTTATTCAATCTTGTTAAAAATGGAGGAGAGGGCTCAATTTAAAGATTTTTGATGGGTGACTGGATGGTTGGATTTCATTAGAATTGGATGGCTAAGATTGAGTCAACATTCTCATTAAGTGAGGGGAGTTGGCTTATTAAATGAGGGAGGTTAAAGATTTAAAGATTTGCTCTGATGAGGAGTGGGCTTGATTTTCACTTGCTTATTATCTAGGATTTTGTGGATTTAGTGACTTGATTTGACATTTTATGCTTTAATTTAATTGATTTTCCTTTATTTTTATATTTTGGATTTTAGATTGTGCATGTATTTAATTATTAGGACTAATAATCTAATTAATAGTAACTAATATGGAGGGTAATGTTTGTGGGATTTATTTAGGGTTATGGCATGAAATGTGATAAATTAATTGGGGTGATATTGGTGTTAGAGATAATTATCTAGGGACATGATGATGGTATTGTGATAGTATGATGGAATATGATAAAATTAGGGTTGTGATAATAAAATTAGGGTTAAATGATATTAGTGTAGATTAGTGGATTGGATGATAATGATATTAAGATGAAAAAATTGGGATATATATATTTACCCCCTCTTTGAAAGGCTATTGTGATGAGATGCTAGATGAAGTAACAAATTTCCAAAGAATGAGGAAAGAGAGTGATGAACGTAAGAAGATGCCCCTAGAAATGCACGATGAAGGTTAAATGATGATTTGTTGCCCCTTCAAGAGGGCATATAGGGATGAATAAACATGAATGGGCTCTCAAAATGAGAAGAAGGGTCCAAAATGGAAGAAAGAGGGTGAAAATGAAGAAAATTATGTTAAAATGGAGGAAATTAGGACTATTTGGGGCTAAAATTGAGGGGTGAGGGTGAATAAATAGGATCTAGGGGGGAGAAGTCATTTTCACCCTTGAATTTTTGATATAATTGAGATCTATATTTACATGAGACTTTATGAGAAAATTGGTCATATTCCTTCACACAAGCACTAGAGTGAGTGAGTGAGAACAACATCAACATCTAGAGGAGAGCATGTCATTGGTAAGTCAAATTTGCATTTTGTGATTTTGAGTATAGAGGTCAATAATGAGGGTGAATACTAATAAGTAGATGCTATGAGGAATTTTTTTATCATTGCATATACATATGTTAAAATGGCATTTTCACCCTTAAGTTTGACATCTGTGATAAAAGTTGTATTATCTACGTAGCTTTAGTATTTGTACAAATGTCAAGACATATTCATAGATGGTGCACCATTTATGTAGATGTCATGGTGTTCTCACAAAGCATGGTGTTTACATCTTTGTTAGTGGTTTTTGATGAAAAATGGATAAAATAAATGTGATCATTTTTGGATGTGTGCATGACCTTCTATTAATGATAATAACACAAAAGCATCAGTCAGACATGATGGGATTAGTGAGATAACTTTATGTAGATGAGTTTAGATTAATAGAGGCCATGAGTCTATATTATGTAGTGAGGATTCTTGAGATCAAGCATGATAGGGCTATGCTGACAACTTTGATAAAGCGATGGAACTTTGAGACCACCACATTTAATCTGATGATAGGTGAGATGATGATGACTATAGAGGACATGCGGATGATCCTGAATATCCCCATACAAGGATAAATGGTTTTCTAGTGAGGTAAAACTTCATGGACAATAATTAGGAGTGTGGGAGATATGGAGGACATTCCAATATGAGGATTGGTTATAGATTTAGATGAATGCATAGATGGGGGAACAATGGAGAGATTTACCCTAGTATTTATGGCCATTTTCAATATCATACTATTAACTAACAAGACTAGTAAATAATTTCAAATGGGATTATTAGATGTCATTATAAATATGGTAGAGGATGTCATAGTGTTTACATGTGGGACATGTGTAGTTGCATAGTTATATATGGATCAACACTTAGTTATATACATGGATGAGAATATCATCAAGGAGTCTACCCTATTAAAGGTTTTGGCATGGGAACATATAGCTCTAGAAAATCTAATGGGGACATAATACATAGACCTAGGGATGTGCCAATGACTTATGGTTGGGCAATCATTTATGATGATCAATATCAAATTTTAGGCCACATGAGATATTTTTGATGGGAGATAGATGAGTCAAGGCACAATGACATCATATAGAGACCATAAAAGGGGATCTAGTTTCTGTGGCTAGAGGATCTATACCTTTTAGGCTATGTGTAGACTATATGTTATATCACTAGCTAAGAGATTATATTATAGAGAATTATAGACCAAATAGAGTATAAAGGTAGTTTGGATTAAAATAGATCCTCATTTGTTTACACAAGTATACAGGGAGATATGCCAGTGGGGAACCATGGTAGATTAGAGAGTAGTTACAATTAGCTGGCTAACCCTTCAACCTATATCTTGGGATGAGAGGAGGGATATGGTAGACATGGGTGTATTAGATGGATATGATTCCTAGTGAGGATAATTTAGGCCAGTGAGATTGTCTATGCTAGATTAGGGACCTAAGAATTTACATAGACAAATCTAGGGGATCATGAGGTATATAACATGGAGGATGAAACTATGGAGGGATAAGAGGGAGAGGAGTAGGGATTTTAGGGGACATAAGGGTGGATAAGGAGGTGGTGATGCTGATTTTTCACTAATATAAGTTATAGTAGGAGGAGATGGAGGTGTGCAGGGAGGTGGTTCTCTAATTTAGTTACATGTAGGATGGATTATAGTATAGGTACATATAAAAGGGTCTTGAATATAGGTAAAAGAAGGAGGGTATCTTGTATGGGTACAAGTAGGAAGGGATGGAGGAGATGGAACAATGATGGAGTGATTATTATTATAAAAGTAGTGCTAGTGATAGGGGAGATGAAGTAGGGTCCTCTCAACCAAGGCAAGTAGAGAATGAGAAGCTTATATAGAATCTTTTTAAGGAGATATCAACTTGAGAGATAGTGAAACACAAAATATGTTCGATGAGAGATAGATGAGTTAAGGCCCAAGGACATCATATGGAAACCATACATGGGGATCCAATTTATATGGCTAGAGGATCTATACCTTTTAGGTTATGCATAGACTATATGCTATATCACTAGCTGAGAAATTATATTGTAGAGCATTATAGACTAGATAGAGTATAAATGTAGTTTGGTTTGCAATAGGTCCTCATGTGTTTGAATTAGTATATATGGAGATATGCTAGTGGAGAACCATGGTATATTAGAGAGTAGCTACAACTAGTTATCTAACCCTTCAGCCTATAGCTTGGGATGATATGAGGGATATAATATACATGGGTTTAACATATGGATATGATGTTTGGTGGGATCAAATAAGGCTAGTGAGATTGACTATGCTAGATAAAAGACCTAGGAATTTATATGAACAAATTCAAGGATAATGAGGGATCTGGCATAGAGGATGCAATTATGGAGGGATAAGAGGGAGAGGAGTAGGGAGTCTAGGGATATGGGGGTGGACAAAGAGGTGGTGATGCTAATGGTTCACTGATATAAGTTATAATAGGAGGAGATGAAGGTGGTAAAGGAGGTGGTTTTCCAATTTAGGTATAGGTAGGAGGGTTTCTATTATAAGTACATACAAAAGGATCTCAAGTATAGGTAGAAGTAGGAGGGTCTCTAGTATGGGTACAAGTAGGAGGGGATGGAGGAGATGGAGAAAGTATGGAGTGAGTATTGATATATAAATAGTGATAGTGATGTGGGGAGATTAAGTATGGCCCTCTCATCTAAGGCAAACAAAGGATGATTAGATTATACAGAGTCACTTTTAGGAGATATCAAATCTAGAGATAGAGATAGTAGGCCTGAGGAGTGGTACAACTAAGTATTAGGCACATATGATAGTAAATGATGTAAAGGTTTCATGAGTATTAGTGGAGGTGATGTGAATGAGTATATACACATATATAATTTAGAGTGAGATAGATATAACTCACTCAATTTTGACCTCCTAGGGTTTAACAAAGGCCCTTTCTATGATGTTAAGTATGATGAGGGAGGCAACATACTATTGGTAGTTGTATGAGGGTGATGTAACTTATGACTAGATAGATTTTTCCTATGTAGAGTGATCAAGCTAACATATGGGGGCATCCTCAAGTAGATGTTACCCTTATCTCGATCAGTGGGGGCTCCTCTTAGGAAGAGTCCATTGCCTAGAAGTCCACCTGTAAAGGGATACAATTAGAGTTGACCTCCCAATTTTGTTCATATTTTTATAAATAGATGTATATGGATATTTGTATATGGAAATTAAGAGCAATGATTCAATATATGATTATTTTATTTTGAGCCATCTCACTAGTTTCATGTATTTATTATGTTGTGATGGTATTTGGTCATATGTGCATGCTTAATTTGATGTTATGGATGTGATGCAATAAATTACATGTGATTTAATCAATGTTATTATAGACTTAGATGATAAGGTGAGGTGATTTGATATGATATGTTATGATGTGGTTGAAACTCTTGGTTTTATGTTCATGATTCACATTTAGTCATTAATGTTTATGATAGGTAGTTGATGATTGATTATAAAATGATGTGTATAGATGTTGATTATGAAATGGACATGACATTAATCTTTCACAAGGTTCTAAATAGTTGAAAAATTTATTTTTGATTTAAAATATGGCAAGATGCACCATGATATGGAAAAACCATGATCATCATGCTTCGATATGACCAAGGTCTAAGGTAGACACAAAGAGACACAAATAATAAAAAACAAGAAAAACACACAAATAAACAAAGAAACACACTCAAATGTGAAAATAGGTAAATAAAATAAAATATTTTGTACCATATAAGGACAAAAATATTAATGTTAAACAAGCAATGATCTTGATGCTTTATTTTACCCTAAGCTATGATATATGCGAAGCAGATAGATTATGAATGATATATTTTGATAAGCGAGAAATGACTTGTTTTAAAAGTGATAAATGGTTTTAATAGGAGTAAGGGAAAGATAAATGGTTTATTTTTTTAGGTTTTTAGATTTTTTTTTATTTTCTAAATTTTTGGTTTTTTTAATTTTTTGCAAGATTTTACAAGGTGACGAGCAAAGGTAAAATCCATTCTCACATGAGGAAAATAGGTGGTAATAGATGGAATGATTTAGGTATTTAGGATGGAATGGATATGGGATATAGTATGGGATGGATAAGGAATTCAAGATGTGATCTCCAAGGACCATATCACATAAGGTCCATGTGCTAAATCATACATGTGTTATTTTGATTTTACATTGAAAAATATCTGACATACTAAGATATTTAAAAAACATGTTTTTAATATTGTCTCCACATATTTATAAAGGTTAAACATGGGAAAAATGATGGTTATGATGAAATGGGAAAGGGGATGGACCAAAATTGTTAATGGATGGGTGGAGTGGATCTACCCCCGAGTGTAGGGTGTTTGGTAGACAATAGATGAACCCTTAGTAGGTATGGAAACATTTTAGGTGCATGATGTTCATGGGTTCATAGGTATCTTGCCCATATTGTATGTCTAGCATATATGATTTTGAATAAAATTTATAAATAATGATATAAGGACCTATCTAATTAAGCTCAAACTTACCCTTATTTTCTCAGTCCTAATTAGTGTTTCTTTAAATTTCCTTAAGAATAAGGTCACCAATTTCAAATTCTCTATATTTGATATGCCTATTCTAGGTCCCATGTATCTTTTTTTGATATGATTTTGTATGATCTAATGCATTGAGCCTTCTCTTAATAATTTCTAGCTCATGAAGTCATAAGATTCTGTATTCTTCATTATTAATTAGATTTTTGAGGTAGAGGCATAGAGAGGGAAACTCAATCTCAATTGTTAATATGGCTTTAACTTCAAAGATAATGGAGTAGGGTGTGGATCATGTGGGTGTATAGATTATGATATGATAAGCCCATAAGGCAGGGTAAAATTTAAGATGCCAATCTTGACCAATGTCATTGACAATATTCATGAGGATTTTGGTGAGGGTTTTATTAGAGACTTCGGCCTAGCCATTGCCTTGTGGATAATAGGGAGTGGACCATCTTTGATTGATGTAAAATTGAGTATAGAGGGATTTGGATTCCCTATTATTTAAAGACTTACCATTATCAATAATAATGGTATAAAGGATTCTATAATCATAAATGAGGTGGTTGAGGATGAAATTAGATATCTATTTACTTATAATGTAGGTGAGGGGGATGGATTCTACCCATTTGGTAAAGTATTCAGTGGAGGTAATGATGTGTTTATAGCCATTATATTAAGAGGGGTTTATTTTAATAATGAGATCAAGCCCCAAGTAGATAAGGGACACAAAGTCATTATTGGTTATAATGCTTATGATGGTGCCTATATTATGTATCCATAATTTTGATAGACTATGCAATTTTTGACATATTGATAGGCATTTGCTTCCATGGTAATCCAGTAGTATCTAGTTTTGATTAATTTCTTAGTTAATACCATGCCATTGGTATGTGTTCCATACATTCCATTATGAACTTACTTAATTTCCAAGTTAGCTTCTTTTGAAGTTAAACACCTCAATATGGTTCCATCATATCCCCTATGATAGAGAATGCTACTTAGGATGGTGAAATGGGAGGCACATTAGATAAAGTATTTTTTTGATTGTGTGAAATATTAGGAGGAAGGATATGATCATGGAGGTAAGCATAAATGTCATGATATTAGGGAGAAATGGGACTAAAAATCTCACATACCATTTTAGATTTTGGGATATTGTATAAATTAGGATCATGATTTATTCAACCAATAATTGACATTATGGAATATCCTATGACATCTCAAGGACAAAGCTAATGGTGGACATTTCATCTACTAAATTAGGCTATCAATCATGTTATTTTAAGGGATGATATTATTATCTTTGGTTTGATATTAATGATTGATCTTCTTGATAATCAACTAGGATTCACCAAATAAAGACAAATGCAAAATGTTCAATTGGATTTCCAATTTGAATCCTACAATGAGAACTTGATATTCCATGATGTTTTGGGTGCATGAAAATAATATTTTGAAAGATTTAGGGATGAGATCCCCTTATGGTGTCAAGAACATAATGACTTATCTCAAGCTATGGGTGGTGAAGGATCAATCAAAGTAAATATTCCATTCTAATGACTCATTAAGAGATAAGATTGATTCATCTAGAAATATAATGACCAAGGGTTGCTTATCTGATAATGGTGCTTTTTACACTGATCTGCAAGGACTTACCCTTTGATTGCATTCTAATTTGCATATTCAATATCAAACTCACTGAGTAACATGATCCACTTTGTAATTTTTACTATAATATTTGATTTTAATTAGAAGATATTTGAGAGGATCAATTTCGGAAATTTATTTAGTTTTTTTGTTGAACATGCAGGTTGAAAATTTTGAGAAGAAAAAATGAGAACTAGACATGATTTCTCATTGTGAGTATAATTGAGTTTATAAGGTACCAAATTTATGCTTAAATAATATATATATAATTCTATTCCTTGATCATCATGTTGGGCCAAAATAACACCCAAGGTGAACTATGTTGTGGAGATGTAAAACAATAGCTATTTTCTTAGAGTAGGCACAAATAGTAATAGTGCATTTGAGTGATATATTTGAAATATTATTGACATTACTTGTTCCAATATAAGAAAATGTCCATTTTTAATAAATGTGAAAATGGTTGAAACTTATCTACCAACTATGAGATGAACCATTTGATAGATTGAATTTTTCCTTGTAGACTTCACAACTACTTAATGTAAGAAAGAGGAGGCATATCCATGATGGCCTTGAATTTTTTTGGGTCAACTTATATACCCATTTTAGAGAGGATTAATCCCAAAATTTTTCTAATGTGACAATGAAGACCCAATTGTAAGGATTGTGGCATACCTTATATTCCTTGAGTCTTTCAAAGATCTTGTGAAAAATGGCTGGATGTTCTATTTTAGTTTTTTTATTTACCTAATATGTCATCCACATAGTCTTTGACTCTGTCATACATAATGTCATGGAAGATAACTATCATGGATCATTGGTAGTTAACCCCAATGTTATTTAAGACAAAGGGCATGAATTGATAAAAAAGGTTCCCCAAGGTGTAGTGATACTTGTTTTGTACTGATCCTTAGGTACAATTCTGATTTGATTAGATCTAAATAAATAATCCATGAGAGATAGAATTTCATGACTCACCATTGATTTAAAAATCATGTCAATATTGGGTAAATGGAAATAATATTTTGGGTAAGCTTTATTAATGTCATGGAAATATGTACAAGCTTTGATCCCTATTCATTTCTTGCTAAAAAGAATGATATTGGATATCCATTATAAGTAATTAATTGGTTGGATGAACTCAACATCCAAGAGATTTTAAATTTATTCTTTGAATAGTAAAACTACCTTGGGATGCATTTTACTAAGTTTTAATTTAACATTTTTAACATATGTATGTACAATGATATGGTGCACCACAAGTGATGGATCTAAATAGGCATATTAACATATGACCAAGCAAATATGTTTATAAATTATTTTATAAGGGTGATTAAAATTTATTTTTCCTCAAGCCTAAGAGAAGCCCCAAGCTTGATGATCCTTAGATTATCCTCTATTATGATATTGGCATCAATGGTTTACTCAATAAGTAATGTAGAGTTGTCCTCTAATTATGCTAACACATGGGGAAGGTTAAGTTCATTGTCCATTGGTGCCTCAGAAAGTTTTTCACCAATAGACACATCTTTATTTTCTTGCTTTTATTTTTTTCACCTGACAGTGCCTCAAAGAGGTGTTTTCATTAGGGGACTTAAAATTTTTACTTTTTTTTGTTTCTTTTTATAATTTCTTGGTTTATTATGACTAATAAACTCTTCTTGCTCCACAAAATAGGTTATTGAGTTAAGGTTGATTTCAAATCCCTAATTGTGATCCCTTAATAGAATGACATTACAAAGTGCCATAAATTATGTCATATGTTCTTCATTTTGAAAGAGGTCCAATGGTACATGATATGGTTGGTATAAATCAATGAGTTCAAGATATTTGAGGTCAAGGTGAATTGTAAGGATGTTGGTTTCATCAAAAATATTGGTGGCAACAAGGTCTTTATAAAGACTATGAAAATAATTTACTTTGATGTTAGATGAAATTTCATCAAAGATAGTTGAATTATCACTAACATCATCAAGTGGATAGTCGCTAGGGGATTTTTAGCTAATGCCATAATATTCCCAATTTGTGCACACTTATATAGGTTTTAGGATTCCCTATTCATGGGGGTAAAGTTCCCTTCCTTTTCAATTCATGATTTCACACATTTGGTTTACTACAAGGTACTCCTTGCTTTGAAAATATGATGTTAAGTTATCATTGTACAACTAAGAGTCATTGGAGCCTTCAATTTTCTCATATAAAGGAAGGTTGATTTTTATGAATGAGGTTGTGCCAAACTAATATGATACTTATTCTATCTTCCTATTCGAGGTGGGTCTCTCATGATTTCTAGGAGAAATAGGGAGGTTAGCCACATGAAAGGAATTATGAATTTTATATTCCCCATCCTTTTTCAAGGATATTGAAGTGATATGTAGGTGGGTTTTTGGATGTGGATGGGAGATCATTAGGATGGATGCAAGATAGAGGCTTTGATGTTTTTTGTAATACAAGTATATCTATTTTAGAAGCATCTTCAATGATAATACAATGATTATCTTTATGATATCATCCCTCCAACATTTTAAAATATTGGAAGGGTTATGGATCACCAAGAATGATTACTTACATGCATGAATGTCAAAAATGTATGGACTAATGGAAGGTGGATGAAACAACTTGCATTGTGTGAATCCATGGTCAGTTGAGGAGGATATTATATTGGAGGTCAATATTGATGACATGCAACATTTTTTGGTGTGTGACAATCCCAACCATGATAAGAAGATGTATAATGCCACTTAATTCCTGCTCAACATTATCATATGCCTTGATAGTAATGATGTTCAGGTCCAATGCTAATTTATAATAACCCAAATGTTTAACCAATTTCAAAGTACATATATTTAGACCTGATCTATTATCTATAAGTACCTTGTTTAACTTGTGCTTGATGATGAAGGCTTGGATGTATAAGGGTAATTTATGTGATGAGATGATAAGAGGTATATAATGTTGGTTAAAAGTGAGGTGGTGACTTGAGGATAAGTGTCAAATGAGTGTATGGAATTGGGGTGGATTGATGTCATTTGGGACTCTTTACTCCTGAAGGGTTTGGTATAAAATATCTTTATGGGCATCTGATGTTTTATGAAGGTCCATGATAGATATCTTGGTAGGATTATTATCAAGATATTCAATGAGGTTGTATTTTACTTTGGGAAGAAATAAAGGAGGCATTAGGATGGTGAATTTTTTGTACCTAGCTGTGACAACATAATTTAGGGCTTTGACCTTAATGGTGGTGACATGATTGTCTAGGTATTCGATGTGACCAATGATGGAATCATAAGAATGTGAGGATCTTTGGAAAGTGACATGATTGGATTGAATGTTTTAACCTTGGTTTCATTATGGAGGAGTCTAATAGTGATTTAAAAAAAGATATTTATATATCCTAACTATTGATTCATGGAAGTGGATGCACTATCTTCAAGTTCAATATATTTATTGTTAATCAAATCTTGGATGTATTTCTTTAGTATAATGCATTGATTTATAAAATGGCCCTTGATTTTGTGGATCCCACAATATTCATCCTCTTTGTACCACATGGGTTTTGATTGACTCTCATCGAATGACTTGTTTTGTGGAAACACTATCATATTCATGGTGACTAACCTATGGAAGATGATTTCCAATGATTCTCCTAGTGGAGTATACTACATGTATTTGATGTCCTACTTGGGATGGTCCTGAGGAATGGTGACACTAGACATGTTTTGAATTACTTTTATGTGCTTTGATTTAGCTACTTCATCACCAACAATGTTATTTTTCTTGTTGAAGAATTTAAGAGTTTCTTTTTATGGTTTATTTTTTAAACTTTAGAGATTATTTTCACTAAGCCTTTAGTGATGAGAGCCTTTTTAATCTGAACTCTTATAAATAATATCATTAAATCTAGTGGTGTAATATACTTGGAGATGGAAATCTATTTCATGATTAAGGTTGGCAATGAAAATGCTGGCCACTTTCTTTTCATGAATGCTACAAGGGAACTTGATTTCCAGGATTCTCCATCATTGTAAAAAGGAAGAGAAGTTTTCTCCATTTATTTGTTTTGTATTACATAAGTCCATCATAGTGATCTTGTGCTCATAAATTATATGAGATTTTTTAAGAACCTTTTATATAGATTCTAAAAAGTGGTTATAGATCCCTTAGGAAGATTTAGGGACCATTTCAAGGCATAGTCACCTAGGATTTATGGGAATAGTCAAATTAGATATAAGTCTCTATATGCGACCTCTTAACAATACATAAATAAATATTTAACATGTTCCTTTAGATCACAATTTTATTTTTAATTCTTAAATTTGGGTGGTTTGAAATGTAGGGGAAAAGGTACTCTGAACATATCTTAGTCAAAGGGATAAAGACACAACTCATATTTATATTTACTGCTTTGATTACCTGCCTATAATCTTTGGATGGAATCCTTCATAGCTTACCACTCTTGGGGAAAAAAGCATGCACATAAGTGGTGATTATGGTGATTGGATAAAGGGTGGATTAGGGGCATGATTACTGTTGAATTATTAGTGATGGAATGATTGGTTTTACTATGAAGGTTTGGATATTGTAGGACCAATGTGAGAGGCTAGGCTTACCAATTATTAGGTAAGCTATTGAATGTGGTCAGACATAACTCAATTTTGATCATGTTAGATTTAGTCAAATAGAATTAATTTCAATTTTTTGTGGGGTATATTAGGATTAGGATTGTATCTAATGGATATGATGTTTTTATTGATGGGGTTTTTGAAAGTAACTTGATCTAGATTTGGAGTAGTGTGGTATTTATTGCTTAAGATGTGACTCAAGTTTTCAGGGTTATAGTCTATACGAAGTTAAGATCCTATCTTGAAAATCCATAAAAGGAGATCATATTTATTCTCAAATAGATATTGGTTGATTTAGGATCCACCTAGATTAGTTTCAAATAAGTCATTTCATTTTTTGTTATATTTTTTTAATTGACAAGGCTACTGGTATCACCATCTTGAATATGTTCTTGTTAAAAGTGGAATGGGTTATGACTAAAAGGATTTTTTGTATTAGGGTTTAGATTCAATTTTGTTTGAAGCCTAGTTTTGGGTGTCATACATTTCCATTTAGTTTATTTCATTTTATATAGGATTTGGTTTGGATGGATTTAGTTTAAAACTATTTTAACACAAAGGGCGAATAAATAATGACACATGTAAATAACCTACATTAGTGAAGAGGGATTGTAATCAAATAGTGGTCCATAAGTAATAAATATAAAGGTAAATTATGGATGATATTGGGTAATGTTATGTTCCCATAACCACTATTCATCTATAGATTAATGGATCCTATTCTAGGTTTGACTGGCTGACTAGGGGAGTCATCAATATAATTTTTGATATGTGAGGCACAAATCTATATGGTAAGGGTGGTATTTGGGGTTTGGGTATTGGTGGATGAAACCACCTCACATCATTATTCCATTAATAAAGGTCATTTATTATATAATAATGATAACACCTTGAATATTTAGGGTCTATCAAAACAAAAAATTTATCTAACACTTGGTGATAAAATATAAGTTGCTAGACCCTAGAAAATAAAAATAAATGAAGCCATGAACTATTTTTGGTTTTCAAGATCACCTTGAGGCATGAGATAATAACATACATAATCATCCTTAGGAAAAAAATGACCTAGATCATTTATAATTTCCAAGGTTACCTTACAACGAGAAGAATGAACATACACAGTTGTAAGTTGAACACACAAATAAAACTAAACAATAAGATACAATAATATTTTTTGATTAAGATCAATTGATTAAATGTGAGGTTGGTTTGATTTAAAATATTCATTAAGAAAAATTTCAAGAAAATCATTAGTGGTTTTATTGGTTTAGGCCTTTGACATATGGTTGTACTTGTAAGTTATAAATCTAAAATACACAAACACTGAAACATAGTGAACACACATTATTAATTAGAGTGCAAAATCCAAATATTAGGGTGCAGATGCTGATAGACAAAGGACACAAATGTTGAACACAAGGTGTATACATTGATGGATAGAAGGTATATATGTCAAAACATAGGATGTATACATCAAACTACAAGGTGTAGATTGTAAACTACATGGTGCAAATGTTGAAATATAAATCATAGATGATAAATGATAGAGGATGTAAACACCAAAACATAATGCACATATATGAAAATACATGGTTAATATGTCAAAATATTATAGGCCATAAATACTAAATCCTCAAAATATATTAGCTCATATATTAAAAACACCAATGCTAAATTTTCCTATGTAGATGATATTCTTGAGGACAAAAACATTACTACACATGGCACATATGATAATATATATAAAATGGGATTTTGAGCCTAAAAATGACAAATTAAACTAAAATTTGACCTTAATAAAACTCTAAAATGTTACCAAGAAAAAAAACACTTCCTAACAAGCAATGTAATCAAAATAAAATGGGGGTTGTCCCATCGTGCATGGCAAGAATGTACACATGCAAAATTAGATCCATGGAATAGAAACTCAAAAAAATATCAAATTCATACTCTAAATTAAGGATAAATATTTTTTGTTAAGATAATAATAATATTTATACCTTCACTTACCATGAAGACCTCCTTATTGTGTAGATTTTCTCTTGATTGATGATGATTATGGATGCTTAAGTGGACCCATGGGAGAATTTTGGTAACATGTATGTTAGATCAGTGATGAGATGCTAGGATGATGTTGATGGATTGTTAACATAATGGCATGATCTCCTTAGGATATTTAATATTGTTAAAAATGGATGAAAGGGGCTCAATTTATAGATTTTTGATGGGGTAAATGGATAGCTAGATTTCATTATAATTGGATGACTAAGATTGAGTCAACATTCTCATTAAATGAGGGGATTTGGATTATTAAATGAGGGAGGTTGAAGATGTAAGGATTTTATTTGATGAGGAGTATGATTGATTTTCACTTTCTTCTTATCTTGGATTTTAGGGATTTGATGACTTGATTTAAGATATGATTTAATTTAATTAATTTTCCTTTATTTTTATATTTTGGATTTTATATTATGTGAAATTTTATTATTATGACTAATTATATAACTAATAGTGATTAATCCAATGGGTGATGTTTATGAGATTTAGGTATGGTCATGGTATGAAATGTGATAATGTGATTAATTGGTTGGGGTGATAGTGGTGTTAGAGTGAATTAGCTAGGGACATGTTGATGATGAGATTAGGGTAGTATGATGGAATATGATAAGATTAGGGTTGCGATAATAAAATTAGGGTTTAATTATATTAGTGAAAATTAGAAGATCAGATGATAATGATACCATGATGATGGAATTGGGAAGTTTATGTAGACAATAAAAATCCAAATTGATACAATCATAATAGAAATACACACTCATCAGAAAACTACCTAAAATTGACTTTATGGTTCTAGTAAACTATATTCATGGGTCCAATGATTATGGTCATCTTACATGTTATAGTTAGATTATAAGGTTTCAGTTTAGTCAATCTCAAAATCTTGTTTTTAGTCATGGAATTTAGTTATAGAACCCACATTTGTGCATTTCAATCATTTATATCTCTTATTTGTAGTTAATATGTACTTTTAGTTTTTATTTTTGGCATTATGGAAAATTTAATTTCTATTATTTATTGTATTATCCTCTATTTCTCTTTTTCCATAGTTTTACTTAATTATGCATAATATTTCACATCTTGCATGCCATTTTGGTGAACCCAATCCTTGTAATTATCCAGCCTAGGGTTTCATACCCTCTTCCCCCTAGGGTTTTTTTTTTTTTCTTTTTGATTGTTTTAAGGGTTTCATTAAACACTCTCATTATTTGTTCATTATAATTAGGCTTCCCTTTGCTTGGAACATTTTATATTTGTTAAACCTTAGTCTTCTTCTCCTTGGTATCTTTTGTATATGCTTGTGTCTCTTCCACTAAATAGGTATATTAAATTTTTATAATTATCATCATGACTATCATGTATATGGGGGGAATTAGAGATGACATCTATAAATTTGGTATTGGCCAACTATATTGCACCCCTCATGACTATGTAATATATTTTCCATCATTTATGATTAATGGTACACCATATTTTGATGATATAGGTAAGAAAACTATGATAGACACTTGCTTCAGTAATAATAAACTAAAATAACCTCTTGGTCTAATTAAAACTACTTTGGATCAATATAGAATAAGATACACATGTGTAAACATAATGGGATACAAAGGTTAAGGACTAGGTAAAATAAATAAGGTATTCAAGAAAAATCATTTTACCTCATCATCAACTCAAATTAAGTCACATATATAGTACAAAGACTCAAGCTAAAGAGTTACCTTTATAAATGAATCATGAGAATCTTAACGTCTAAAATCAATATTTTGCTTCAATGTTCAAGACTTTACATATTCACTTCTCCAAGTCTAATATATCACATAAATTTGAAGTCAATAATGTTACATCCTTAAAAATTCTATATCCTAAATTAATTGATGAAGACACTTCACCCGATATTATTACTCTTGAAAATTTTGTAAATGATGAAGCTCTTCATGAAAATGTGGGATCATATGTGGATTTACTTTATTTATATCATAAGGATATATTTACATATAACCTAATCACCATGCATATTTTGTAGTGTCTAATACCTCCCTTATTGATAATTAATTTCCATTAGATGGTCTCATTCCTTACCTACTAATCCATATATTAAGGACCAATCCACATTATTGAACAAAACAACAACCAAATTTAATTATGAGACTATATAAGATCATAATATTATATTATTAAATGTATTAATGACACCCAAAGAATAATAATACCATAGAAATATTTTTAAAAAGTTTCACAGGTTATTTTCTTGGTTATATCTAGACAGGCTTAGTATCAATCCATCCATTATGGTTCATAATTGATGTAAACTAGTTAAGAAAAAGATTATAAAGATGCATCCTAAAGTATTAGTATTAGTTAAAGATGAAAGAAAAATATTATCAATTGTAGGTTTCATATGCCATATTGATTATTCACCTTGGATTTATAATAGCATCCCAATTGTAAGACCTGATAGATGTATTAGGGTATGTTTAGACTTTAGAGACTTGAACAAAACATGTTCCAAGGATGACCATCAATTACCAAAGATTGATATTTTTTTGATTCTACCATCAGATATGAGATGATATTATTCATGGATATATTTTATAGTTACAATTAAATTAAGAAAAATCCTTTTGATCAATATAATACTACCTTCACTACTCCTTGGGGTACATTTTACTAAGTTATCATGCCTTTTAGCTTTAAAAATAATGGTGTAACTTATCAAATGGATATGTAAAATATATTTGTTAATTACATGAATGATATTGTATAGGAATACATTTATGATATATTGGGGATATCAAATGAATGTGAAGACCATGTTAAATACTTGGAAGACTAAGAAAGTACAATGTAAGGTTAAAACCTAATAAATGTGTCTTTAGTATTACATCTAGATAATTATTGGGATTTATCATTTCATAATGTGGTATTGAGGTTGATCATAATTAATTACAAGCTATTATTGACATGCCTCCACCTACAAGACTAAAATGATTGAGAAGTTTATAAGGCAAAATTCAAACCATTAAATGGTTTATAGCTTAATTAGCCAATGAAACTCAACCATTTTCTAGATTACCATGAAAATACACCAATTTTAAAAGTGATGAACAATGTAAAAATTACTTCAATGAAATTAAATAAAATTTAGCTAATCCACTAGTTACTATGCCACTTATCTTGATAGACATTTACTACTATACATATCTACCACTGAACATGCCTTAACATGATAACACAATATGATGATGAACATAGAGAAAACATTACTTATTACATCAATTTTACATTGGTTTATAGTGAAAATATCACAACTCAATGAACAATTATGATTTATTATTGCCATAGAAAAGCTTAGACATTACATGCTTAATATATGGAAACATATTATTACAAAGATTGATCCTTTGAAGTACATCATGTCTAAGCATTATATGTCTAGATGCATTAGTAAGTGGGTCATGATACTTATGGAGTTAAATCTTAAGCTTATACCATAAAATAAAATGGAAAGTCATTGCCAACCAAGTCATTACAACCTCCTTTGTAGATCACACTCACATGAATGACACTTTTTAAGATAGGTTTCTTATGTGTACCAATGTAAAAAAACATGAGATATATAATTTGATGGGTCCAAATGTGATTTAGGTGTAAAGGCCAACATTTTATTAGTGACACCCTAGGGTCATACTATGAGGTTTTGGTTATATGCCACTTACTTAATGATTGAGTTATTCATGTATAAATAAAATAATAAAATATGAGGTTTTGGTTATAAGATTACTTTTTCCATGTCCTATAAAGATAATATATATAATATTTTATAGTTATTCTTAACTTATAATCAACCAAGTGACAAGTGTATATCAAACCAAAGAAGAAAATTAATTCCATATCAAGATCTTGTTTATAGTTTTATCATTCATTTCAATGATTTTTGGACTGAAAACATTCATAAAAGAAATAACTATAATGCTAATGATATGGCTAGTGCCACTTAACCTGTTCCCATTGAAATTATTTATGACCATCCTTTATTCACTATTTTTTATATTTGATAGGGAAAAAACATTCCTTTATTTTTACATGGATCTTATAATCCAAACAAAAATAGAGTATAGATAAGTAAAACAAAATAGGATCATCGAGCCAAAAAAAAAGCAAAATAAGACAACCACTAAAAATAAGAGTAAGAACAATGAGAAACACCCATAGATAAAGCAAGCTTAGACATCAAGAGATTTAACAGAATATTCATGTTAGTCTGAGTATTCTAGGAGAGGGATAATAGTAGTCCTTTCCTTGATATCCTTCTTGGAAGTGACATGTTTGCCTTTCTTAATACTTCTAGATTGGGAGAGTTGTCTCCTTGTTATTTTATTGGGCCCTCCATCCAAGGCTTCCAAATCCATTTTTTGAGGGGTGGGTTTTTTGGTGTTAGAAGATACATTCATATTCTCTGGTTGAGGATTTACCTTTACATCATTCCCAATGCTCATATTAATGGTCACTTTATTGATTATAGAGAAAATACTGATACCCTTAATGTTGGGATAAGGAGACTTAAGAGGGGTTGACTTGGATAACTTATAATTCTTCATATTAGATAGAAAAAACTCCTTCTTTATCATGTTGAACTCAAATTTGACATCCTTAGCTTCTGCTAACATCATGTGAGTATTATGTTCTAGTTTAGCTATCTTGTTCTCAAGTTATAGAATCTTCAAGTTGGGTTCAGGCCCAACCTACACCTCTATAGAAGAACACTTATTACCCAATTGAGATTTTGAAAGGGAATCAAAAACCTTAATAGAGTCATCCTTGTCCACTATAAAAAATCCTTCCTAAGACTTAATCTTTTTAATATCATTGCTATTTTTTGACTTAGTAGAATTCTTACTCACAATAGTCTTAGGAATATCATTGCCCCATAAAGTTCTTCCCCAAGAGAACAAAAAGTATATTATGCCCTCATAAAGAATGCCATTTTTGGGGTTATCTTGGAAATTATGAATGGAACATTCAAGGAAAATAAGCAAAAAGAATAAAATACTGATACAATGCCCTTTGAAATGATTCAATAGGAGGAAGTGATGGAAATATAGAACATTGAAATTACCTTAAAGAGTGATATATTTCATAATTTGAAGACAAACTCATGGCCAAGGCATATGAAGATGCATTCTTGGGAATTTATTATCTTCAAGAGTGACTTCTTCATCGAAAATAAATAATTTCCTAAGAAACTCATGCTTCCTACTCTTATTTTTTAAGATATTTTCTCTATCATAGGGCATGCCAAAAACCACCCCAATAAGCTCTTCATAAAATATCCACCTCGATCCCATTCATCTTGGCCTTCCTATCCTTCCATATCCTATTGAAGTCTTTAGAAATGGTAGAGTCCCTTCTTGTGCTTCTTTACATAACTTTAGTGAGGTTGTCCTTAATCAATAGTGTCCAGACCATGTGATCCTACATAATATCATCATAGGAGAGCTATTTCATGTAAAATTTCACTTTAAGTTCTAAAGAAGAGAGAAAAGAACTTAAATATGGGTGTGGTTGAAAAACCTATTTGGTTTTGGATGCATTAAATCCAAATGATTGTGAGAGCTCCTCTTTGGCTTGAGAAGAAGACCTACAGATAAGAAAGAACTAAAGCAAACTTATTCGTTAGATAGAAGATAGTTGGGTGGATTGCCTAGTGATAGGTAGATCTTGGAAGTGAGAGCTTACTTAAGGGATGTTAATTCACACATTTTAAACAATTAAGTTCACAAAATTAGAAAGAATGGACTTGCATCAATTAAATAAGATTACTAAAACTAAACACAAGAATGCTTACTAAGAAAATAGACTAGAAATGATCAAATTAGTGATAAAATAATTAATACTAGTGATAAGGGTTTATGATAAGCTTAAAAAAATTTGAAAGGGGTTTGTGAGTGGTCAAAAACATAGAAAATCAGGGTTAGTTTAGGCTAGGTGGGTGAAAGTAGCTTGCTCATTTTCATTTCCATAAGTGACCATCGATAGTTGGGGTTACCGTCGGTGGTTAAAGTGACCATCGATGGTTAGGGTGACTTTTGGTAGGTGGGAAAACCATCTGTGGTTGAGTCAATCATCGATGGTTACTGTGTAAGTTTTAGGTTTAATAAATAACTAAATGATATGATCTAAAAGATGAATTTTAGGAGTTGGGCAAGGGCTAGATTGATTGTGAAATGGAAATAAAGTATGTGAATATTGACAAATAAGTACTTATCTTACTAAAATTTGATGGGGTGGGTGGTTGATTTAGTTAGCCTACTAGTGGAATCTAGTTTGATTCTAACAAAGTAAGGATACTTGAGAACTTGGTTGAGAGGTGACAGTAAATTGGCTCTTCATAAGATGGATGATGATGTTTGATAATGTAGATGACACTGATTGACCTAAAAAAGAAAACTTTTGAACACCTAAGCTCTTGATAATTATTATAGATCCATTTGACCTTCTAGGTCTCTCTCTCTTATAAGCACATGCAAGAGGTGGAAGCCAAGCTATAACTAAGTCATCTAAATATAATACATCCATGAAAAACGCTCACAAGAAGATGTAGATAAGTTATATTTAGAAGGGGTCAGTAGAAAGCTTGCATGTTTTTGGTTAAGAGGTGGATCTTGACCATTGATGGTCAGGGGTTATCAGGTGTGACCGTTGACAGTCTTGGCTATCGATGATTAGGTTCTAAAGGAAAATGGTCCTAAAGGTCATATTGAGATAGTTTGTGAAACTAAGTATAGATGAGCTTGGTGAGGCCAAATTGGTGTAGGTTAGTCCCAAGGGGGTCTTACATAAGTCTAGGGGGTTTTTTGACATTTGAAAATGTAGGTGTGCAGATTTCATGTGTCTACATTTTACCCTTTTTCATTATGTAGCTTATGTGAATGAGATATAAAATAAAAATGGAGTATGGGTCAAGGTTCTGGTTGCCCTGAGAGTAGAAAGAGGTGTTCCCCCTCAAATTGGGATTCAATGAGGGAAAACAAAAATCAATTATGAGTTTCAGAAGTGGTATATGTTTAGTCATGAGGTGGTGATATAAGGTTGGGCATAAACTATGACCAAAAAGGTGAAATAACCAAGATCATGCAAAGACTAAAATTACCAATATTGGTAAAAATTTAGGGTCGATGCTAAGAAGGACAAGTGATAAGTGAACTATGTGATTTTAGGCATGGTGGTTAGGAACACTCATAAATGCAAGTCTCCTAAGAAATTTCTATATTTTTTATGGGTATCCAAGGCAAGAAGTGCTCCTAGGGAAAACACAAATAGGTCAAGTGTCATGGATAATGGTATGGTTGAGGAATCTTGATGTTGGGTATGCATGAGGTGGTACAAGTTTGAAAAGAGTAAACATGGCAATGTTGTCAATGTGGTCAAAGGACTAGGCAAAAAGTGTCACAAAATTGTATGCCAGATGGGCCAAAAGAGACAAATGATAAGATGATGAGGTGAGTGGGTGGGTGGGCATCTCCAAAAGTAGGTAAAAATTGGTATAATTATGCTAAAAATGGGTAGTTTTTAGGTGAAAAGTAAAATTAGTGTTTCCTGACTATCGATGGTTAGGGTCCCCAAAAGGTGACCATCAATAGTCAAGGGAAATCCTAAAAATGTGGATAAGTCAAAAGTAAAGAAAAAAATTCACTTTTTACCATTATTAATTTTGTGTTTTGGTTGACTGAGCTTTAATAATTTTGGCATATAGCAGGGAAGGAGATTGCTGAGGTGGTACTTGATTGTTGGTTAGAGGCATGTGAGTTGATTACATGAAATTGAGATGTAGGGAGCATGAGGATGCAGTTGGGTAGCTATTTGTAGGCTCTAACCATGGTAGAGGTTGAGTAATGAGGTAGGGGGTGCCTTAAATAACTAGGTTTGATTTATGTAATTTCACTTTGGTTGGGTGGTCTGGATTGGGTTGGGAATGTTTTATTTGGGTTATATGTCTTAGGTGGGGTTGGAGGGTTTTTGGGCAAATTTGTAAGTAAAATGACAAATTGATAGGTGGGGGGGTTGATTTGGGTTGGGTAAGTTATAGGCTAGGTGTTTATGTATGTTTATTATGTGTTTTGGTTATTGTTTTTACTTATGAGGGTTTAGGCATTCTAGCCATGGAACACCCATAGTGACTATCGACGGTTAGGTCTGACCATTAACGGTTGATACCCTAGGATATAGGGATCCATGACCATTGGTGGTTAGCATGGTTTTTGATAGTTGGGTAGGATAGGTTAGGGTTTTATAGGTTTTTAAGGATAAGGTAAGCTTTTAGGGTTAGGGTAAATGGGTTAGATAATCATTTAGGGTAATGGTCTAGTTAAGATAAGATTAGGGTTAGGGTTTGGTTGAAGTTTTGAAGTGTCTTAAGGAGCTATAGGTTGATAGGCCAATATTGGATGCTAAGGGATAACATAGTTGAGAGGAGATAGGTGGGAGTGATAGGGAAATAGGTTAGGTGTTAATAAACTAGGGTAGATGAGACAAATGTTAGGTAATGAGCCAAATGTTTGATATAACGTAGTCCAGGGAGCAGATTCAGATGCACAATTACATGTCTTACATCTTCCTGGAGATTCATGAGGGGATGACTATAGAGGACTAGGTGCATATGGAGGAGGTAGGGATGGGGGTGATGTGGCACTACCAATATGTGCCTAGAGATGCATATATGATTGTATCACTCATCGAGAGATGGGATCCTGCTATGAACACCTTCTTGATACCAATTGGGGAGATAACTATTCTCCCTAAGGATGTATATAGGATCACTTGACTCCCACTATGTGGAAAGGTGATATATCAGATAAAATAGGAGGAGTGGGATGTTTTTATCAAGTATTTATATGGGGATGACAATAATTAGGTATAATGACATGCCAGGGGATTTAGTTACTTAGTGTTGTATGAGTGAGCTCTAGAGGAGAGGAGACTTATGATGATGCTCATGATTGTGGTGACATGCTTTGGGCTCCCAAATTTGAGTAGTGAGAGGTTTCCAAATGTGTTATTAGGTGTATTGGTGGAGTTACTACTTGATAGGACCATGTTTGGTTGGGTCCTAATTTTGCTTATATAGATTTATAGGGAGATGTGGGAATTTAGGCACCACAGGAGATATGGCATCGACATTGGCCTAATTCTTAATTACTAAGCTTATGAACATATTCAAGTTTTGAGACCTATGGGATTACCATGGATAGGGTACACATAGATTGAGCTACCCATTGGTTTTATAAGATGGAGGGATAATTTGGCTACATCAGGTATAGGAGGAGGTGCCCATGATGTTGATTGGTTTAGGAGTGCATTAGGTGCATTAGTAGTTAGAGACATAATTTGGAGGCCATATATATAGTTTTCAATATGGCTAGGTTACAAGAGGCAAACCCTTACCCTTTAGAGTTATAGGTAGATAGTGGGTAGATGAAAAGGTGAGGTTGAGTTGATTCTATTAAAAAAGGTGTGTTGATAGTTTGGATTAAGATAGAGTGTCCTAGGTACATTTCCTTGATACAGGAGGTAGGATTCAAAGGGTTAATTACCAGTACCCTAGCCTACTCTAACAGTTCTATAGGGTGGTTTCAAGGAGATTCCTCTTAGGGCCCTTATGGATGATGTTGGGTATGTAGATGGTTACATGGATTGGTACTAACTGATATATGTAGCTATAGATGTTGGTGGGGATGATGGAGGTGTGATGTTGATGGCTATAAATCTAACATGCCACAATGGATAGGTAGGGGTGACATTAGTTACAATTTAGGCATAGGTATAGGTATTATAGGGATATGTGGCCACACTATAGGGTCAAAGTACCATATTGTAGGGTCAACTTACCACAATTATAGGTGAAAGGGGTCAAGCATAGACATCCCTTGGGATAGTCACATAGGAGAGGGACCTACTAAGATAGAGGGCTGGAGGGCTGAAGGAGCCACAATAGTAATAAGAGGTCCACGAGAGATAGTTTCATGGGCATGCTACCTAGCCACTATGGAGGAGTTATGATATTATGAGGTGATGATGTTAGATCAGTTACCCCAAGCTATGTGATATGTGGAGTATAGAGATAGTTTGGTTGGTGGGCCATCAATATCCACTCTAAGATAGTGGGTTGCTACAATTGGTTAGGCAAGGGTCCCATGGGGAGCACCACTAGGTATAGGTGCAAGTAGAGGTATAGATGGGGCCATTGGTAGTGGTTCCCCATGACTATGTTCAAACATGCTTTGATAGATGTATATTATTTTGATATTAGCCTACGCATTGATCTAGTGAGATGTATATGTTTTTGAGAGAGAGCCAATACAATGTTATATGTTTTATTTATGATGACTCAATGTATATGGTGTATGGATTATGATGTTATATATGATGTATGCTTATGGTTTATGATGTTCTTGTTTTATGGTTTATGATCTATGATCTACTACATATGATCTATGAGATGTTTAAATTTAGGAGTTTTAGGCATGTGATGCTAAAAAAAATAGTTATGATGCTTTAATTTGGTTCATGGATGTGATAGGGTGTGTTATTGATGGATGTATGTCATATGATAATGTAATGGCTTTATTTATGGTTATGTGATGTGTTTGGCATGAATTGACATTATAAGATGGGTTGTGCTAATGTTATGGTAAATGGATAGACTGGTATATTGTATGACTCATGATAGTTTGCATATTGATTCTATTTGTGTTTATGATGGTGAGTGGTGTAAGTAGTGTTGTTTATGGCATGCTATATGCTCATGTGATGTTATGATGGTTAATGGATAGGATGATGTTGATGATATGCTGTGATATGTTTTCATTATGTTTTGATCATAGGTAGAGAGATGGTGTAGTTTTTGGACATGATTCATGATGTTTATGCTGTTTATGTGATGTTTATTCTTTATGATCATGGGAAAAAATATAAGTATGGGAGTAGGTTTAATGAAAATACATAAAGTGGATAATAAGCTAAATGTTTAATAAAGTGATAAGAATCATGAGCGGCATGTCTACATGGAATAACAAAAGATAAGAAAAGCAACATGATGCCTCTTCATTGATAAGGACCAAATAAAACCTAAGATTGGATTGGCCTAGTGAAAATAAGCCTTTCAAATGATTCACATTAACACGCTTAGGTTGATAAATAGGTATCTTGATCACATTATGCCAAGTAAGCTCATAGTCCTATGTCTATGATATGTGGAGGGAGAATGGGTGAAATTGGAACCTTTTTTGAGACTAGCGTGCCTCTTTTGTAGGCTTCCAAAGAGGTAGTACAAACAAGTCTATGCTCATATATAAAGTGTAGACTGATTGATGTAGGAAGTCTACTGAGGAGAGCTGATTGTGGCCTTCCAAGATTATTGATTTTATGAGAGCCAATTGCAGCTTTCTCATTACTTTTGATTTTGCTTAGGGGTTTTTTCTATTTTTGAATTTAATTTAGGGTTGGGGAAGCTGATTGATGCTAGAAGCTTCCAAGAAATTTATAGCTTTAATAAATGCTTCACTTGGCCATCCTTCAAGGGAGTGGTCCAAGTTTATATGCTTAGTCCAAATGCTTTTGATATCTATCATTCAAGGGAGAATTCCACTTTATGGTTTGCAATTTTGGCTAAGTTTTTAATAGCTATCCTTCAAGGGAGAAGTCTATGCATGTTAAGAATGACCCATGATGTGATTTTGATTGTTTTGATATTTATTTTTGCTTTTGGTTTGATTTTGTTTGACATATACTTGCTTATATATGCTCAAGGGATTACCTTTATAAAGGCAAAACTAAGTTGACATGAAGGTCTAGTAGGTGAAAAGAGGTTTAGGTGACAATGACCATGGGAATCTATCCTGAAGAGGGATAGAAAGCACCATGAGAATCATGCTATAGGTAGAGCCATGCTACCCATAGTTCAAGATTAGGCTATGACTATGACATATAATCACATGATTTAGTTGTAGTCGGTTGCCCCTAAAAAGAGGATATGAATGTGAGTGTAGGGGATGATCTTAAGCTAGATAAATGATGAGTGTGATCCCTATTTAAAAATAGAAGGGAAGCAAATGTAAAGCATTGAGAGGCTCAGGCTTTGGCTTGCCTTCGAGAGAGGATAAATGATAATCTCTTGATCCATACTTATGAGTTATGATATAGGCTCTAAGCTAATTAAATGCAAAATTTCCCCTTTTGATTTTCTCCATATTAGTCACATGTTTATTTTCCTTGAGAACAAGATATCTAATATTGAATTCTCAAAATTTTAGGTGTTTTTATAGGCATGATTAATTCATTCTTGACAGACACAGAGATGGGAAATATTAGCCAAATGATGCTCTTCAAGTAGCTCAAGTCGAGCTAGACATCCCTGATGATAATCATCTTCTAAAATAAGGTCATGCAAAGATATGTGAAAAGAAGTTATTTTGATTTCAAGAGGTAATACAACCCTGGCTCCAAACACAAGAGAAAAAGGTGTAGTACTTGTAAGGGTTTGGATGCTAGTACAATATGCCCATAAGGCAAAAAGGATGTGCAAGTGCCAATCCTAACCTGAGGTATTGATCATTTTGGTAAGCATGTTATTAAGGGTTTTGTTAGAGGCTTCTGCTTGTCCATTTGGTTATGGGTGATAAGGGGATAAAAAGATAAGTTTAATACTAAATATGTCACAAAGGCCCTGAATTTGTTTATTTTAAAAGGATTTATCATTATTGGTGATGATATTATAGGGATCATTAAAATGATAGATGATATGATGAGTGATGAATCTGATAATTTGGTTAGATTTTGTTGAGATAAGAGGAATGGCCTCCACCCATTTGGTGAAATATTTGGTCACGATGATGTTAAAGTGATGTCACTATGAAGAGTGAGGTTTAATCTCACCAATAAGGTCCAGAACCCATTGTGAGAAGGGCCAAAAGTCTATGGAAATGTGAAGACTATTATTGGGTGCATGATATAAATTAGCATGTTGTTGACACTTGACACACTTTTTCACATAATCATAGAAGTATTGGTTAAGGGTAGGCTAATAATAGCTTAGGTGGAGGATGTGCTTAGCCACAGTGAGTCCATAGATTACAGTAATAGCCTAGGTGGAGGATGTGCTTAGCCACATATACCATCATATGTTTCTTTAATAGTGTGAAAGGCTTCTAGGATATGAAGGCAATGGAAGAGGAGGCCATCAAGACCATGTTTATAGAGGATTCCTCCCATAATGGAAGGCAATGGAAGAGGAGGCCATCTAAATAAATGCTCGATAGGCATTCCTAGAAAGGCTAGAGGGGACTATGCAAGGGTGAAGGTAATTAAAGGTTTATTGATATCATAAGTTAGGTAGGATCTCCTCCACACTAAAGATGGTTGGAGTGTTTGATTTGGTGTAAGAAGGTTTGGTGAGGTGATGGATAATGACTAAAAATTTGGAGTCTGAGGGTGTAGATGGGATCTGAGAGGCAAGAGAAGTCATGGTGTCAACAAACTTGTTGGTAGATCATGGGGTGATTTGAATATGGTAGTGTTTAAATGATGTCAAGAGTTCCATGACTAACTATCTATATAGTTGAAAAATCTCATTCTTACACTGGTAAATTTAATTGACTTGATTGTCCATAAATTGGGAGTCACCAAAGATGTTGATTATTCTAACCCCTAAGGCTAATGTAGTTTGGAGACCTATTATTAGGGCTTCATATTTGGTCACATTATTTGTACATTTAAAGTTGAGTTTAAATGACAAAGGAAGTAGTTCACTAATAAGGGGGATAAGAATGATACTGACTCCCCCACCACATTGCCATTTGGAACCATCAAAGAACATGGTTATGTGATTGGTGAAATACACTTGAGATAGGTTCATGATAGACTGGTTTGAAAATTCAAGAGGAGGAGGTTCGTTATTTGTTAGGGCTATGTCAGCTAATTGGTTGGTAATGAATTTCCCCTTGATTAATTTTTATTAGAGGAAATCAAGGTCAAACTCAGCTAAAAGCATGATCCACTTAGCCATATGATAGTTTTGGTATGGTTTGGAGTGCATGTACTTGAGTGGGTTAGTATTCGTTATGACAAAAGTTTTGTGGTTAAGATGGTAGTGGCAAATTTTGGTGGCCATAAAGACTAGAGCCAAGCATAATTTCTTGGTATGTATGTACTGAGTCTCATACTCGATAAGTGTGTGGCTAATGTAATAGATGATTTGATCTTTGCATTGTTTATTCTGATGGCCAAGCATTGCCCCTAGGGAATGGTCAGTGGTAGAAATATAAAGGTAGAAAGGTTGGTCATCCTTAGGAGGTGTGAGGATAGGCGGAGATAGAAGGTACTCTTTGAGTGCATCAAAGACCTTTTGACAATCAACATTTCACTTGAAAGAGATGTACTTTTTTAAGAGGTGGTGGAAGGGTTGACACTGATCAGAGAGCTGGGAAATGAAGCAGTGAATGGATTGGAGCTTCCCCTACAAACTATGAAGTTGCTTAAGATTGGCTAGAGGTAGCATCTAAAGGATGGCTTTAATTTTGGTTGGATCAAATTTTATTCCTTGAATGAAAATGATGAAACCAAGAAGTTTTCTTGAAAAGACCCCAAAAATACATTTCTTAGGATTGAGCCAGACATGATAATGTATAAGTCACTCAAAGATAGTCTTGAGAACAAATAAGTGGTCTTTGTGAAGTTTAGACTTCTTGATAAGTTCATCCACGTAGTCTTCAATGATTGTATGGATGAGGTCATTAGAAATATAGGTCATGCCATGTTAGTTGGTTGCATCAGTGTTCTTAATATTGAAGGGAATGACTCTATAATAGAAAGTCCCCCATGGGGTGATAAAGATAGTCTTGTGCTGATCTTCAAGGGCAATCAAGATTGGATTATAACCTAGGAATCCATCCATGAGAGACAACATTTCATGGCCTACCATAAGATCAATAAGTTGGTCAATGCTAGGTAGAGGAAAGTCATCTTTTGGGTAGGTGAGGTTTAGGTCATGAAAGTTCACATAGATACATAGTCCCCCTGTGGCTTTAGTGATAGGCATGATGTTCAAAACCCACTGGGGATAATCAATGGGTTGATTAAATTTGACAAAATGGAGGCATTGAAGCTCTTATTTTATAAGAAGGGATATGCAAGGATGAATTTGGTAGAGTTTATAACTAATAGGTTTGGCCTCATGATTGGTTATGATGTTATGGGTGGCAATGGTTAGGTCAATACTAGGAATATTAGCATATGACCAAGTGAATGGTACGCTACAGTTTTGGAAAAAGGTAGAGAAGTCTTGAAGTTCCTATAGGGTTAAATATTGGCCTCATTTAACAACATGGGGGTTATTCAAAGTGTCTATGTCAATATCTGTGGTGGGTTAATTCAACATGGTTAAGGTCTTTGGAGGTAAATATTTGTGGATAGAGGAATTAGGTGCACCAAGGTAGGTGAGACCATAATCATCATCTTGACAATGGATAGTGTGAATGGTAGGAGAGTCTTTTCCCACTAGTTCAAGATGGATTAAAGGGATGGATATGGGTGCCCCTTCCTTTTTATAAGTTAGGGGATCGAGGGTAATCATGTTGATGAAAAAAAAATTTGGGTGGGTTGATGTCCTCATCCTCACACTCAGGTGGAAGGGGTGTTTGTGAGGAAGGGGTATCTTCTTCAATAATGGTAGTGGTAGTTTGTTTGGATTTCTTCTTATTAGGTAGAATGAAGCCAAAGCTATGATTCTTGTGAGGTTTTTAGTTCTTGATCAGGATCAATGTGTGTGGTCTATGTTCATATCATCCTAAGATGAATCCTTTCTAGGCACACCTATGGAGGTATACTTTGGCAAAGTCTAGGTTATCCAAGTAAGATAAGGTGGAGGTGAATATTTTAGGTGAAAAGGGGATGGTAGTAGTGTTAAGGGGCTTATCAATTCCCCCATAGATAAAGTGGCTTTGATAGCTTGAAGGCCCTAAGGGGGTAATGGCTCTAATGTTGGGAGCATAACCTAACTGATGGTTGAGTTTTCCATACTCTTAGGTAGTAGGGAAAGTATCGAGGGTAAGGACACAATATTATCCAAGGGTAAGGCATTGGAAGGTAGATTCCAAGGGATCACTAGTGGGTATTTGGTCTATAAGAATGGATGAGTTGGTAGATGCCTCCATGAAAGGAGAAGTAATGGCTTTGTTTTCCATGGTTGAGGGTTTGGTGATGGATGCTTGGGGTGGTTTGGTTAGAGGTAAGAGGACATCATTAGGTTGGTAGGTCATTTTGCATATCGTAAAAGGGCTTGGGTTAGCTTTTATGGTAATAAGTTGACATTTATGTTTGAATTTGATACAATGGTGGAGTGTAGAAGGTACGTAACCCATATTTTAGATCCAAGGTCTCCCTAATAAAACATTATATTAAAATTCACCTTTGACCACATAGAAAATTTTGGGGAGCGTGTATGGTCCAAGCCAAATATCAAAGACAACTATCTATAAGTTAGTGGTCATGGTGTCATTAAAGGAATGAATCATAGCTGAAGTTTGGGACATGACATTATCTAGTAATTTGAGTTGGTCATAGGCATAGGAGGAGATGATGTTGATGTAAGATACCCCATTAATCATAACTCATTTTATGTAGGTTTGGTTGATATGGGAAGTAATAAAGAGGGGAGGATCTTGATATTTAGGGTGGATAGAGGGTATCTCTGAGTCTTTAAATGTAATAAGGGTGGAGAGTTGGAGGGCACTTATGAAGGCCTCTATAGGTGGGGAGTTTTTTGATCCAACCTTAATAGTTTGTATAGCTTTTATCATGGACTGATGATGGTGAGGTGAGGTGGAAATGAGCTTATAGAGGCTCATCTTGGTTAGAGTCTAGTGGAGTTGCTAAAGAATGACCCTCCTGATGGATTCAAAGGGGTTAGCCTTTGAGGTGCGTAAGATGGTAACTTTGGGCTTAGATAAAGACAAAGAGGTTGGGATTTGGTGTGGTTTAGGATGAATTGGTGGGTATGTCCATGGAATGGACACTTTGGTGTTCCCTTTATCCTTTTGTTGTGATCATGTGACCACATTAATGGTATGGCTAGAGGGCAAAGGTGTGATGGGAGGTTGGGTAGATTCTTCATCACTATGAGGTGAGAGTGGAGGATTAGGAATGTGTTGGTGAATGTCTATTGGGTGCATTGGTAGAGGAATGAATGGATGTTCATCTAGTAATAGATCATCCTCAACATAAATTTGGTGGATAATGGACTATAGAGATTTGAAATTCTTTGTGTCATGCCCAGGTGTCTTGTGATAGGATCAGATTTAATGGTCATGTACTAGGCCAACTTTGAACCAAGAGGATTGAAAGGTCTGATAGGAGGTAATGTGAGGTAAAAGGTCTATAATAATATTTAGATAATGGTCATATAGGATTCTATTAAAGGTAAGAAAGGTTTAAGGATCATGGTTTTAGCTGGTAAGATGGGCATGTTGGTGGCAATAGGTTTAGTGAGAGATGTTTTGGGTAAAGTGGTGCTTTTGGTTGATGGTTTTGGTATGGGTATGTTGGTGGTTATGGTGGTTGAGTTTGATGGTTTGGCTATTGGTAATCTAGGAAGGACTGATGCATTAAATAATAAGTGGGCTATCATAACCAACAACAGTGGGTGACATATGTTAAAAGGAGGTTGTTTTTTAAGCAAAGTGGAAGGGTGAGGTCCTAAGATAGAGGACAAGGTAGAGGGAGGTAGAGTCCTAGTCACATGGCCCTTCAATGGTTTCATCCCCTTGGTTGGTGTTAGTTGAGACCTAGGTATAGGATTGGGTGAGTTTAATTCCACTTTCAAGGATGGGTGAACCAAACTTTGGGCACCAAGAGTTTTAAAAGGTTTGGTTGGCGATATGGTTGTTGGAGAGGTAGCTATTTAGGTTGACTAAGAAGTTGAGGGGTTGGGAGAAGTTCTGATTGGTTTGAGAGGTGATGTAAAAATGATGGATTGGTTGGTTAGAGGTGTGATAGAAGGTTCAAGTTTATTGATGTAAGGGAGCCGTGTTGCCAAAAAATGGCTTGATTTATGTCTAGTTTTGTGACCATACCTAACTTTTGAATGAGTTTAGAAAAAGGTTAATATTCTAATATCATTCCTTAGGTAAAAAGTGTTTAGGATACACCTATGGGTTAAGGAGGAGGGTTGATAACCTCATTCATTTATTCAAGTAAGGGAGGTAAGTTCAGGTTGGGTGGCTATTCCATGAGGGGTGCTTGTGAAAAAATTGCTTCCCTGAGCACTATGTCCATAGTTGTGGCTTGATCCATGGTGAGGGGAGATGGTGGGTTAAGAATGGCTATTTTTTTAAGTAGTCTATCCAAATGGGTGCTTGATGATGCCATAGCCTCTATGAGTGTAGTCAAGGAAAAAGGAACCTCCTTGGTTAGAACTTTTAAAGGAAGAGAAGATGATTCCACCACTTTTATAGGTGAAGTGGGAGAGAAAAAAGTAGGTTGGATGATAGGTTCCCCATTAAAAAATGTACCAAGGACCATATTGATTGTGTGGGAATCATGAAAATATTCAACTTATGTGTCCTCAGCTTTGGCAGGGGCATGGTTGGGAAAAGGTTTCCTAAAGATGTCAAGATATTGATTTTGAGGGGTATTGGGATTATCTAAAATGAGTTCCCCCTTGTTGTTAAGACCCTGAACAACATTCCTGAAAGTATTACATTAGCTGATGTCATGTCCAATTACCTAATGAATAGCACAAAGGTCATTTTTGTTGTACCAAACAAGTGTTAGATGAGAAGAATCAAACTACTGGGGAGGTTTGATGGGTGAATGCTATATAAGGTTATCCTTTAATAGCTTCTCCAAAATTGAGGCATAATATTCTCTAAGTGGAGTGAAATATTTTTAGTTGCTTTGGTTTGAGATCCTTGTGTTTTGGTTGGAGGTAATGTAAGAGCTTTGTTGGTTGACATTGGGTGGAGTGATTTTAAAGACAACAACATTTTCAATTCCCTTGATTTTGGTTTTGGTATTGGCTTGGTTACCTAGTTTGGAGGAAGAGGTTTCATTGGTTTTGAAGGTAGAGTTATTGTTTAATAACTTCAATTTACCCTCATCTATGGATCAATTCTCTAGCTTAAATGCCATGTGGATTATTATGCAAATATCATATATTCTTAGGATAACTCACATATTTCAAAGCTTTTTATTTTGAGGACATTTCTTTCTTAGGTTCAACAACTCCCCTCAAAAGAGGGAGAATTCATTGGGGTTTTTCAAAAAGATTAGGCTATCAAAATACATTCACAGTATAATTTTTAGCACACAAGCTCAAATTACAAAAAATAGACTTAGGTAAATATGGTGGGAAATAGTGACATAGAGATTAGTTATAGTTTCATATAAATTAGAATAATCAGACATTGCCACCTAAATTGGGACACTAGTACCACATGACACTACTATCTAAGATATGGTGCTACTGTCTAGTAGCCTCATTTTCAAAAAAATATAGAATGGCCAAAAAATTATAGTATGTACATTCCAAGTTTGTATAGGTTTATTAATAGATTTACTAGTTTTGCATTAATTTAGCTCAAATTCATACTAGTTTGTTCATATTATGGGCATCATGCATGACATGACCATTCCCATTTTTAGTTTAGATACTTAGATATATATTATTATAACTTAGTGTAGAATCCATATGCTTATATATCAAATTTAGGGGCATGTGCAAGACACATTATTTCCATATGCTCACTAACAAACTGGTTGATTAGATGGAATGACAAAGTCCATGTCATTATCTATACTATACACATCAAACATCATATTATATGTTTTACACTAGTTTCATGCCTTATTCCATCTATAGTGGTTGGCATTCCTAAGTGGCCTAAAGCCACCTAATATATTTGAGTGGCCATAGAGTTGACATCTCTAGTTAGACATTTTTAGTTACATCACATAATTTTAGTTTCAGGTGTATCTACTACACATGGGTAGGAAATGATGGATTCATAGACTATGTGAGTTCTTGAGCCACCTATATGAGAGGGTTAAACACATGATCAATCCAATCTAAGTTATTCACATGTTATGATTCACCATGTATGGGGTGGGTAATGATGGAGTTAAAATTAGATTGAGTTCTTGAGCCACCTACACATGAGGATTGAGCAAGTCATTAGTTCAATCTAATCTATTTACTAATTGATCACTATATACACATACATACATAGTTTGTCACCAAGTTTATACATAGGTTCATATACTTATTTTATTGTATTCATTCCTTTCCTCTCTCTATTCAGTTTCATCTCTTTCCTTTGTTTTACTTCTTTACCCACTTTTGTCTTTGATTTTGACATCTCTTAAGTAAGGACTAATTTATGCATGTTTTATTTGTAGGACACACAATGGAGCATGCTTTACATACCCAGATCTAGATTCACACAATGGAGCATGCTTTACATACCCATATCTAGATTCATAGGCTTTGCCTCTTAGGTAAGTCTAGTACACTTATTCCTTTATCTTAGTTGTAGACACCTAAAAATATCCACAAATGGATCTGAAATGGACTTCAGACTGATTCCTACCAACCATTACAAATTAATCCTAAGAATCACTAAAAGTTCCAAATTTACTTGCACATCATTTATAAAAGCTTAGAATCATGTTGAGACATCCCTAATTGGGGTATCCTATCATATGAAATAATAAAATCTCATGAATTTATCCCTAATCACCTTATGACATCAAAACTATCAATTTGGCCTATGGACCTATTAAGTGGGGCACTTACACACTTAAATCAAATTTTTAAAGAGCTAAAAGGTTAATCAAAATCAATTAACAAGCTAAACTAGATTAAATGGCTAGTTGAATTATCCATTTTAAATTAATGAATATCTAAAAATGGAAATTATAAAATTCAAAATATCAAAGCCTTTCATCATTGCCTTTACGAGTTGTCAAGCTCTTTGTAAATATTTTAAAATATCTAATTTGAGAGCCATGCCTAGTAATTGAAAATCATAATTACTTGACAACTATTAACTCTAATGGAGTTAGTTTTAACTCACCTAAGTTTAGTTTAAACCCATTCCAAGCCTAAACTCATCTTTAACTCATCTTGGGTGAGAGTTAATTAAAAAGGCTATAATACAAGGCCTTGCTTATTGATCCAAGAAGCTACTTTGGTGAAAATTTATTATGCACGAATGACTTTAAAGCTTTGATAAGAGTAGTGTTATAATGCTCAAATCTTAAGCCAAGCCACATCAAAGCCAATGTGCCAAGGAGAGAAGGAGCCAAGTAACCTCTATTGTCAAGGACTTCTTGATGTACAAGCTGATTAAGCCATTCAACAAAGCCATTTGGGGCTCCCAAGGAAGGTAAAAGAGTTGTCTTCTATGTTTTATTGTGATTTATTTAGTTTTGTTACTAAGATATCCCTAATGTTTAGGCTATAGGTTTTAGGCATTTTTTGTGATCATTTCATTTATTTTATGGGACTAACACAAGACTAACCTCTCCTTTATGTCAAATTCCTAGTTCACATGTTAGCATGCCCAATGGGACCCAATAATCCCATATAAGCAAGGAGATTAATATGATACTATTAGTTTTTATAATGGATGCTTAAGAATCTTCAAAATTCAAGTTTTAATTTCATTTTTCATGTATTTATATTTTTAGCATCACACAGGTTACATAGAGACCAACATCAATTCTCCCAGAACTGATATTGATCCCTATGTGAAGAATAGGGTATGACAAAGACATGACTAATAGTGGTTTTTCTTATTTTTTTTCTATCATTATGTGTTTAAGAGCCTAAATATTATTCATCTGACTATTTCCTTGTAGGATCTAGTGAGAATTTGTTTTAGATTAAGGTAAAATCAAGTTTTGAAGGGATCCCAAAACCCTATAACAGAAATAGAAAGATAAAGCAATAACGTCCATTAGGAAGAGCATTCCTAAATCCTACTGAAGATCAGCATCAAAATCAGGTTTTACAGGGACCTGAAACCACAAACCTAAACCATAAAAAAGAGCCCAGGTTTTACAGAGACCTAGAAACTCAAACTAAGTTTTAAAAACTAAGAACCAAGTTTTAGAACTAGTTATAACATCCAACAAAAGGGACCAGAACAAAAACAATATCAACAAAGATGACCCTAGTCTTCTAATTCCAAGATCATCTTCACATCCTCCTTTCCAATCATAGCAGTATCCTGTATGGATATTGTAGCCGAAGTAGTAGCATCTTGCAGGGCTTTCTTCCTCAAGCTCTGCCTAGTCCTCTTACATGGACCCTTTAAGGATTTTATTTCTTCATTTGCTCATTTTCCAAGGTTAGCTGCAGTAGCACATATACTTGAAGTTACCTGCTCCATCTTCGTTCTACTTTCCTTGATGAGCCTTCTAAGATTATTCTCATAATCTTTAAGTTTAATTGGAATATCTCTCATTTGCATCTCCAAATTATTGATTTTGGTCCGATCATCTTCCTAGTTGTGTTGCATTATTTCCACTTTCTTCTTTAGCCCCATTATTTCCTTATACATCCATGAATCAACTTGGAGAATAGCATCAGCTTTGAATTTGGCTGAATTCATGAAGGATAGCTTAGTGTCCCTCTGCCAAGCATCACAAATGTCTTCTGCATTCTCATGTGGAGAGGAATCATCCTTTTCAATTTGTTCCTCCCTTTCCATCATTTTCTCATCTTTAGTCTCAACAGGGTCTTCATGCTGGACAAGATCATCCTTTTCTTGTTCCCTAATCCCCATAGCATGATTGGAAACCAGAACCATATGTTCCTTATCTCTTATCAAAGCTGGATCATCAAGTAAAATATTTGTGTCTTTAACACTTCCCCCCAACACAGTCTGATTATCCTCATGATCAGAATTATTCTATTCTGTATTTCCCTCAGTTGTATCCCCTTCATTTCCTTTCTCACTTTTTTCTTTATTTTCCTGATAACCTTCCAGATTAGAACTGAACTCCCCAATATCCATCCCTTCCTCTTCCTCTAGAACATCCTTCTCAAAACTTTCTGTACTTTCCAACTCAAATTCCTCTTCAGCAATTTGTTTTTTAGAACTAGAGGGTTTTGGTTTTACTTTTTCTTTCCCCTTAACTTTTTCATCCTTTTTACACTGTGAATCCTTATTTTTGTCAGAATAAGGAGTCAAAGCTATGGCATTATTTTTGCAAAAACCCTCTATGATAAGAATCAGTCCTTCATGTAAAATGGGGTGAGACTCATTCTTTCTATGGGCAAACAAACTTTGAAGCAGCGAAAAATGCAAATAGAAAGGGAAGGAAATTCTATCTTTATGCCTGAAATGATTAAGAAAGACAAAATTAAATTTATGAACTCTTTTGCTCCTACCATCAAGGATAAAGTAGTCATGGATGAAACATAACACATCTCTCCAAATTCCTTTTATCTGCTCCAAATCAAAGAAATCTCCATTCTTCTCCAGTTGCTTCTCCTCTGCATCCGTCTTAGGGAATTTTTTGTTGGCCACATTGGAGATACTAGTCTATTTAGAGAATTTAATACCACCCATGGGAAGCCCCGTGACCTCAGCAATGAAGTCCTCAGTAAGCTTCACAGTGACACCATGGAGAGTTACTCTATCATCAACCCAATTTTTGAAGAATGCCATAGTAATGTGGGGTTTAAATCCATGCAACCACTCTAGATAACTTACCACCTTCCCTTTCTGAAGAATCTTCCATACATCCTGTCTAGCCTTCCAATCTTCACAATTTTTTGGCTCTTGCTTTCATGGTTCACCCTTCATATTTTAAAATAAACAATAGTCCAATAACGCCCAAACACTGAAGGTAGAAGAGTTAAAATGGATCCAATTATTTTTTACATGAAATGGAAATTGCCTATATGCTGACACATGCGGTAACCACACTACATTCTCATGAATGTACCTATTCAGTGAAGGTAATCTGTCCACAGTAAGGCCACTCCACCGAATCATTAAATTGCTAATCCAGGCAGATCTTTCCCTCTTTAGAATGAATATCATCATAATTAATAAGCGCTTTGAGATCAATGTGCTTTTTTAATGCATCATGCCATCTCACCTTATGCCCCGTTTGAACAACATGATTAGCTATCCAATCAGTAACCCCATTGGCTTCTCGATATGTATGGGATATGGTCACTTTATCAAATTTTTCAATTAAGGCTTTAATTTCCATCACCGTAGCTTCAATAGACCATGAAATTGAGTTTTTATTATTTAGGATGTTTATTATATTCAAAGCATCACCTTCCAACCATAATTTGGAAAATCCCAACTCAACAGCTAGTTTAATGGTGTAGAGGGCTGAAGTAGCTTCAAAAATATGACTATTCGACTTACCAATTGGTATAGTAATAGCATCAATTACATTTCCCACATGATCTCTCAATACTCCTCCATATCCCACTCTTCCCGGATTCCCTTTAGTTGCTCCATCAAAGTTTGTTAGTTTTAAGCTCATTTTACCAAATAATATTTTTATGAAAACCATAGTGTTTTTCTATGTTTTATAGGAATTGACATTGATCTTGTCGACCAATGTCAATCCCTATGTGGATTGGCCAATGTTGATCTCTATGGACCGACATCGATCCCTACATGAATTGATGTTAATCTCTCTGATATATAAAAACAAGAAATTCAAGAGCTCATTTAAAAATATTATTTTCTCACTCTTTTTTGGGATTCTAAGTAGGAAAACTATCTAACAAATTATAGGTGTTAAGGTGAAAAAAAGATAAATTTGAACATGGTTAAATCTTACACAATTTGTCTTTGGTGTTTAAAATGAACTTAGTTCTTTTCATGCCTTAGTTATTTTTGAAGTCTTTCAAAGTTAATTTTTCAAAAAAATAATCCCAAGGGGATCAAATTTCACAACATAATTCATTTTGGTGCATTAAAATGAACTTTCACATTTATTTATATGCTCCTAAGAATTGATTATTTTATGCTTATTTGTTGAAAGTTGTTTATTTTTAGTAAAATGAGTGACACATGTATGTTCTCCCTCAATCTCCTTTAGGGAAATCAGGTAACCAAAATCACTCATTATTTTCCTTGTTTGATTTATTCCAAAATCATGAAAAGAAATTCACTAAGGCCCTTCCAAAATTTGTATGGTTTGGGTGACCCCAAAATAACCATAAAGTCTTTTCAATTGTTTTTATTTTCATGCATTTTGGATTGTGAACGAGAGTTAATCACCTTCTCATGTGTTCTTTAGGGAAGTGTTGACCTAGGAATTCATCTCTCAACATCATTTCAACCCCACTCCATAGTGGGGTATATAAATTGAGTTGGTGAATTACTGGGATAGTAGTTTGAGTGATTAAACTACATCCATTAGCTGACTGTTACCCTCAAAATGTATGATCAACTCAGACATCACACTACACTGAGCAAGTAATAGATGTAGTGGTTATGAAAAGGAAAAGACCCTTTCATAATAATCCGATTGATGCAAATCTAATTTATGTGAGCATATCTTGTGTTAGCCACACTTGGTACCATCTAGAAACATGCAAAAATTGATAGATTAGAATAACCCCACTTGTCATGGATATACTATTAATGTAGGGCAAGTAGCATAAAGTTCCATGTCATAGTATAACTCTTGAGAGAAGAGTGGGCCTAAAAACACTACTTTTTATGTGCTTTTACTTTTTGGATTAACAATTAAAATCCTCTTAAGAGTGAATATATTGATAGAATTTGATAGTACTATGTAACCTTATCATTTTTAGGATTTAGGATGTTCCACTTAGGTGTTTATGTCATTTTTATCCTTTTATTACATGGTTTTTGAGTCAAAATATCTATTTTTATCTATCGTACCATGTCAAAATGAGTCTTGTTTATAAATCACTCCTTTGTTTGAGGAGGATTTATTCCACCCTATTGGCACCGTAATTTTGCCTTTGTATTTTGACAAATCTTATTTGTATGTGTCATTTGATTTAAAAGGGTGTCATTATGCTACCCAATTCATTTCAAACCTTTTTGCCTTTAAGTCTTGAAACAAACCATTGATCACATCTTTAGAGTGCAATAACATCATTACACTACTTGGATCATTTCAAGGACTTGTTTACCTTGTGTCCAAATTCCAAATTTAAAATCAAATCCATGTGTACCTTTTGGATCTATACCTACTATTGTTATATTATCCATTATTGTCTAGATTGTTGTTTGTTCAGAAAAGCCTAGTTTTCTATATTGAGTTCAAAATTAGCCTTGACAAGTTCAAATCCAAACATGGATTTATTTTTGCCTATGCCTTATGTAATTTTTTCCTAGACATTGATATTTCTCTTTTAAGTTATTTAATTTAGGTTAATTATTTATTCAATTTTATAACTATTGTTTGTGCTTAAATTTGGGATAAATAGTCCATATTTATATGCCTAGATTTTCATGCCTTACATCGACTGACCAAGTTCATGTTTAAATACAAATGCCTAGTTTATGCCAAAGTGTTTTAGATTTGTTAGATTAAATATATTACCTTATTTTATTTAAAGTCTAGATTTTGTGTCTTTTCCAAAAGATCTAGCACATGCTTATTTTGAGCCTAGATTTTGTGCCTTCTCTAAAAGACCTAGCAACTTTTGTTTTTTTAGATTAGACTTGTTTGAAACACTTTGTACCTAGAGTTTAGCATTTTGATTTTTATTAATCCACTTGACCTTTTTGTGTGAGAAATTTGACATTAGATAAATATTTAATGTTAGACTATTTTGTACCAAGTTTTAGCATAGACATTTTGGAGAACAAATCCATTTTTTTACTAAGTTAGACCAAGTTCAAACCATTTGTCCTTTGGACATTGTTTTAAGAGTTCATAGAATCTAAGCCTTTTTGTAAAATATTCACCATTGATTTGAATATAACCATGTATAATATAGGATATGATAATGTGGTCGCATAAGAAGACTTTGTTCAAGACCTTTATGGTGATGATGTAGTTTGTGAGATAAATCCTTATCTTCCTTAAAATTCTCAATCCAAGGAACAAATCCAAGATATTTTAGCTCACTATTTGGTCAACATGCCTCCATAATAATAGTAGGACGAAGAAAAAACAACATAGTACCTCACATACATGCCATTAATTATGGACCAATTGAAACAACAACTATATTACATTATTATGCCATCAAAATATGATCTATATTTGTTTGATCATCACTTGATTAAAAACAAGGATGAAGTTTTAATTAGAGCCATAGAGGTAGGGGCCATGTTTCTAGTAGAATTCCCCCACAAAAATTTGCTAAGTCCAGTTAGAGTGCCTTACAACATGCCTCTTCTATCAATCCTCAAGCGCTCATGCCGATGACGTACCAAGATCCACATATGATTGTCATAGGAAAGGGCCTCATGGAGGACCACTTTATCCAAATGTAGATAACATACCAAATCTATTTGAACTTAACATATAAATTAAATAACATTGCAATGTCAAATTATCCTCTCATCAAGTTATGTCCTTCAATATGAGTCTTAATCAAATTGATAGGTCAAGAAAATTTGGGTATAAACCCATTCATGCAAAGCACTTCAGTTGGAGACATGTTCAATGCCCCAAGTATTGAAGAAATGTCTACTACTTCTATGCTAACAAATGTGCCAAATATAATGAATAACACATAAGTGTCATCCAATCTAGGCTAAATTGGTTTAAATACACAAAAAACTTGTCCACAATAAGTGCCTTTAGTTGACACCATGATTGGTTTGTAATAGTAGGGGCTAGGAACTTCTACCTCCTAATTGTAACAAACTACCTCTAATACTCTACAATATACTTTATCAAGCATGCTACCATAAGGATTGAGTAATTGAGAAAAAATTAGTGCCTTACCTCAACAAAACATGAAAAATGTTACTCTACCACAATAGGTGATGATTAATATTTCACAACAATAAGCACAGTCTAGTATACCAATGTAGCAGATGCAAAATTTTTTTTCACCTCAATAGGGGGCAACCAATGATTTACCTTGTCAAGTAGTGATAAGTATATTTGTTCAATCATATACTAAAATGCCTTCATAAACATTGCACCATTAATAATGTATATATATTGGTTAGTAACAAATTCCAAATGATTAAAAAGTGTCTACTTCAGAATAAGAGTTTGCACAATAACAAGGTACTATTATCCCACAATTACTAATCAGGAAACAATTACCTTTTATTCCAAAGGTGCCACAAGTTCAATGATAGGGCCTTGTTTCAAAATAAGTTTCCCTTATTTATCTAGGTTTGACTAGTAAAAAACAAGTCCCTATTCAACCATAATAGACATAGTACTTCACTTAGAGCCATGTCCTTCCATACCAACCATAATTCCTTTAAAACTAGGCCTATATACCAAATCCAAACCAAAATATTACATCGTAATGTATGCAATTCCAATAGTCACATACTAATCCATGACTGCATATTCTTGGTCAATTCCTTAACCAAACCAACACTCCAAAAAAACCATGCCTCCACTATACCTCAGTCAAATTAATCCACTTTTAACCACCTAACCTCCACCTTAGGCCAATATTCCATCTAGTTTATTGGTGCAAGAACTACAACAAATGAAGGATATAATTGTTGCTATCCAATCTAGGAAATAAACCAAGAAGTTTAAGTTGGATGACATGTGTTCTTACCATTTGATCATGGAGTATTTATAGATACTATTTCCTCTAGGGTACAAACCATTGAAGTTTGACAAATACAAGGGCAAAGGAGACTTTAAGTCCCACTTGAACAAATTATTTGTTGCTTTCTAGCTAGTGGATTATAGTGATATATACCTCCTAATTTTATTTCCTCAGAGTCTAGTAGGATAGGATTTGGAGTGGTTTCCTAAATTTCCAAAGAACTCATTATTTGATTTTGATGACCTTTCAGACAAGTTTATGTAGCATTTCTCCTATAATCTTGAACATGATATTTAATTAGTAGATTTGACTTCATCCAAATAGAAGGCTAGTGAAAGATTTGATAGTTATCTACAGTGATGGAGAGTATTTTCCACCCACTTTAGGCACAATTTACTAGATAAGTAATTAGTTGCTGTGTTTACCAAAAAATTGCATAGTAAGATATCTTACCATCTGGAGTTGTAGTGTTCACATACTTTCAAGGAAATCATCAACAAAGGTTTATTGATGGAAAAGGACCTTATTAAAAAATGGATTATCAAGCTTACCTCATCAAATAAAAATCAAAGCCAAAACCAAGGAAATGAACCAAATTAGAACTAAGACCAAGTCTAAATGCAAGCATCAGTACCAGCCCAAACTAGTAATTATGAAAAATCCAAGCAGATTAATTGAAACAAGAATGTTGTTGGAAATGGATTAATAAAGTTAAAACATGTCTAACTAGTGCAAATACCATCTACTCAAATAATGCCACAAATGAAAATCACTCCTCACCAACAACCCTTTCAGCAAGTGCAACCTTCATAATAATCTAGACCAATGCAACAAATGCATCAACATTTGATTTTGAAAACCCCTCCTCCAAGGAGAAATGTGCATACTCATCAATTTTTTAGTGATCTTAGAGAACCCATTGAATCCATATTTCATAATCTAGCTACCACTAATCTAATTAGTTGCCCAGTTTTGAAGCACTACCCTTAGGGCATTCCTTATCTAAATTGGTATAGGGAGAATGAGTTTTGTGAATACCATTGGGTTAATGGACATAATCTATGTTGTTGTGTGAATATCAAAAATCTCATTCAAAATATGTTGGAAAATGGGGAAATAACATTGGATAATAGAGATTTTACATCTAATCAGAACTAGGGTATCTATCAAAACCCTTTTCCACAACATAATAGCCAACTAAAATAACAAAGGCTAGAAAAATAATAAAAATATCAACAATTGAGACAAAAATGACAATTTTAGTAGCAACAACAACAATGTCAGCCAAATGGATAGAGTCAAGGCTTAAATAATGCCAACAACCAATAGACTTACCATGTAGTTTCACATGATTACAATAAATTTATAGGTCAATTTAAGAGAGGTCACATTTACACTATATCCATCAATCCAAGACCAATTACTAATCAAACATGATCATTGCTAACCAATTCCAATCAAGCTCCCTATGTCGTTGATCCTTTCTTAACTTGGGACCGTATATAGGCATACCAACAAGTAAAGATTACTCCTTTTAGATCTTATACCAATAACTCACCATTCCCCCATGATCACATACAAGTCTACTGGAAATTGAGAGTTATCCTATCTAGCCCCCCTCTACCATAATTTTCTAGTGATAACAACCCTATATCTAATCCTGATTATGTAATCACAACTTAGATGTTAAAGATTACCATTCCTATCCCACAACCACCTACCAATGTACCTACTCAACCTACTATTCTAGATCAAAACAAGCCATTTACCACTATAAAAGAAAATACATTTTATATTATGGAATAGATTCAAAATACACGCGCACAAATTTCCAGTTTAGATTTGTTGTGTATGTCAACTATCCACAATAACATCTCAACAGAGTTCTTAGGCTAATCCACAGTTCCAAATGTCATAAGCCTAGCTAAATTACAAGCTATGGTTAGACATCTAGCCCCAAGCCAATATTTAACCTTTGACCAAAGTGATATGTCATCCCTTGGGCCTCCCCAAAATAATCCATTATACATTAAAGTTATCATAATGTAGTATAAAGTGAATAGTGTCCTGATAGACAATGGATCAGGCCTAAATATTGTCTCTAAAGCTCATCAAGATTCTTGGGTACACAATAGCCAATCTAAAACCATAAAATATTAAAATCAAGGCCTACGATAATGAAGAGAAATAATCATGAGGCACCATCAACTTGCTAGTTATCATTAGGCCTTTGACCCAAGATATACTATACCATGTGTTAGACCTAGATTTGTCATAAAATTTGCTCTTGGGTAAACCTTGGATACATAAAATTCATACAATTCCTTGAAAATTGCACTAGTGTATCAATTTCTCTCATTCAAGCATGTAGGTCACCATTCATTAATATTTTTAGCCCTACAAACATTACAAGCATTTGGAGGCCAAGTAGGAAATCTATAACTATCATTTTGACTTGGATCTAGTTCCTATTCATCAAATTTGACCCCAAGTCAAATTTAATTTAAAAACTACTATTTTTAAATTTTTATTAAGGTTTCATGTCCTATGGGGTTTCATAATGGTCGCAACATCTTACTTATCCTTCCCCTAGTCCTTGTCTAAGCTCATCCCTCTTGAAATGGCCTAGTCAACCACAGTCAAAGTTGGTCAACCTTGGTAAAAGATGGTAAAAGGATAAAATTATGTTTAAAATGTTTTAATATTGCCTTTAACATGTTTTAATATGTTTCCAAGTCATTAATTTATCTTTCACCTTGTTTCATATGTAAAAAGGGTCATTTGGCCACAATTTTAGCTTAATTAATGACATGTACAGATTTTTACAAGAAATAAATGTCACCAAGATGTGGTTAAACATGGGAGAGGTTATATAATGTTAGGATAAATTATATTATATTTATATAATTATTTATGATCAGGCAATGGTAGTTTTCTTTATTTTTAGGCCCTTTTGGGAACTTGTACAGACTCCTTGAGTTCACTTACAACTTAAAATGTGGTGGCATCACTCTTTAACTCCATATAGGTAATTTACACATTTATATTGAAAATATTTCATAAAAATTTTCATTCCTAGCTTCTTTTCCTTCATTTTTACTTGGCAAGCTAAGGAAGGGCAGGTTCAAGCACTCACTATGGGCCATACAAGTGGAGTCAGGAAGAATGATTATAGGAGTGGATTTTAATCTAAGTGAAATTAATTTTAATAATAATAACTTGTATATTTGTGGATCCTCCTTCATGAAAAATCACTTGCACTCCAAACAATTTTTTATGGAATTACATTCAAGAGGGGTATGGGTTTGTATCTATTTTTTATTTTCAAGAATCCATGGAGCTGTGTGAGTTTGATAGAGTGTTTTTAGGAGAGAATAAGGTAATATCCATTATTTTTTAATCATCCAACACTTCTATGTCAATTCCCTTCAAGGAGGATTTTAAAATTGTACTTATTTTCCAAATTGGTAGCCATATATGGGTAACCTGAGTTTTGCAATGTGAAAAAGAGCTCCATGGGAGGTTTCAATTTGCTTGGGTCCATATTTTAAATGTGATTCCATTAAATTTTATTATGAGATATCAAATTAATTTACCATTATTCAAGCTAATTTGTCTAATTTTCCTTGTTTACTGCCTTGTTAGCAAAGTGTGCTCATAGTCAAATTCTATAAGAGTTTAAGAAGTTGTACGGAGGTGGGAATGTTGAAAAAATATGATAGAGTTTATGTTTTAAGATCCAAAATATACAAAGGGTCTTATATTTAATGTTATGAAGGTTTAGATGCTATGCCAAGGTAAGTTTTTCAATTCAAAGAATGATCAGGCCATATTGGGTTCTAAGTCCTTGAAAATTGCAAACAAAGGCCTTGAAGGTTTTTTGTAGACATCACTAAATTAACTCACAAGGTGATCTAAGATTTAAATTTGGATAACTTGGTATCCATATCCACCTAAAATAATTGTGCCAATTTTGAGGTCAAAAGGAGTGGAGATGGAGTTTAAACACCCTCAAAGTTGTCAAAAAACCACTGAGTGTTGATAGTGAATTCTAAAGGGGTGTTAGTGGAAATTTGATTTTGTACCTCATATGGGAGGTTTTAAACTATTACATCAAGTTAAAATAATATTAAATAGTCCAAATATCAATCCTAAGCTAAGGTAACTGACAAAAGGTAAGGTTTGATGTTTTGACCCCAAAATAGTCCTCCCTTGTTCATACAGGCTTGGGAACACTCATCTACAACATGCCTTAATAAATCTCTATCTCAATTGGGCTAGTAGCAACCAAATTAGAGGTCTAGGGTGAATTGGATATTTGGAGGATACTAAACCTAAATTTAAGTTTCTTCTTTTCACTTTTAAGGCTTAATCCTTGCCAAGAATACACCTTCAGGTAGCACCTAAATAGTTGAAACACAGTCATGATGTATATCTTGGCAGTCAAGGACCTAATCTAAGATTCCAAGAACATAAAAAAGGTGTTTGAGGGGAAAATGAATATAACATGGTTTCAAAACATCACAGGAGGAATTGATGGTCTATATATGACATGATAAAGTTCAAGTCAATCCCTATAATCTCTAAATAATTTCATCCCCTGCCCACCTTCATAGGCTACCTACTCAAAAGTCTGCCTAGCAAATTTGAAGGGTTGAAGGGTCTATCCTAGGAATTGAGAGCTAAAATTTGGTAAAAATTATCAAAAGGACCTATGAAACACTCTCCAATAATCATATTTGATAAAATAATGGTGTAAATCCTCTCTATTTTGTCTCAGAGTAGGGACAATTTTACCTTACATAGAGATGACATTTTTGGGAAAAATATTGAAATGATAAACTAGAAAGAAAGAAAGGACCAGATGAAGTATGGATAAGCTATAGGGGACCTAAAAAAAGCTAAAACACCTTGATATAATATTTAGAAGCAAATAGGATGCTCTAACCAAGAAGGGTTACAACCATGTGTGAAGGAAACCTTTAAGTCTAGATGCCAAATTGAGGGTCATGTGTATTTTCAACCTTATCCATGTTTTCTAATTGACTAGTTCATGCTTTCAGGGGTATTTTAAAGATGTTTAAGCCATCAAAAAAGCTATATACTCAATCAATCTAGCTACAAACTCTTACAATAAAACTATAGACTCCATCAATATAAACGCTATTTTAAGACTTGATGGTAGAAATGAGGCCAAAAGTGCATCTAAATTGATGAATTTGACCATGAGTGATGAAGATAAGTTGTTTCCAACTACATGAGTATCAAAGCCATAAAACAAAATTGTACATAATCCATACAGGTCAAGCAATAAATAGGTTTTATTGATAGTTTTTTGTGTTTTATAGGTCCTAGACATGACCATGCGACGTTAATCACTTTGGGAGGTATATCAAGACTTAATCCAACACTCCATGCATGGAATTAGACATTAATATACTTGGAGGTATATTAGACATTGGAAATACTCACATCTAACTTTTCTATCCCTCTCTATTTAGCCTATCTAAACTAGCATCTAGAATGACATAGTGGACAAAGTGGAAACTCAAGTTTGGTTGCCTTTTATGATGTTTCTGATGAATCCAAATGTATGAGGTATCCTAACACATGTCATAAGACCCTTGATATAGATTAGTTAGGGAAGATAAAAAGATGCTAGTGCCAAGTGTCAAAACAAGCCTATTGGAGAGTGATCATGGTTATAAAGTGATGATGAGCTTGTGTAAGAGAATGTCATGATCAAGAAAACTCCCAATGTAGGTGGAATCATCTTTGTAACTACCTCTCATCATCACACATGAGACATTTATCCATTACTTGATTTGGAATGCTCAAGAAAGACCTATGATGAAGACAGTTCACAAGAGAGAATGATGGAAAAGGTTTTCTATGCCACACTTAGAGAAGAGGCTAATTTGGGATGTGATCAATTGCATTTCAATTTCATGAATCTTCCTACACTTCATCCACATGCCTTGTAACTAATTTTCACCTTTGGACACTTGTCCTTGTGTCTCTTCAAATTATCCTTTCTCTCTCATCTTCCAAGTTCTATAAATATGAGCCATTTTGGCTATTGTAAAGGATTCCAACTCTTTGTATGGTGAAGCCCTACCAAAATTGTACCTTGATTTACACATAAGCTAATGAGAAGTAATATTATTATACTCTAAGTCTATTTTCACTATGTGTTAAATTGATCCATCTTAAATGTCAAGTATAGATTGAGTTCGTCTTGTTTTCATGCAATCCTTGAATGTGTTATTGAAAATGACTTCTCTCCTAACAGGTTTCATTAAATGTATGCTACTGCAATAGAATCTTGAAGTGTGTATGAGTTTAGTAGTGTCATATCTAACCTTCCATTCACTTTCCTTCATTTGTTGAGTTTTTATGTGCATTCATGAGAAACAATAATGCTAGGGTGCTCTTTTAATGGTGTTTAGGCTAGTTTGGTTGTCTTATTTCATTATGAAAATTCCAAGTATATGAATGAAAGAAACTCTTGGTGTATTACCTCCTAGTTTAGATTTGATTTATGTATCTTTCTCTCCCTTTTCAACCATAATAGGTAGTTTTAGTAGCATAAGCACATCAAGTCATATCTATGGAGCTATCCCTCATCATACTAGAGATTCATCTCTCTTACAAGTTCCCACAAACTTGAGAGATGACTCCATGTTGCATCAAATTGTAGGAGCTGAGAAAAGAGTCATAGGGTATACAATTTGATGCCAAAATTTTTGGAATGCCCGATGGGACAAGGTCCAAATAGTGGTAATATTTTTGGTGTGTCTTCTCTCTTATTATCTTTTGGAAGCATATAAGCAAGCACCAATGGTGATTCCAAATGAATTTCTGGTTGTAAGCAGCCCAAGTATCTATTTCTAAATATTTTGATCAATTTTTATCTTTTTATGTGACTTATGAAGTTGATATGGATGGATATGAGGAGATTACTTACCATATACCCACTTATCAACCTTTTAATGACCCTTTCTATCTTTCTCAATAGTCATATCAAGAATACCATCCTCCCTATGAGTCATGCTAGTCCTATTGTTAAACTAGTCTATTTCCAAATGAATATGCTATTGTTGACCAACCATATGACCCATATTCACCTCAGCCTTATCGTGAGGAGTCAATAAACACCATTAGTTGGGAGGAAAAATATGAAGCTTTGAAAACCTTTCTTAAATAAATTAAATAACCCAATCACTTTATCCAAGATTAATACACCTTTCATTCTCAAACTATATGGGCAGTTATGCCAAAGATTATAGAATTGGAAAGCATATGAGTGTGCTATATAAGTGTTGTGATGAAAATCTTGGTGGTCTTATGGATTGGTTAAGAGTTTTATCTGGATTGTTAATGGACATGTGAGGGTAGGTTGAAGAAGAGAATCAATATGTCATTAGTGAAGGATTGTCCATGGAAAGAGAGGCTTTTCAATAGTGGATTGATAAGTTAGAGAGATAGGAAAATTAAGAGGCTATCGAATAAGTTGCAGCTATAAAAGAATCTCTAAAAATCTATGAAGAGCCTCAAGAAGATGAGGAGGATGATGAAATATTGTATGAATAAGATCTCCTTCCTATTTCTCATCCTATCTTACCTCTCCCTCAAGAACCCATTAAAAAAGTTTCACCCATCTCCATGCCCATCCATGAACATCACACTCCATCCCAAACCCATATACCTATATATCTCTCTTCCATCATTCCTCTCCTTGAAGAATACCTATTCAATCCTCAAAAGAGCCTACTAGTTCCAAGTTTCCAACTTGGGACCAAATTGTGAAGTCTTTGGGAAAGAAAGAGGTTAAAGGAGAAGTCTAAGAAAATGATGAAAGTCATGAGGTGGCTGTGGAAGAAAGTGATGTGCCCTCAACCCAACAAAGCCTTATTGTTATCCAAGAGTCATTTCAAGAGATTTATATTTCTTCCATATCCATTTATGATCCTCTCACTACACCTTAAATTCTTTCTTTTTCTCATTCATCCATTTTCCACCCTCCCACCCCATATTTTATTGAAGAAGGAACTCTTTTAAGGGAAGAATCAAATGAGGAACAAATTTAGTTTGTAGCAGAGCAAGAGGATGACACAAGTAATGATGAAGAAGAATTTATCATTGGAACTCCACTTGGGGATATCAAGCATAACTAACCCTTCTTGAAGCAATAGAAATAAGACTCAAATAAAGTTATAGGTACTCATACGAAGGATGGGGATAGACTTGGAGTGGAATATATGACCAAGGATCAATATGAGGTATTTGAAGAAGAAGTTCATGAGGAAGAGGTGATCCTTGATGTGAGAGATGACAAAGAAGAATGGACACCATAGATTGAGTTTATATAAGAGATTGAATAACTTTTAAAGGTTGAAGAAAAAGTATATGAGAAGATATAGTAATAATTCTCCATGAGAAACAATGATCGAGATTGGGAAGATTACACTAAGCTCCTTGATGAGCTTGAAGAACTTATAGCTGACAAACCACTTGTCCATTCTCAATACATCATGGGGAGCCAAGAAACATGATTTGATGAAGCATCATTGGATCATGTAGCAAATAAGGAGTATTATAAAGAAGATGAGGTAGTTTAAGTCCAAGAATAATTCATATTCATAGGTGATTTGTTAGAAGTTGTCTCAACTATATTGAAATCCATGCCAAGAAGATTGGCCAACACCATGAGAAAGTTGAAGGATTCCATACCAATGTTAAAATGGAAACATTTCTCATGTATCCCTTAATTATATGAGGAAATAATATTTTAAAAATTTCCCTTTAATCCAAGAGGGATAGATTCTTTCAGGATAGTGTGTGTTTAGTTTGGTTTTGTTTCAGTTTGCTGTTGTGTTCCCTAAGTGCTCTTGAAGCACAAGTTATTTATTTGCTTTATTTTTGTGTGTGTGTACTTGATTATATGTGTGTGGGTAAATCAAATTTTTTTCCTTGAGTCAAATGTCTGTTCAAGTTAATTTGAGTGTCCATATGCATGACTTCGTGCCCAATGGAAGGATTAGGCAACTGGTCTTAGGTATAGCTAGCATGCCACCCTTAGGAATCTCCAAGAATGTTAACCGAATTTGACCCCAATTCAAATTTATGTCAACCCATAATATTTTGAAAATTTTAAGAAGGTTTCATGACCTATAGGGTCTCATAATGGTCTAAACATCTTACTTATCCTTCCCATAGTCCTTGTCTAAGTTCATCTCTCTTGAAATGGCCTAGTCAGCCAAAGTCAAAGTTGGTCAACCTTGGTAAAAGATGGTAAAAGGATAAATTTATGTTTAAAATGTTATAATATTTACTTTAAAATGTTTTAATATGTTTCTAAGTCATTAATTTATCTTTCACATTGTTTCATATGTAAAAAGGGTCATTTGGCTACATTTTTCACTCAATTAATGACATTTATGGATTTTTACAAGTAATAAATTTGTCACAAAGATATGGTAAAGAGTAGGAGAAGTAAGATAATGTTATGATCCATCATATTATAGTTAGATAATTAATTATGATCAAGAAATGGTAGTTTTACTTCTTTTTAGGCCCTTTTGGGCACTTATATAGACTCCTTGAGTTCACTTACAGCTAAAAACATGGTGGTGTAAATATTCACCTCAAAAAATGTCATTTAAACATTTGGATTTAAAATATTACATAAAATGTTTCATTCCTAACTTATTTTCCTTCATTTTCACTTGGTAAGTTAAGGAAGGGCAGGTTCAAGCACTCACTATGGACCGTACAAGTGGAATCAGGAAGAATGATTATAGGGGTGGATTTTAATTTGAGTGAAATTAATTTTCATAGAAATAAATTTTATATTTGTGGTGCCTCATTCATGAAAAATCACTTTCACTCTAAATAGATTTTTATGCAATTACATTCAAGAGGTGTATGGGTTTGTATCTATTTCTTGTTTTCAGAATCCATGGAGATGTGTGAGTTTGATAGAGTGTTTTTAGGAGGGAATAATATCCTCTCCATGGTGTTTAAATCATCAAAAAATTCTCTTTAAATTCCCTTGAAGGAGGATTTTAAAATTGTGCTTGTTCTTTAAGTTGACAACCATAAATCGGTAACCTGAGTTTTACAACATGAAAGAGAGCTCCATGAGAGGTTTCAATGTGCTTGGATCCATGTTTTAAATTTGATTCCATTAAATTTTATTGTGAGAGATCAAATTAATTTACCATTTTTCAATCTAATTTGTCCAATTTTCCTTTACTACCTTGTTAGCAAAGTGTGCTCACAGTAAAATTCTACAGGAGTTCAAGAAGTTGTACAGAGGTGGGGATGTTGAAAACATATGATGGATTTTATGTTTGAAGATACAAAATATCCAAATGGTCTTATATTTCATGTTATGAAGGTTTAGATTCTATGCTAAGGTAAGGTTTTCACTTCAAAGAATGATCAGGCCATATTGGGTTCTTAGTCCTTGAAAATTGTAAACAGAGGCCTTGAAGGTTTTTTGAGGACCTCACCAAATTAACTTGAAAAGTGATCCAAGATTTAAATTTGGAAAACTTGGTATTCCTATCCACCTAATTTTTTTTTCCAATTTTGAGGTAAAAATAAGGATTGGATATGGATTTTGAACACCCTCAAAGTTGTCAAAAAACTACTGAGTATTGACAATGAATTTTACAGGGCTGTTAGTGGAAAGTTGATTTTGCACCTCATATGGGAGGTTGTAAAATATGCCATCAAGTTCAAATAATATCAAATAGTCCAAAGAGAAATCCTAAGCTAAGGTGACTAAGAAAATGTAAGGTTTTATTTTTTGACCCCAAAATAGTACTCCCCTATCCGTATAGGCCTAAAAACACTCATCTACAGTAGGCCTTAATAAATATCTATCTCAATTGGGCTAGTAGCAACCAAATTAGAGGTATAGGGTGAATTGGATATTTTTAGGATACTATACCTAAATTTAAGTTTATTCTTGTCACCTTCAAGGCTTAACCCTCTCCAAGAGTACACCTATAAGCAACACCTAAACAGTTGAAACATAGTCATGATGTATATCTTGGTAGTCAAGGACCTAATTTATGATTCCAAGACCATAAAGAAGGTGTTTGAGGGGAAAATGACTATAAAATAATTTCAACACATAATTTGAGGCATGGATGGTCAATATATGACATTAAAAAGTTCAATTCAATCCCTCTAACTTCTAAACATAGTTCCATCCCCTACCCACCTTCATAGGCTGCCTACTCAAAAGTTTGCCTAGCAATTTAAAGGGTTAGAGGGTCTATCCTTGTGATTGAGAGATAAAAATTGGTAAAAATTATCAAAAGTAAATATTAAACACTCTATAATAATCATATTTTATAAAATAATGGTGTAGACACTCTCTATTTTATCTCAGAGCAGGGGCAATTTTACCTTACTTGGAGATGACATTTTTGGGAAAAATGTTAAAATGATGGACCAAAAAGAAATCAAGGACCAAATTAAGTATGTATAAGTTTTATGGGACCTAAAAAAATATAAAAAACCTTTCTATAATCTTTGGATGTAACAAGATGCTCTAACCAAGAAGGGTTACAACCATGTGTGAAGGAAACCTTTAAGCCTAGAAGCCAAATTAAGGGTCATGTGCATTTTTGACCTTATCCATGATTTCCAATTGACTAGTTCATGATTATAGGGGTATTTTATATATTTTTAATCCATAAAAAAATATATGAACTCCATCAGTCTAGCTATAGAATCCTACAACAAAACTGTGGACTCCATCAGTATAAACCCTATTTTAGGACCTAATGGTAGAAATGAGGCCAAAAGTGCATCTAAATGGATGAATTTGACCATGAGTGATGAAGATAATTTGTTTCCAACTCTATGAGGAACAAATACATGGAATAATATTATATGGAATCCATATAGGTGATTTAGGAAATAGGGTTTCTTGATAATTTTTTAATGTTTTATAGATCCTGAAGATGACCATGAGATGTCAATCACTTTGGGAGGTATATTGGGACTTGAGTCAACACTCCATGCCATTTTAATACCTTGGAAATACTCATAAGTGCCTTTTACATCTCTCTCTATTTAGCCTATCTAAACTAGCATCTAGAATGACATAGTGGGCATAGTGACAAATCAAGTTTGGTGGCCTTTTATGATGTTTCTGATGAAGCCAAGCATATGAGGTATACTAAAACATGCCACAAGACCCATGGTATGGATCAGTTAATGAAGATACAAATATTCTAGTGCCAAGTGTCAAAATAAGCCTATTAGAGAGTGATCATGGTTGCAAAGTGATGATAAGCTTGTGTAAGAGAATGTCATGATCAAGAAAACTCCTAATGTAGGTGGAATCATATTTTTAACTCCCTCTCATCATCAAACATGAGACATTTGTCCATCACTTGATTTTTAATGCTCAAATAAGGTCTATGATGAAGGTATTTCACAAGAGAGAATGATGGAGAAGATTTGTTATGCCATACTTAGAGAAGAGGCTAATTTGGGATGTGATCAAGTGCATTTCAATTTTATGACTCTTATTATATTTCATCCACATCCCTTGTAACTAATTTTCACCTTTGGACACTTGTCCTTATGCCTCTTCAACTTCTCCTTTCTATCTCATCTTCCAAGTTCTATAAATATGAGCCATTTTGGCTATTATAAAAGATTCTAACTCCTGGTATGGTGAAGTCTTACCAAAATTGTACCTTGATTTGCACTTAAGCTAATGAGAAGTTAGCTGGTTATAATCTAAGTCCATTTGCACTACGTGTTGAAGTGATCCATCTTGAATGTCAAGTATAGATTGAGTTCATCTTGTTTTCATGAAATACATGAATGTGTTGCTACAAATGATTTCTCTCCTAATAGGTTTCATGAAGTGTATGCTACTGCAATAGACTCTTGAAGTGTGTATGAGTTTGGTAGTATCATATCTAACCTTCCCTTTACTTGCCTTCATTTTTTGAGTTTCTATGTGCCTTCATGAGAAATAATAATTCTAGGGAGATTCATTAATGGTGTTGAGTCTAGTTTGGTTGTCTTAGTTCATTATGCAAATTCCAAGTGTATGAATGGAAATAACTCTTGGTGTATCACCTCCTAGTTTAGGTTTGTTTTATGTATCTTTCTTTCCCTTTTCACCCATAATAGGTAGTTTTAGTAACATAATCACATCAATTCATATCTAGGGAGCCAAACCTCATAATAATAGAGATTTATCTCTCTTACAAGTTCCCATAAACTTTAGATATGACTCCATGTTGCATCAAATTATAGGAGCTGAGAAAAGAGTCATAGGGTGCACAATTTGATGCCAATAGTTACCAAAAGGATAAGGGGAGAGAAATTCTTTTTTATTTACTAGAGGCTAGTTACATAGACCTAAATATCCTTGATTTATCTTTCCATATGCCTCCTCCTAAAATGTCCTCTCATTTTAATATCATGGATAATGGCCTAGGAGAATATTTGACCCATGATACATTCTACATTTCCAAGATTCCACAAAACCCCAAGTTCTATGGAAGACCTAAAGCTAAACCACCTTTCATGGAATGGCAATAAAAGGGCAAGGCTAAATTATATAGTCTAGCTCCTATCATTTTCACATCAGCCACTGGACAAGAATAAGATCCATTTATAAATGATAAATCATGGTTATACAATGACAAATTGGGAAACTATTATAAAAATTACAACTAATCCATTCCTAATAGGATCATTGAGAATCATGCCTATCGAGGAGGAAGCCTCAAGCTAAATCAATAGGGTACACTTGAGCTAATATTCATAACATGGTATAAAAGAACATATGGTATTAAATTTAAACTACCTAGGGGTGACCCCATGTATCTTATTTGTGTTCCAATGCCAATTATTAGTGACAATGATGTCAATAATGAAATAAAGTCTAATCATTGCCTTTATGAATACCTAGCCAATACCAATCTATTTAACACTCATGCCATTTTTACCCTTAACCCAATTAACCAACACAATTTGCTTCCTCTATATCACCCTCAACTAATAGCCTATGACCAATACAAATCCATAAATAAGGGTTCTCTATCAAATTGGATCCTATGGCCTATTTTGGAGAATGGGTGAATACCCTAAGCCACAAATAAATAAATAAAACATTAAGGTACCAAAGTGAAAACCTCTTTGAGGAACTTTTGGACCAAGGTAAAAGTAAAGAGAAAATCCATTCTTCTGATGAAAACCTATTTTAGGTGCCATTAGATGGGGGTGTTCACCCTTCCTCCAACATAGCTCAAGTGACCACTAATGATGAACTTGTCTATGGGTCTGAGTTTAGTTTTGAAGAGCAACATGCCTTTGACTGAATCATTCAGGAGTTTATAATAGTATTTGTAATGTGTCCACACTTACCATTGGGAGATTATGATTCATCTTTCATAGGAAACTTGAAGAACCAGTCCAAACAAAGGACTTTTCCATTATAATCCAATTAAAATATTTTCCAACCATTATAGAAGATGGTTTGACTCTTCTTATATAAGACACTATAGAAGTCAATAGCAGGACTCCAAATGACCCAAAATGGATCAAGTTAGGTGCATCCTTCATTGAGGAGGAATGTGACATCTTTATATCCCTTATGAGTGAATTTGTTGACATACTTGCTTGGGTCTATTTTGACATGTCAGGTTTGGACCCCACCTTGGTTGTACACCACCGTGTTATACATATTTATGCCAAACCCATGAAGCAAAAGTTATGAAATATGCATCCTCACATTGATATATTAGTAAATAAAGAGTCAAAAAAAATCTTAGAAGTGAGATGTGTATGCAATTAGAAATGCATTAGATCCATAAATCAATCCTAGCTCAAAGAAAGTAGATCCTACTTACACTTCTAAATGGGGATACATTGGATAATCAAGAACATGACCAATATGTAAATCCTTTAGACCTAATTAGGGTATCTATTACCACAATATTAATACTAGGGAGGGTTCCAAAGCCTCTAGTCAATCAAAATCATGTAATAACCCTAACTAAGTCCTATGTTTTCATATTAAATATACTAATAACAAGTAAAACAAAGAAATCTAATCTAGTGCTCACCAAATCTTGTGGCACAATATGAGGGTTAGTAATCAAATAAAAGTAAACATGCATAAGAGAATCCTAATTAATATATGTATAGGTAAGACCCTAATACATGGAGAAGAAGAGTAATATTATTCAAAAGCCATTACTTATGCTACTTTTATCTATTAAAGAGAGGAGTAAAGTTAGAGAATACTTACCTAAAAGATGAACCTGTCTAGACTCAATCTCTTCCTTGGCTAAAGGGGTTTCAAAAGAGGTTGTTATGGTTTATAAGGATTACTAAGAAAGACCAAAGCATCTATGAATTATCCATGAGACTATATTCTCCAAGTAGAAACCCTAAGCTAAGACTCCTCAAGTATAATGGTGAAGAGTAGATTGTAAAGAATCACAAATGAATAATAAATCTTGATGTCTCTCTAATAATAGTGAAATGGATGTGTTTATATAGGTAGATATAGTATCATTATTGATAAAAATCACTAAGTCATGGGCTAGGTCAGCCAAGAGCCAACCTAGACCCTAAATGAGTTTTACCAATAAGAGTACAAGGTCAACCTAGTCAACCTAGTCATGTAAACTATTGAAAGGGGTTTTAGGTTAGGAAAAGGGGTTATGAAGGTGGTAAAAGACTAGAAGAGTGTGAAAATGAGGAGTAATATCTTAGGGGAATGTTTTAGGAGATATTTGGATTGGTTATAAGTGGTAATAAGGGATAACAATCCTCTGAATCACCAATGGTTTACCCACCCCTTTACTGATGCACCCCTTAGGGCGTACACTAAAAAAGATTGAGAATCGATGAGTTATTACAAGATAAAAACCATCATTAATTGATAAAAGTGTGAAAATATTATGTATATACATATTCCCCACTTAAATCTCATCATGTGTCACTCAGGTACAATAAGGGATGGTGCTTCAAGAAAGAACATGGTAACACACAACGTTGAGGCTAAAAAAAATATTATCGTATTTTAAATAAAAAATCAAATGTGATGCATACCTTAACTTACCTTTATCATTGGATGGTTACCTATTGTGTTTATAGTTTTTATTATGGAGGGCACAGAGACCACTTTCGACAAACCCAAGAATACAAAACTAAAGAGTAAAAACAAATAAACATAGGAAATCAAAGATAATTGGTGCTATGTGGATGGGACATACTTGGAAATTTGGCAAGCTAGAGTTACAAGTGATATGTTAGACCAAATGACCAAGTCAAAATTTAGAGTAAATCAGGTAACCAAAAAGCCAAGGCTACTAAAAACCAAAAAACTCAAACAAGTAAACCTGAGGTAAGAAAGCCAAATTCACCAAATCAAACCAAGGATACATGTCAAAAATATGGTAATCAAACATAAATGTATAATTAATGACAATCCTTACTTAAATAAAGATGGGCAAACAAAAATGGTAAAACAACATTGATGAGGGAGAAGTACTAATCCTTAATCATCAATGGAAAAGGTGCATAAAAGGGAAAAAAACATTAGTGAGTGAGAAAAAAACATTAGTGAGTGAGAAGTAACAATCCAACCTCACTCAATAATGGAACAATAACATGAAAGTAGAAATGGATTTAGGTGTCCATAAAAAAGGTAGTATAATAATGATAAATTGTAAAAGAAAGCAAAACATATCTAGAAATGTAGATCCATGGTGCAAAGAAAATAAATCGTAGTCACTCAAGCATATTATTTTGTTTAAATGATAGATCAAACTAAAACAAACTAGTGCTAGCATTCTTTTAATATGTGAAGAATAAGGAAGTATAGAAGAAGGGAGCAAAATTTAGAATCACACTTTGCCTATCAAGGGGGAGATGAAATGGGTGGAGGAGAGAATGAAGGAAAAACCAAGGTAGAGGAACTCATTATCTAAGTCAAGACACTAAAATTAGGTTTGTCAAAAAAAGAAGACTGTTGACATTAAGGACTCTGAAGAACTTATCCTATCCACACAAGTCTTAGGTCAATAAAATGAATTATGTAGATCATCCCATGAATGCTATATGCATGAAAAGTAAAATGGACCTACCTTCCCAGAATGTTTCCCTATTCCTCAAGACCTCTATATGGATTTGGAAAACCAAACTTGGGTACTAAAGATGAATTTAATTTGAATACTTGGTGATGGATACCCTCACCTTGTTTACACCTCAGGTGACAACATCTTCTCCATTTAAGGTAGCTGTTACACTATGATAAATGGGCAGTATGGGGAGTTTACCTTAGGTTTCTACTCAAATAGACTTAGTTCAGCTAATACAAAATTCCCCTATCAACGCTAATTGTCTCAGCTTGTCATTAAAAAATAAAGGAAGACATACCTACCTAGTTGGCTACTTTGACCCATTACATAGTCATACTTTATGCCCAAGGATTGTTATCTTTGGCCTCAGTCTATCTGCTAGGAAAATAATCACCATAGATGTCTCAACAGAACCACTATACATGTATTCAAGACTACATATCTCTTTCATTTAAATAGACATATAACTATATCCTCCCTGGTTGAAAACCATACACAATAAAAGAACAAGATATAACCATAGGCTTAGATGTCTAAACAATGCCGGTTGTGTATATACTGAATGGCTCGGTCTGTTATATAAGAATAAGACCCTGAATGTGGTTAGCCACTTCTACCAATAGGTAATTTTCCTTTAATATAACCTTTACTAATTCTATGGCTTTTAAATAAGAGAATACGTCTTTATATTCTTTCATGTTGTTCTGCATATCATGCAAATGTATATCATGCAAATCATGACCAAGAGGTTTACAAATACATACCATTTGCCATGGTCAAAACAAGTTTCCACTTCATTCCACATCTCGACTCCATCTATTTTAAAACCCCCACTCTATTTCCCACATCCCCAATTCATGGCAAGTATTCCTGTTACCAAGGTCCAATTGCATGCATGGTCGTAGGCTTCTCCAATGGCTGTCGAGCCATAAAAACAAGAGGTATCCTCTACGCCTGATTGGGAGCTCCTGCGATGATTATGAAGCTTATCATCAAATGATAAGACCAACTACATCAACATAAATGGACCAGCATGTCTCACCCCTGCTCGGCATTTGATTCTTCACTTATATAATAGAAGCCTGCCTCTGTCGTCTCATAGGTGTCCATCCTTTACCCAGCCGTGGTTACTCCAAAAGGACTTGTCTAGTGAACTTCTCCATATTCAGAACTCGATCTTATCTCCATGTGTTTACCCGAGGCACCTTCACCTCTCCTTAGTAAGCTTTGAAGCCTTCAAAACTCTTACTCTCCTCCTCTCTCTGTGCTTCACCAGCCGACTTTGAAGCATTCAAATTGGCATTTACCTTGGCCTCCTTTTTTTTTTCATAGAGTATCCAGAAAACTAGAAAAGGCTATCATTGTCCCTCAAATGAAGGATTCTTCTTATCCCCTTGAGATTTTCTGTTCAAGTCCAGTGGAACCCAAAATCCAAGAAACTTATTCTTCTCTACGTTCCTTCCTCTTGAATGAAATCCAACATAATACATATATTACTCTTTTTTGAAAGAGTCTTTTCTCTCCTACACCCAACTTGGGCACTAAGACTAACAAGAAAGATTTACAATCCAAACAATATACTAATTTGGAGAAGATTTATCTCAACTAATATCTTACGGTTGAAATATTTCAAGCACTCCCCTCATTTGCTCTTTAAGCCAATATTGGCTTCCAACATGGGGATTCTCTCTTTCTTAATTTTACCTTTTCACTTTTCACTTTTGACAATTACATTTACTCTCAAGGTAAAGGTTTGAAATCTAAACACAATTTGGAGGGAAAACAAGAATTTGAAGTTGAATACAACTTCACGCTAGAACATCATTTGAATTTGCATGTTTGATGACCTCAACTAGTCCTCCATGAAGCTATTGTAGATGCTCCTGCATCACTTGGGACTTGGTTTCTAAAAAAGATAAATCAGAGAGCATGGTGTCTAAGAGTCTCATAAATCCAAGTGAAATAAAAGTTTAATCTTGAATTTGACCTTGTTTTATCTACTGTGGAGTGAAAGGAAAGGAAATCAAGAGAAATGAAACATGAAACAATTTGAATTTCTTAAAATCACAAAAAATGTGACAAAGGGTGAATAATAAAGGCTACAATGATAGAAAAGTGTGATTCCTTATCATAAGAATGAGGGAAATGGAAGAAAACATGATAACATAGATTGTTGTGAAAAAATATATCAAAAGAAGCAAAAGCTAAAGCTAAGAACAAAGATCAAGAACTCGTAACCATTGCTAAACACATTCTAGAAAAGGGATGACAAGATGGTGATTTTATGAGGAAGGTCAGGTCCTATCCATGGTCTTAGACTACAACTCATAAAATTGAAACCCATAAGGGTGCCAAAAAGTATTTGGAAAAAATAAATGGGATAAGAAAAAGATGGTGTTTGTGAGGAAGGCTAGGTCCTATTCATGGTCTTACATTAAAACTCACAAAGAGAAACCCAAAGAGTGCCAAATAGTGTGTAAAAAGAAGTATGAAATCAAAGAAGATGAAAGTACATCATGAGGAAGAGTGGGTCATATCCACAGTTTTACAATGCAACTCATGAGAAAAAGGGAAACCAAAATACCAAAAATGAAAGACTAAGGTTTGTGAAAGTAGAGAACTATTATAGGGAGAGAGAAACTTGTGTAAGAAACCTATAAAAAGTGTTAGATAGATATCATATATAAAGCATGATAAATAAGGGAAGGATTAGGCAATATAATTCTTGAGGAATTATGCATTGGTGGGATATTTAAAAACATGGCCTTCATTGGTTTGAAGATGATAAGTACTTAGACCAAGAATATTTTTGACTAAATAAGGACCCCACCATTTTTGGGCATATTTAAGTTATTTGTCATGAGTGTAGTCTAATTTAAGGACAAGATCAGCAAAATTAAATGTGTAAATGTTGACTTGTTTGTTATGTTATTTGGTAATACGGGGCTTGTATTAGCGGTTGTGTTGTAACATATAAAGATGATGTTGATCAAGAAGATTGAGAGCATGCAAGCGAGCTTCACATAATTATTCATCAGGTATGATATCATGAAGATATATATGGAGAGAGGGAAGCTCAAATTCTAATGGAAGGATTGACTCATAACCATAGATTAGAGAAAATGGCATTTCCCCAGTGGCAATATGTATGCTCATCCGATAGGCCCAAAGAGCAAGATAGAGATGAAGGTGCCAATCCATGCAAGTTTCATGAATTGTGTTTTGGAGAATTTTATTAAGAATTTTGTTGGTGGCCTTAGCTTGGCCATTACATTGTGGATGATAAGGTGTAGAAAATTTGTGATTAATTTTAAATTTATCATAGAGTTATTTGACATCTTTATTTTTGAAATTAATACTATTATCTGAAATGATAGTATGAGGGACACCAAAGTAGGAAATAATTTTATTAAGGATACATTTGGAGATGGTGGTACTGATCACATTAACAATAGGCATATAGTCAACCCACTTAGTGAAATATTTGGTGGTTGTGATTATAAAGACATGCCCATATTGAGATCAAGGTAATTTGTCAATGAGATCTTATCCCCACATGGAGAATGTCTAGGGAGATTTGATGGTTTGAAGCTTGACTAGAGGTGAATGAATTAAATCATCATGAAACTAGCAAAGAGTACACTTTTTAGCAAATTCAATGGCATCCTTTTCAAGAGGAGGCCAAAAGTATCCCATACATAGGCATTTACAGGCTATAACATATCCATTATAATAGCCATTATAAATGCTCCCATATGCTTGTTCAAGGAGAGGAGGGACCTCATCTTGCATAACACAATAGAGAAAGGTACCTTTAGCATTATGATAATACATGATGTTATATTGAAATACATACTTAAAAGCTTGTTTATGAATGCAAGTCTTTTCATAGGAATTTAAGTTAGGAGGATAAGTTTGATGTTTCATAAATTGAATGATGTCTTTATACCATGGGCTTTGTCGAATGGTGATAGACTCAATGTGGTAGATAACTGAATCATGTGGTTAAATAAAGTATGGATATTTTATTATTTGGATAAGAAAAGTGGGATCAGAAAGAACTTGGTGTAGATGAAAAAAGATGTTGAAGAAGCAAGGGAAACAACAATAGAGTTTTGATCTTGAGGGATAGGCTCGATGGTGAAAGAAATGAAATATTTGGTGACATTAGTTGAAATTTGATGATAAATAATGAGATTCTCACTTTTACATTGGTAATCACCATTGAATTAACAAAAAATGAGCCGAGAATTGCCTAAAGTATGCAAGTGTTGAATATCTAAATCAAGGGCATCTCTCATGCCTAAGATTAGAGATTCATACTCTATCATGTTATTAGTAAAATCAAATGTTAAGTAAGAAGATAAAGTGATGATTTTTACAAGAGGGATTATAAGAATGCAACCTACCACAACTCCTTGAAGGAATTTATCACCATCAAAGTGAAGGGTGCAAGTATCCTCATTTAATCAACATTAATTTCAAGAAGTTCTTGGATGATTAATTTTGGTTTATTAGTATTAGGGAGGATAGCGGATTCATTGAGATTAATTACTTCAAGATCAGTAGTGAAGTTATGAAATTAATATTTAAGATATATGGCTTGATTGAGACCTTCAATATAAAGAATATTGTCATCATGAAGACTATCTTGAAGGTGATTGGTAGTGGGCATAGGAACTGTGGCAAGTTGATAAGCTATGACTTGTCCTTTGACATCTTTTTGAGTAACAATTTGGAGATCAAATCCATAAAGAGGACCATCCATTTCCCAAATATATTTCTAATAAGAAAAGCTTTGGAGAAGAAGTGATGAAGGGGGCCGGATTGAATGATGACATAAGTGGTCTGATAAAACATGTAATGTTAAAGTTTTTTAGCTACAAAATATATAGTGAGGAAATAATGTTTGAATTTTATGTAACATTTCTCATAATACATGAGGCCTTAGCTGATATAGTATATGGCATAATCTCTTCTTGTATCAATTTATTGGGCAAACATTGACCCACTTAATATGGGTGTGGAAGAAGTATATAAGATCAAAGGTCGATCATTTAAAGGAGGATGAAACATAGGTGGGTGAAGCAATGATTTTTTCATGTTATCAAATGTTATTTGATAAAGGTCAATCCATTCTAAAGTAGTACCTTTCTTAAGAAGAGAATTGATGGAGTGGATACGATAATCCATTTTGGGGAAAAATCATCTAATTACCCCAAGTTTACTGAGATAGGTGTGAATGTCTAGAATAGATCGAGGGATGGACATGTTGATGATAGTGTTAATAATGGTAGGGTCAACATTGATGCCATAGAGAGAAACTAAGAATCCTTATAATTTACCTGATGTGACACTGAAGACACATTTTTAAGGATTTAGTCTAACTTTATATTTAAGAAGATGCTCAAAGATGATGAAAAGATAAAAAATATGAGTCTTATGACTTTGAGATTTAGTAATGAGGTCATCCACATAGGTTTATAAAATTTTATGGATAATATCATGAAATATATGAGTAATTACTCATTGATAAATGGCTTTGGCATTTTTTAAGCTAAAGGGCATTTTGACATAGCAATAGGAGGCCATTCCATGGTAAAAGTTATAATATGTTGGTCCTTAAAAGTAATGTGAATTTTATTGTAGCCTGATAAGCCATCTATAAGAGATAAAATTTCAAAACCAACTATGGAAATGATAATGGCATATATTAAAGGCAAAGAGAAATTGTCCTTAGGACAAACAAGATTAATATTATGTAAATCAATGTAGATGCAAATGACCATAGTGACCTTTTTATGAATGGGAACTATGTTAAAGACCCATTCAAGATAATCCACCAGTTTGATAAACTTACCATTAATAAGTTTGATAATTTCTTTGTAACATAAGGTGGAAATCTCGGGTGAATTTCCTTTGATTTTGACACACAGGTTTGGCATCAAGATAAGTGATGATATTATGCACCATAATGCTAGGGTCAATACCATCCATGTCCTCATAGGACCAAGTAAAGATCTCATGATATTTATCAAAAAATAAGTTAAAGTTATCATGTTTAGTAGGTGAGATTTTGTGAAAAACTATAATTGGTTGAGGACATGGTGGGGTACCATATTTAATGTAAGTAGTTTCTTTGATAAGCATAACATTGCCATATTATAAGTGGTATTGTGCACTAGGTAAAGAATAAACTAGATTAGCTTTAGGATCAATGCTAGTGATGAAGTTTTTGAAATAAGGGAATTTATTTTTAAAATTCCCAAGTTTTTGATGTTATCAAGGAAATTGAGTTGCTCAGGCATGAATTAATTCAAGAGTAGCTTCATCACAAGGAAAAGTGGGAAGAGGAATAAAATATTCAACATCTAATTCAAGATCAAGAATTTGATTACCATGGAGATCATATTCAAAATGTATTTGAAGGACACATGTGACCTTGACATCTAATGTAATCTCAAGAGTAGAAGAAGTAGATGGATCAGATGGGATTGGTGTGTCATTATTTAATTTGATGAGGGAAAAATTAGATGGAATGATGGGATCTGTAGGTAGTAAAGAAGATGCAATTTTTTTTGGAGGTTTGGAAGGTCTGATTTGTTCTACCACCCATGAGTATCAAGAAGTGGAAAATTTATAGAAGGCACATGATCTTTGAAATCTAAGTCATGATCCATGGAAATGGTATGAACATACCAATTGAAAGCATGCATTTGAGCTAAAGTTTTCTAATAATGTTAAACATCCAAGTCTTGAGATTAAACTTAGACCATTATGTAGTTATCATCATAGGTTAGAGAAATAATACATGTTTGAGATTCAAGGGGAGTTTTAGAAGGTGAAATTCCTATGTTATTGAAATTTTGTGGAGACATGATAAGAGGATCTTGAAATAATTTGGCCACTCTATAATCATTGTAGGTGAAGGAATCTTCTGGTAAAGAAGGCTCTTGAGCATTGCATGGAGGGGGAAAATTAGTGATCTCATCAATGAGAGGAATAGTGAGATCATGAGGTAATAAAGAAGGAAGAAGCCACTTAGAGATATAATGAGGTAGCTTGGTAGTGTTACAATTATGTTACAAGTGATTAGGTTCATCATCATTAGAATTAGAAAGAGTGACTTGTAAGTCTAGATTGATGTTGAGGGAGCACTATTGATGGTAGTAATGGTAGGAATGTGATATTGAGATTTTAGATTAGGAAGTTGAATACTCTAAGGGTTGGAATAAACCTCATTCTTATATCATTTGTCATTATGTAATAATTTAATGCGTTGGCTACCACAAGAAGTGATGGCCCTCATTCTATGAGTCCAAAGGCAACTAAGGAATATGTTATAATATAAGGAAAAATCAAGGACCATAATTTTAATTTGAATGGTCTTAGGTTTGATTATTAGGGGAAGCCAAATACAATCAAGTGGTTTTGATTAGCTTTATAAAATCCATGATAGGTAAGGTGGGTTTTCTTGAGATGATCCTTATTATAAACAAGTTGTTGGATGAGCCACAAAGATGTCACATTAATACCAAAACCTTTATCAACTAAAAATTTATGGATAAGGGTAGTATTAATGGCTATTTTTATGAATAGTGGTGGATCATCAACACAAAAAATGATTTAATCATTGTCTTCTTCAAGAAATTCAATAGAAGGTTTAGAAGAAGGATAAATGGTTTCAACGGTATTTACGTTGGTAGGTTAAGGCTCCATAAAGGGTGGTTATTAATCTATAGGAGATGGATCTTTGATTTCTTATAATTATTGCATAAGTAAATTGTGAGGATAAGAGGAAGTATGAATTAACTCTATAAGTGGAATTTTTTAAGGCATGGAATTAAGTTCTTCGAGAAAGTTCCAATGGGATTTAACAGAGGAACCAGTATGAGTTTTAGAAGGTAAGGTATATTTTGAAGGAATAGAAGTTTTTGGGGGATAGAAAGAAGGAGATGGCTCCTTAGGGGCTTACAAAGCTAAATTAATGGTTGAAGTATCTTTGAGAATTTATTCTTATAAATATGGTTTCTTAGGTTTTTTGATAGGTTATTTGTGAGCTGGATTACGATAATAATTGACATATTGATAATTATTGTAATATTAGTCATAATCAACATCAATAACACAAACATCCTTGGTATTTTGTTGATTATTGACTATGGGAAAAAAATAGGTTATTGGAAGAAGAATATTTGGATGCTTATCATTTTTGGGAAGCAATATTGTACTCTTGATGATGAAGGTTGATCATGGCTTCATGATTAAAAGAATCACCAAGCATGTAGGAGATAGAAGACTTAGTAATCCATATACAATATTCTTGGGAATGAATAATGTTAGCATGGAACCAGCAAAATTGATTAGGGTCATACCACTTAGGTGGATTATTGGGATAGGTAAAGGGTTTAGAGGGTGGTAAGAATTATTTCATTTGCTACATAGTGAGTGGTATGTGAGAAGATGAGGGGGTGTTGAATTTGGTAATTCCTTATTTAGTTTGAGGAGTATTTACATTGATATAATTCATATAAGTTTGAAAATATCCTTTAAGGAATTTGGTATTAGGTTCAAACTGCTTCATGAGAAAGTCTTGATGTTTATCTTGGTGAAGAGATTTGTTAAGTTTTTGGGGAGCAAATGTTCAAACATTATATTGAAAAGATGTAATTAAAGTAGTTATATAGAGTTTGAAAAAATGATCATCAATCATGTTATGGTCAACTTTATGGGCTGGATATTTCCATTTTTTGATAAAATAATGAGTTGATTCTGTGGGAGATTACTTAGCATTAATGAAATGGCCAAGACAATTTTTGAGAAGATAATTATGTTGAAATTATTTAATTGAAAGATTGACTAAATCCTCAAGTTTATAAATGTAATGTTAGGTAAGTTGGTTGTACCATTATAATACATCACCAGTGAAGGTTTTAACTAAAATTTTAGTTGTGGTGAAATTATTAGTTTGGATCCACTCTTTGTAAAGATTGCCAAATGTTTTGAGAAATGATGCAGGGTCTTTAGTCCCATCATACTTAATAGTTGGAGATATGTTACCAATATAAATAGATACAATGAAGGGAACTAAAGGCTCATTTTAGATATTTTGAAGGATTTTTTTATTCATTATAGATTGAGGAATAACATTTCCTAAGGCATCTCTAAGAGGTAGAGGAATAAAATTGGGATTGGCTTGAGGTTTGATAGCTAGAGGTTGATTAGCCATATTGATCAAATAAAATTATAGTTACATAATTTGAGAGGTATTATAAGTTTGAATTATGTTAATTTTTTGTATGACTTGTGCAAGAAGTTGAGTCATTTCAATTTATGGGTTGGTGTTCATATGAGAACTCCCTAAATTGGTATTAGGGGAAGGGTTATTAGAAGATGGATTATTAGTGGGATTATTGGTTATAATTATGTCAATTTCTCCCACATTATGTTGAAGGGATTGAATATGGGAATTGTTTTAATAGGTAGAACAAGGATCAGGTCCACCTACTTCATCTTGAGGTGTGATTTGAACCATGTTACAATATATAGATGAAGGAGGGGAAGAGGTTATTGAAGAGTGAGGGTTATCTTAGAATAAAAAGAGAGGGATAAATGAACATACCACATAGTATCTAAATGGATTCAGGTTGTCCAAGAAGATTATGATAGGGGACTTCATGATGACTTGAGAAAAATAAATAAAATGCTAAGGAAAAATAAATAATTGAGTTGGATGGATAGGATAGGCAGTAAGAGTATAGAGTCAACTGGGTTGACCTAGTACTACAATATGGAAAAAATAGAGTTTGATAAGAGTATAGATTTGATTGGGTTGACCTAGTACTAAAATTTGACTGGTAAAAAGAGATATAGAGTTGAATGGGTTGACCTAGTACTATAGCAAGGGAAAAAATAGTCTATAAGAGATTATGTTGAATATAATGATAATGTAAGAAAAATAGGGAAAGATTTTGCAATGTACTTGTGAGAAAGAAGTGAAAGTAAATACACAATCAATTAAGTCAATGAGAATGATCCAATTGAGGCACACAAAACAAAACCTTGCACTAATGTTGGCCAATGCAAGTTTTTGAAATACAATATATAATTATTAGAGACCAAGTAATCAATTGATAAGTAAATGATAACTAAGTGGTCATCTTGAATGTTTTTAGATTATTATAAAGTATTATTTTAAATGTGATAGGGATGTTGGCTAAAAGTAGGGAACTAGAAACCAATCTATGGATGGTTTTAAGATGTTTAAGTTGAAATGGATATGTGTTGGTAATGGTACTAGATTGATATTGGGGCTTACCCCCTCACTTCACAATCCCATAATGATAAAGGTGTTGGGTGCTTTGCCAATATTTACCATTAACCATGTGTTTATACTTGGCCATAAAATCAAGTTGGCTTCCCCCTTGGTGATGAAATCCAAGTAGATAGACCTTGGGTAGACAAATGTTAAATTCATTTTGAAATTATTTGATTTGGTAGTGTGAAAGGAAGATAAAAATAGTACAACTAAATGGTATATTGAAAAACCACTTAATTAGACTATGTGATCTAATCTAAACATGAAAACAACTTAAATTTAAAGTGTGAAGTAATTACTAGCATATAGTTGTTAATTTATAATTTGAAACATAATATAGAGTTAATTTAGATGACACTATATGCAAACATTACATAATAAAGTTGATAGGGTCATTACTATACTACAAAAACAAGAGTCTTTAAGATCTATGTCGATAGGGTTGACCTAGTCTTTCAGATAGAAGATAAAATACAAAACTAGGTCAACCAAGTTGACCTAGTTTACTGTATAATGGTAGTTTGAAAGACTAAAAACTTTGAAAAATTAAACTATAAGGAATAATTGAAATGAAATGTAGAGAAAGAAAGGAACCTTGGTGGGTTGGAAGATGCTAAAGAATTTAAATTTTTTGTTGAAGTGATTTGAATGTTACTTGGAAATTCCACTAATTGTGTCTAATGGGTTGACTTAGTTCTAAAATTCCCTATTTGTTGAAGCTTATCAAGATGACTATACTAACCTGGTTGACCTAATATGTTTTCTAGAAGTTGTCTGGAATACTATGTCAACCTGTTTGACCTAGTTTGCTATTCTAGAGTTGAATAAGAGTACTATGTCCACCTGTTTGATCTAGTAACCTATATTTGATGAAGACCTATACAAAAAAATAGAGTCATTTTGATATGAATGTGTGTTAAACCTACACACAAAAGTTAGAAACTATACTGACCTTATCAACTTAGTATCAAAAATATAGAAAGATAATAAATAAAATGATTGAAAATGAAAAATGTGAAAGAAAAACTGCAAGGTTTAGATTCACATCAAGTTCACCATAATGTATGCATTTATAAATGCATCAGATCCACAAATCAATCCTAGCTTAGAGAAGATAAATCATGCTTACACTTCTAATTGGGGATACATTAGATAATCATGAATATGACCAATATGAAAAATCGCTAGAACCAATTAGGGGATATCTTACCATAATAACAATACAAGGGAGGGTTCTAAAGATTATAATCAAGAAAAATCATGCAATAACCCTAACTAAGTCCTATTTTTTCATATTCACTATACTAATAACAAGTAAAGCAAAGAAATCTAATCTAGTGCTCACCAAAGCTTGTGGTACAATATGTGGGTTAGTAAACAAATAAAATTAAACATACATAAGATAATCCTAATTAAGTTATATATAGGTAAGACCCAAATGCATAGAGTAGAAAATTAATATTATTCAAAAGCCATTATTTATGCTATTTCTATCTACTAAAGAAAGGAACAAAGTTAGAGAATACTTACCTAAAAGATGAACCCATTGAGACTCAATCTCTCCCTTGGCCAAGGGTATTCAAAAGAGGTTTTTGAGGTTTGTAAGGATCACTAAAAAAGGCCAAATCATCTAAGACTAGATTATCCAATTAGAAACCCTAAGCTAAGACTCCTCAAGTAGAATGTTGGAAGAGTAGATTATAAAGAAACATAAATGAATAATAACTCTTGATGTCTCTTTAATAATGGAAAAATGGATGTGATTATATAGGCAAATATAACCCTAAACCCTTCCAAAAGTTTTGGTTGACAAGGTCAACCCAGTAGACCTAGTATCATTATTGATAAAAACTCACTAGGTCATGGGCTTCGTCAACCAAGAGCTTACTTAGAGCCTAAATTAGTTTTACTAATAAGAGTATAAGGTCGACCCAATTGACCTAGTCATGTAAAATATATAAATGGGTTTTAGGTTAGGAAAAGGGGTAATGAAGGTGGTAAAAGACTATAGGAATGTGTAAAGGAGGAGTAATAGCTTAGGGGAATATTTTAGGAGCTAGTTAGATTGGTAATAAGTGGAAATAAAGGATAACAATCATACAAAGCACTAATGTTCTACCCACCCCTTTATTGATGCACCCCTTAGGGCATGTACTCAAATAGATTGAGACTCGATGATTTATTTCAATATAAAAAACATCAATAATTGATTAAAGTGTGAAAATATTATGTGTATATAAGATGTATTTGACTGATTGACTACTCAGAGTAGATCTCAAATGTTGTATTAGTCAATAAGAATATAGAAGAAATCATAATCTACATTGATTTCAAATATATAAATAAGGCTTAACCCAAGGATGAATTTCCTCTACTAAACATTGACGTGATAGTTGACTCCATAGTTAGGTAGAAAATGCTTTCACTGATGGATAGACTCTCAAGATACAACTAGATCTGGATTATACCAAAAGACTAACATAAAATAATGTTCTCCACTCCATGGGGAACATTTTATTACTAGGTTATATTGTTTGGTCTCAAAAATGTTAGGGCCACATACCAATTATCCATGACCTTTATATTTATTGATATGATGCATGCCATTGTTGAAGACTATGTCGATGACATATTGGTGAAATTAAAGACCAGGGCTAATCATCCAATTTCACTAAGAAAAATATTTGAGAGGCTTAGTGAATAAAAAGTTAGACTCAATCTTAAAAAGTGTGTTTTTGGAGTTAATTTAAGAAAATTTATAAGCTTCATTGTGTCTTGCCAAGGCATTGAAGTTGATCCATCCAAAGCACAAGCCATTATCGAGATGCCACCACCTTCCAATTTAAAGTAAATGCATAGTTTTTATTACAAGATTTAGTCTATCAGATGCTTCATTTCTTAGATAATAAATTCCATCCATTTACACATTTTTTAAAGAAAGGTGTCACATTTCATTTGGATGATGAATGCCAGAAATCCTTCTAGCACTTCAAGAACTATCTTGCCAATATGCTCATTTTATTACCACATATGATAGGAAAGTCATTCTTACTGTATCTATCTACCATAGACAAAGACCTAGGGGAACTTATAGCTTATTATGACAATAATGGAAAAGAACATGCTATGTATCATCTAAGCCACACACTAGTCACATATGAACATAATTATACACCCATTGAAAAATCCTATTTAGCTATGGTCTTTTGTAGTTCAAAAACTATGACATTACATGTTAAAAAAAAAGACCATGGTCATTCCAAAATTAGATCCACTCAAGTATCTACTATCTAAGATAGCTTTACAAGGCCACATGGCTAAATGGATCATGCCTCTTAGCAAGTTTGAGATCAAATACGTCAATCAAAAGGCTATCAAGGGATAAGTACTTACAAATCAACTTGCTAAGTCTCCCATTGTAGATACTAAACCTCTAACTTTTCAATTCCTAGATGAGTCTTTTATGACCATCATTGAAACACTTCTTGAGGAGTAGCATTGGAAGCTATATTTTGATGGATTATTCACATCACATGATCAAGGACATACCTATTGCTTATTACACCATAGGGGATATTATCCTTAAATAATTCCATATCAGCTTTCCTTGTACCAACGACATGGTCAAATATGAATAACTTATTTTAGGGATTCAATAGGCAATACAATGGAATATAAAACATATTAATGTTTATGGTGATTTTCAATTAGCTTACATACAAATTTTAGGCCAAAGATGACAAGTTGGTGCCATACAAGGCCATGGTTGACACTCTCAAATAGAAAATTGCTGATATACATTTTGAACACATACCAAGGGATAGTAATAGAAAAACAAGTGTCATGGCCACCATTGGCTCTTTGATCCATCATACCGACAAAGCAAAAGAATATCAATTCCTTGTTGAAAATATTCTTGTACTAGACCATGAACCTTAAACCATCACAATGATCTGTGATATTGTTGGTCCCAAATCTATATGGTATTCACACCTTCTTACCTACGTTCATGACCACATTATACCACTAGACATATCATGAAAACAAATCAAGGCCTTTATCCACCATGCCACATGATATACGTTACTTGGACCAACCCTTTACCACCATAAATTTGATGAAACTCTTCTTCATTATTTAAATTTGACATAATCAACATTAGAGTTATATGAAGTTAACAAAGGAGTATGTGGAGCCCACGTAAGTGGGGCTGTCCTAGCCAAAAAGATCATATATACTGGTTATTATTGGCCAACTATGGATGCAAATGTAGCTACGTATGTTAAAAGGTATGATAAATGTCAATGACATGCCAATTTGATTTATACCCCAGCCAAAACATTGAAACTAATGCTTACACCATGGACATTTTCTACATGGGGCCTCAATTTCATTAGGAAGATTAACCCAATCTCTTCTAATGGACATAAACACATCCTTACCACTACTAAATACTTCACTAAGTGGGTTTAAGCTATAACCCTCACATGAATGGAAATAAAATTTCCCTATTCATCTTCAACCATCTCATTTTCTATTATGGTATCCCCTCTGACATTATATATAATAATGGTGGATCATTCAAGAATAAGGATGTCAAATCACTATTTGTCAAGTATAACATTACTCAACATTTTTCTAGCACATATTGTCCACAAGGTAATGGGTAAGTAGAAGCATCCAATAAAAACATAATCAACATCATTAAAAATATTGTTAATGATGCCAACCATGACTAAAAACTCTAAATATTTCATGCCCTTTTGACATACCACACTAATTATCATACCCCAATTGGAGCCACTTTATATTCCCTAGTTTATGGCACTGAGGCCATTCTTCCCATTGAGGTCAAGTTACCTTCTTTATGCATTTTGCTAAAGCATGTGATGGATGTTGAATATTATTGAGTATTCTACCTAAAATATTTGAAGCTACTTGATTAAAAATTCATGGTCATTGTTAAAAACCTTCAAGCATACTAGAATTGACTATGTGGCCACTACAACCAACATGTCAAACATAAAGAATTTGAACTCGGTGATCTTATTCTCAAATAAAACCAATAGAATACCAAAACTAAGAATAATCACAAGGATAAGTTCAAACACAACTGGATAGAACCTTCTATCATTATTACAAACTATAGATCCAGAGCATACAAGCTCGCTACACTAGATGGGGATGAACTTGATGAGTCAATAAACATTATACACCTCAAGCATTACTTCACTTGAAAGACTTGAAGTATTATCTATGAGGTCCATTTATATTGTAACATAATGTCAACATAATTCTTTATACCATATGCCCCATACCATTATACAATACCTTTCCTTTCGACCAAAGTCATTTTAACCCTCCCTTCCCAATCCCTTTGACCTTAGTTCTACTCTATTGGTTCTATAGGCAGTTTCAACAAGAAGATTTCAATCATGTTTCAATAGTTGATTCAATATTTTAGATAGAGGCTATATTTTAAAATAGTTTAATAGTGGTTTGGAAGTTGAATCCTTTATTCCTTATTTCATTCTATTCATGTACTACTAATTATAACTACCTTGGGAAAATCAAAGTACCATCATTGTGCTATTAATTATAACCACCTATGGGAAAATTAGTATCATTAACATATGATGTTGTTTCCTAATTATAACCACCTATGGGAAAATTAAGAACAACACCTTTATCATGCCTTGAAGTCCCACCTTTCCATTCGTATGTTGTACTATGCCATTTGGCTACTTTTCCTAGTTTATGAATTTGATGCTACCTAGTCATATTCCTTCACTATAAAGTAGAACTAAAGTAACTTGAGGTCCCATCTTGAGACTATGTAGGTAGTATTTGATTCACATTGAGGTCAGCTCAGTCACCCCTTTACCATACTCTCACATTTTTGTAAGTAATTTCATGTTTGAATGCTCTCACCATTTTGTGAGCAATTTTAGTTTTCATGCTCTCATAATTTGTGAGTTGGACCATTTAGTATCTCATCATTCTCAATTAAGTTAAGATACTCTAAAAATACCAAAAACATTTGTAAAAATACCTATAAAATATTAAACATCACCAAATCAACCATTTCTTTGCCTTAAGGATTTTAGGATCCCTAGCGAAGTCACAAAAAATAACTTGTCATTTAATTTCCCCATCCTTACTGGTCTACATCCCATGATTGTCCATTTTACAAAACCATTCCCATATTACTCTATAACACAATTATGCTTTTATCAATCATCATTTTTATTCTATCTCATATCCTAAGAGAACTACATTTGACCTAAATTTTTTGTTGGATCTTGTGTATATGGAGCTATGTAGGTAGCATCTACTTACCTAGTGCATTTGGAGTTAGCTCATCCACCCCCTTCCTTTTATTTTATTCCCCTATTTTGTTTGTTTGTTTGATTATCTCTATATCCTAGGGGAACTATTCATCATCTCATTATGTCCTTTGCTCTAACATTGTAATTAATCATTGTTTATTTTTGTTTCATTTTATTTCTCTTTGATTTTCTTTGTTCTTTCTTTTCTTGGTGTTTTTTTATTTGTTTATTTACCTATTTATTTTCTTTCTTTTTTTTTACCTTGATTCAGTCCATGTACATTCATTAGGTCTTTCCTTACACATTATTTTTGAATCCGTCCATATTCATCTATCAATATTGTCATCATGGTTTTTATCATTGGTGAATTATTTTGACTTGTTTATTGGATTGAATATTAGTCCTTATGCATATTTTGTATCATGATTCCTACCATCATGTGCTACAACAAAAATTAACCCATGAAGTCTTACTAGCATGAGACCGTGGTACTCCTTGGCACCTAAAAAATTCTTGACCAAATCATTCCAAATATAGAGAAATTAAGTCATGACATAAATTTAATCCCTACTAGTTAGGATATGCATCTCCATGCTAATAGGTTACCCAATTCATCTTTCTCCTTTGTACCAATTTATCATCATCAAGGTACCAATGATTAACACTGCCTCTAGGCAAATCATTATGTATTACCCCACTTGTGATGCTAATTATTCTAAGTATATTTGTTAGAATTATTGTGTATCATCCCACATGTATATCTAATGATTATAATTTTTTATGGGTAAATCATTGTGCTAGAAATATGATTGTCATTGATGTCAAAAATGACATTATGAGCATGCTATTGATGTTCAAGACTAAGTATTATGATTTGAGAATATGAAAGGGGTCCTATCAAAGGTTAAGGATGATTGGAATTATTGTGGTCATGAGTGGAATTCATTCAGTTCTTCATATTGATCATCTAGACATTTTGGGTCTATGATAGGAAAATCTACGAAAGTAGTTTGCTAACATCATCATTGCCACATGTGGATGGGTCTAGGGGAGTTGGTCATATGGTTGTGATTACATTAGTGATACTTATTATGTGATCTATTTGAAGTCATGCGATGAAGTAAAACTAAAGATATGGGGATGCAAAGTTGGCTACTTAGACATAATTTACTAAGTTACAACACTTAGCCAAATTTGCAAAAGGATTAAACAGATCCAAGTAAGCATATTTATGAGGTCAACATTGACACATATGTTTATAGGATAAAATGATCATATGGGTTTATTAATTTTTATGCATAGTTTTTATGTGCCAAATATTAGGTCACACAACATAGCATGATAAAAGATACATTTGATCAAAGTTGGGTTCCCAGGAATTTTGATAGTGTTTTACAACACTTGGTCAAATTTGTAGGTTGAAAGATAAATCTATGTAGGCACTTTGATGATGCCATATATTACACATATAAAGACTTTAGGACCAAATGGATATATGGATGGAATCACGTATGTAAGAGGATCTTATGTGTTAAATTGTAGGTCATGCAACTAAGTGTGACAAGAGTTATGCAAGAATAAAGATGGCCTTTCAGGCAAGTTTGAGGCATAGATAAATCTATGATAGAATAATCTGAGTGAGTAAATTTATGGCATTATATCTCACATGTGAAAAATATTTAGGAATAGATGAGCATATGTGTTTATTCATTATCATGCCTAGTTTATATGGTCCAAATTTTAGACCAGATGGTTGAGTGAAGCAAAATATATGAAGGTGCAAAGTTAGCCCTCTAGGCATAATTGAGATGGTTCCCATACTTAGACAAATCTGCATAAAGTAAAGTTTGAGCAAGTCTCAAAGAGATTAATAGATAACATTGGCCCCAAGATACTAGGATGAAGTAATATGAAGATAGGTGGTCAAAGTTTAAAGCTTGATTAATGGCTATCACTTAATCATACATTGGAGACTCAATAAAGCATAGAAAAATTAATTTATCAAAGGGACCTCTGAGTAAATGTTTGAATGACAAGTGTCACAATCATAGAGACTACATAGTGAATCAATAAAGCAATTTAAACTCAAAAGGTCAATGAGTAATGCATGATTACCAAGTGTCTCGATAGTGAGAACTGACAACAATGTGCAAAAGATATACACTAATACCAAGTGTCACATTCTTGAGAGCTAAGCAAAGATAAAGATTGAGCTTGTCAGAAGATTTGATGGTGAGTGGGAGATTATGTAAATGATATCTAATGGATCAAGTGGACTTAATGGGATAAAGTGCTTAAGGTTTAACAACATAGTGGTGAGTTAAATATTGAGCAATTTTAAGAAGATTGGCAGAGCATAAACATTCCAAATACTTAGGAAGTACTGAAATGGGATAAAGAGATCAACATTTAATGTTAAGATACAAGTAAATATATTTCTAGTATGAAGATCTAATGACACACAAAAGATCAAATCAAGAAGATCAATAGACACATTTTAAATTTGAATAGTTAAAGGCCAAAAGTGTATAAGATCTAATGGAGAGTGCGAGCCTATTAGAGATCAATCAAATGGATGCATTTTAAAGTTGAGATATTTGAATGAAGACCATAAAATGATGGTATCAAATGTAAGATCAATGATTAATATTTAAATATATGTTTATTCTAATGGTCAAGTGCAAGAACATGCAACATGCAAATAGGCCATGAATCATGACATAGATAATGAATTTGATTGCTGTAATCAATAAAATCTATGTAAATGTGCATGTGCATCAAAATTGGAGTTTATACAATGCTATAAATAGTAATGAGACCAAGAATCATGGTGGTGGTACATGAGTTATAGATGGGGGAAACTTACAATTTAAAAGATAATGAATTGAGTCTAGAATAGAGTGTGATGTGTTTGTAAACAAGTGTGAACACAATGAAACTATGGAACCCTAGATCAAATGATTATACACACACACATACACACACACAACATCTAGGTTACAAGTAGATGCTGTTGGAGCTATTGCTATTACTGATTGAGAAGATTTGAATAAAGAGAGAGGTAGAGAGAATTTTTTTAAGGAAGTATGTCAAATAGAGATATATAGAGACACAAAAGTAGAGAGGTAAAGTGGACTAAAATTGAGATAAAGTATATAGCATGAACAATTGTAGATTAGACATATAATAGAGAATAGAAGATTAGATTATTTTATGAATCAACATTATAATTTGAAGTTGTAGCTTCATAATAGATCTGATTTGTTGGTTCCATTAGACAAGGTGAGTTAGTGCTCAGTTAGGAAGTGGGTGCTTCCTTAGAGTTAAAGCTCTTAAATCAGGGGATTAGTGTCTCCTTAGGGTTTTTACCCTTAAACATTATAATAAATGAGGTTATTTATTATGAGGCTAGATTAGAATGGTAGATTTTAACATCTATTCTCATGGTGGTTTTTCCCATATTGGGTTTTCCATAGTATATCTTGTGTTATGTGTTTTTGTGTGTGTGATCTCTACATTTAGTTTTAATATTCATTAAAAAGGTTTTGAAAAGGACTAAGTTAATAAATATACTACTTCACCCCCCTCTCAATATCTATTTATGTTCTAATAATTAGTATGAGAGCCCTAAATCTATAGAAGAAGCTTAATCAACTCAGGTAGATCTTGGGGCAGTGAACACAAATGGCTAGTCAAGAAGGATCTTCATCAAACAAAGCACCTCTCTTTGATTTATCAAACTATGCATTTTAGAGAATAAGAATGGAAACATATTTATCATCATTAGGGTTTAATGTGTGGGTGTCTATGGTAAATGGATATATATCCCCTGTTATAACTCCTACTGATCAGGTTGCCAAAAAGGCATATGAGAGCAATGTCAAGGCAAATAATGCTATTATTTATGGATTATCAAACTTAGATTTTATCAAAGTGATGCATAGTAAAAATTCACAAGATATATAGAATAAACTAGATATAATCTATGAAGAAGATGATAAGGTAAATTTTGCCAAGCTATAAATGTATAAAGGCAAGTTTAAAAGCCTTAAAATGAATGAGTAAGAGAAAATTGCAAACTATCTCCTCAGAGTGGATGAAATAGTCAATGCAATCAAAGGCCTTAGAGAAGAGATGAAAGAATTAGTTATTTTATAAAAGGTCTTAATATATCTACCATCAAGATATGACTCTAAAATCTCTGTAATAAAGAAAGTAAGAGATCTAGATAAACTCACAGTTGATGAGTTGCATGGAACCTTCACTACATATGAGATGAGAATGGGAAAAGTAGACAATTTGAGGAAAGAATATACATTCAAAGTAGCCAATAAATTAAAATCAAAATCAAAATCATCCTCATCCAGATCTGAGGAGACTAATGAAGAAGGAGCCAACTTTGTCAAAAGATTGAGAAGAGGGTCTAGAAATTATAAATGTAAGTTACCCTTTAAATGCTTTAATTATGGTATAGTAAGACATTTTACTACTAAAAGCCCTTATAAAAAGAAGGATAACACTAAGCAAGAAGATATTAGTAAAAAGGTGAAACCTCACTATTCCAAAAAGAATAAATTCTTCAAAAATAAGATAGGCCTATACACAAAAAAAGATAGTGATTCATTGGATGATAGTGATAGTTTAGATGATGAACATGACTATGCCTCTATGGTTGAGGAAAAGGAAGTCCTATTCATGATAATAAGATAAAATTTTATGGATCAAGAATAATTTGAAGACTTAGATGAAGAATAATAAGGAGAAGTGGATCTAGAGTGTGAACTCATCTATACTTTAGAGGAAATTGACAAGTTGAGAAAAGAGAGCTCTAAATAGAAAAATCTTGGACAAAAGGAAATTGAGAAAATGTCCAAAATTATTAAGAAATATGATCAGATGGTGGTAAGCCTAAAGACACAAGTTTAAGAGGCTAAAATAATGTATTCAAACTTGAACTATAATCTAAATTTTATGAGTGCATGAAGTTAGAAGTAAAGATAGTGGCTTTGAGAAAAGAGCTTGAGAAACCTAAAGGACAACTAGACAAAAGTCTAAAGTTGATAAGAGGATCAGACATTCTTGATGAATTGATCAACTCTCAAAATCCTTCCAAAGAGAGATCATGTGTTGGTTATGGAAAAGGAAAAATTTCCATAAGTAGTACATCTACTAACCTATATTATAACTTTAAAGCATAAGGAGAATCTAGAGCAAAGAAAGAGAAGGCTTACAAGGATATAAAGATAGACTCAAACATAAATGATGTGAAGAAAGCTGAAGGAGAAAAAAAACCTGAAGAAAAGAAGAAGACAAAGGTAACTGATGCAGATGAATACACAAAAATGAGAGACTTGAAGAAGTTAGAGTTTAGAAGAGCTCCTTATGCTGCACCAAGAAATGCTATGACTAGGTATTCCTCATCTTTCTATGATTATTATTATATCTATAATCATTTTAGTCATAAGGCTAGTAATTGTAGAGTTTAATCTACAAGGAGAACTAAATTTTTAAGCAAAAATTCATTTGCACCCTTGTGAGATACAAATGTAATATGCTATAATGACAATAGTTTTGGTTACATAGCTAAACAATGTAGAACAAACTTTGTAAGGCAAAAAATACAAATTAATAATAAAGGCATGCCTTCAAGTGTGAATAAAGGCTCACAAGTATCTGAAAAGGAGAAAAAGGAGCCAAATAAGAAACCCAAAGATGTGTAGATAATGAAAAATCAACCTATGATTGCTCAAACTACACTTTATGCCAAGGATTAGAATTTATGGGTAATAGATAAAGGCTGCTCAAATCATATTACTAGTGACAATATCAAGTTCATCGAATTGAGAAAATGTAAGGAAGGATTTGTCAGCTTAGGAGACAACACAATAGTAAAGATCAAAGGTAAAGGAGCCTTGAACATAGATGGAAAACTTCCTACACATGATGTCATTTATGTTAAAGGATTGAAGAATAATATACTAAGTGTCATCCAAATGTGTGATAATGGATATAAGGTCACATTTGATGTAGAAGGCTAAAAGTTAAAGAGATATAGAAGAATAGTCATAGAAGGGAAAAGGACTGAAAGCAATATCTAATATCTTGTTGAAGTGAATGGTAATAGCTACTTGATGGGAAATATTGAAGAGAGTTGGTTATGGCATAGAAGGATAAGTCATGTTAACTTTGATAACCTAGTCAAAGTAAGAAAAAATAAGTGTGTCAGACATATTCCCAAGATAACCAAACCTTTAGACACTACTTTTAAGGAATGTCAACTAGGAAATCAAACAAGGGTCAGATTTCAAACAAAAGAGTATGCAACTACAAAGCCTTTAGAATTAGTTCATACTGATCTTTGTGGTCCTACTAAGACAATATGATCTAAAGGAGAGAGATACTTCATGTTAATTGTAAAATGACTACTCAAGAATGAAATGGGTAACCTTTTTGAAGGATAAGTCACAGACATTTGAGAGATTTAAGATATTTAGAGCCATGGTGGAGAATGAGATTGGATAAAAAATCAAATGCTTAAGATCTGATAAAGGTGGAGAATTCAACTCAAATGAGTTTATAGATTATTATGAGAAGCATGGGATCAAAATGCATTACTCTGTAGCAAGGATTTCACAGTAGAATGGATTTATTGATAGAAAGAAAAGGATAGTCAAAGAGATGGCTAGAACAATGATAAAAGAGGCCAAGTTACTTGATAGATACTGGGGAGAAGTAGTCCAAATAGTAGTATACATATTGGATAGAGTTCAACTGAGGGTAAATAGTGACAAAACTCCTTATGATTTATGGTATGGAAATCCTACCTCTATTAAGTACTTCATAGTGTTTAAAATAAAATGCTACATTAAGAGAAAGGAAGATAAATTGGGAAGCTTAGAATCAAGATTATGATGAAGGAATATTTCTTGGTTATTCCACTCAAAGCAAAGCCTATATTTGTTATAATAAAAGGCTACATAAGATTGTAGAGAGCATCAATGTCAAGGTTGAATAAGAATTGAAACATGTTTAACTCGACAAGGAAATTAGTATTGAAGAATTAGATCTTAAAGAAGTAGATAATGAAGAGGCTGAGGAAATGAATTAAAAGGCACCTCTAATGTTTGTTCAAAAGGATATTCCTAAAGAGCAAAAAATTGGCAATAAGAATAAAGGAGTTTAGACAAGGAGAAAAGCTTTAATTTAAAAAGAGAAAGTAAGTTTTGCTCTAACATCTAAAATTGAGCCTAAGTACTATGTTAAAGCTAACAAGGATGAGAATTGGCTAAAAGCCATGGAAAAAGAACTAAGTCAAATTGAAAATAACAAAATTTAGAAATTAGCTCCAAGACCTTTGAACAAGAATGTGATAAGTACAAAATGGTTTTATAGAAATAAGCTCAATGAGGTTGGAGTTGTTATAAGGAATAAATAATTATTGGTGTGCAAAGGATATGTACAAGTTGAGGGCATAGATTTTGAGGAAACATTTGCTCTATTTGCTAGATTGAAAGCTATAAGATTGTTTATGTCATTCTTTGTTTACAAGAAATTCAAAGTTTATCAAATGAATGTTATGTTTACTTTCTTGAATGGGAACCTAGAAGAGGAATTTTACATAGAACAACCTAAAGGTTTTCAATTATCAAAGGAAGAAGATTATGTGTTTAGATTGAAGAAATTTTTGTATGGTCTAAAATACGCACCTAGAACATGGTATTTAATATTTGACCAGTACCTGCAACAACAAGGTTTCAATAAAGGATGTGTAGACAATAATGTATACTTTAAATTATAAGGTGATCATATGTTGATTATTTTTTGTTTATGTAGATGACATCATATTTGGTGGTAGAAATAAAAAATGTGGAAATAATTTGCTACACAAATGCAAAGTGAGTTTGAGATGTCTATGCTAGGATAACTTTCTTTATCCCTTAGTCTACAAATATGAAAAACTAATGAAGGGATATTTATATCCCAAACTAAGTATGTAAAGGAAATGATCAAGAATTTTGGAATGGAAGATAGCAAATGAGTTAGTACTCCCATGATAACTAGATGTAAGTTGAGCAAAGAGGATGAGTCCCTTGATGCAAATAAAATTATGTACAAATCAATGATAGGTAGTTTTTTATACCTAACTACATCAAGACCAAATATCATGAAAATAGTCTCTATGGTTGAAATATTTTAGGCTACTCCTAAAGAATCACATGTTAATGTAGTGAAAATGATCTTTACATACATCAAGAGCATAATTGACTATGGCCTATGATATCCTATAATTAAATATTTCACTTTGACAACTTATACAAATGTTGATTGGGTAGAAAGTGTGGATGACAAAATAAGTATTAGTGGTGGTGCATTTTTTCTTGGAAATAGACTTGTTTCATGGCTGAGCAAAAAGAAAGAGTTAGTTAATCTTTCTATAGTAGAATTAGAGTATGTTGCAGTAGTGGCGTGTTACACTTAAGTCTTGTGGATGAAGAAAACACTAAAATACATCAAGGTAGAGTACAAGTCACCTATATCTATTCTTTTTGATAATTAAAGTACTATTAATATATCAAAGAATCTAGTGATGCATTCTAAAACCAAACACATATCAATCAAGTATCACTTCTTAAGAGAGAGGGTTGTAGATTAAGAGGTCACAATGGAGTATGTACCAACTAAGGATTAAATTTTAGACATTCACCAAACCTCTTCCCAAGGAATAATTTGATTATCTAAGATAGAAGTTGGGAGTGGTGGCTCACACATCACATCACTAGATCCTAGTGATAGGGCATGAGCTTAGGGGGAGTCTCATAGAAGCTTTATTAATCCCTGGAAGAAGATAGAAAAGGAAACTCAGGTATGCATACTTTTGAAAAGTTCTAATGAGTTGATGGTTGTAGATTCTTGGTCCTTAATATGATAAAGGGGGAGAAACATTTATACAAATAGTTAGAAAGGGCCCCTTTTCCATTGATGTCAAAGGGGAGAAGAAGAGTAAAATGCTCTCTACAAAAGTTTGGAGAAAAAGTGCAAATGTCAAAGAAGAAGTAGAGCAAGTGTCCAAGTTGAGTATTAGAAAAATGTTCTATTGCCTAAGGGGTAGAAAGTTTGGTATAAATAGTTTTAGTTTATACTCATCAAAAGCCAATGCAAGTAATTCTAGAGAAAAAGTAGAATATTAGAAGAACAGAGCATTTAGTTTGCCATCAATGACAAAGGGGGAGATTATTGAAAATATGATTGTCATTGATGTCAAAAGGGACATTATGAGCATGTCATTTATGCTCAAGACTATGTATTATGATTTGAAAATGTGTAAAAGGTCCTATCAAAGGTCAAGGATGATTGGAATGCTTGTGTGTATGAGTGAAATTCATTCAATTCTTCATATTGATCATCTAGACATTTTGGGTCTATGACACAAAAATTTGAGAAGGAAATTTGCTAACATCACCATTAACATGTGTGGATGAGTCTGGGGGGGTTGGTCATATGGTTATGATCACATTAGTCCTTAGTTGTTATACACCAAATTTGAAGTCATATGATGAAACACAGTTGAATACATGGGGATGAAACATAGTTGGACATAATTTACTAAGTTATAACACTTAACCAAATTTTTAAAAGGGCTAAACAAAGCCAAACAAGTATATTGATGAGGTCAACAGTCACACATATGAAGGTTTCAGAACAAAATGATCATATGGATTTGTTCATTTTTGTGCCTAGTTTCTATGTGCTAGATCTTAGGTCACACGATGTACCATGACAAATATGCTTGGGAAAAGTTGGGCTCCCAAGCATTTTAACAATGTTTTCCAACATAGTCAAATTTTTAGGTTAAAAGATAAAGCTAAGTAGGCATTTTGATGATGCCTTATATTACACATATAAGACATTAGGATTAAATGGATATATGGATGGAATCCCCTATGTAAGGGGATATTATGCACTAAATTTTAGGTCATATGACTAAGTGTGGTAAGATTTATACAAGAACAAAGTTGGCCTTCTAGGAAAGTTTGGGGCATAACTAACTCTATGATAGAATAATCTAAGTGAGAAGATTAATCACATTATATCTCACATGAAAAAATATTCAAGAAAAATTGAACATATGGGTTTGTTCATTATCATACCTAGTTTATATGATCTAAATTTTAGACCAGGTGGCTGAGCGAAGAAAAAGATATGAAGGTTAAAGTTTAGCCTTCCAGGCATAATTGAGATGGTCCCCATACTTAGATAAATCTGCACAAATTAAATTTTAAGTAAATATCAAAGAGATAAATGGAGCACATTGGCTCCAAGATACCAAGATGAAGTGAGATGAAGATATGTGGTTGAAGTTTAAAGTTTGATCAATAGATAATTCTTAATCATACATTAGAGATCTAATGAACTGTAGAAAAGTCAATTTATTAAAGATATATTTGAGTAGATGCACTAATGACAAGTGTCATAATCATGAAGCCTACATAGTGAATAAATGAAGTGATTTAAAGACAAAAGGTCAATGAGCAATGTAATATTACTAAGTGTCTCAATAGTGGTAACTGATAGGAATGTGTGGAAGGCATGTGCTAATGCCAATTGTCACATTCTCAAGAGCTAAACAAAAATAAAGATTGAGCTTGTTAAAAGATTTGATAGTGAGCAAGAGATCATATAAAGGAGATCCAAAAGAGTAAGTGGAATCAATGGGATAAAGTGCTTGAGGTTTAATGACATAGTGGTGAGTTAAAGACTGAGCAAGCTCAAGTTAATTCCTAAAGCTATAAATATAAGGCCTTGCCTATTAGACTAATAAGCTATTTTGGTGAAAATTTATTATGTACAAGTGAATTCAAAGCTTTGATAAGAGTAGTGTTATAATTCTCAAATATTAAGCCAAGCCACATCAAAGCCAAGGTGACAAGGAGAGAACGAGCCACATAATATCTATTTTCAAAGACTTCTTGATTCACATGCTAAGAAAGGCATTCAACAAAGCCATTTCTTCCAAGGAAGGTAAAAGAGTTGTGTCTTTTATGTTTTTGTTGTGCTTCATTTAGTTTTTGTTACTAAGCTCTCCTTAGTGTCTAGACTAGAGGTGTTAGGCATTTAGTGTGTTCATTTCATTTATTTTATGAGAATAGCATAAGACTAACCTCCCCTCTATGCCAAATTCCTAGTTCACACTAGTCATTTCACTTTGATGAATTTAGAGAATAAAGGTGGCAGGGGGGGGGGTAATGTCACCTAAAAATGACACTTGATTGATAAGAGTGCTACTTGAGACCACATATCCCTAGCTTAACCATAGACCTATCCTATGGCTCATTTTTACACTTATCCATCTTTCATATAGGACATAGGCATCCTTAGTCATCCCTAAAGTAGTCTTAGACCCTCATTCTTGTATCTTGGTCCTGCATGCCTGTTGATGCCTAAAATTTTATTCTCAATAAACAACCCCCTATGGGAAGCTTTATAGACGTGGGACTAAAATTAATATCTATGAAGCAACCTCTGGGATTTTAGAAGCTGGATCTTCAAATAATTAGTGAAGAAAAGGGGAATAAGGAAATGCAAAAAAACTAAAATGAAACTATCTAAGGTGATGCACCAAAATTCTTAATGTATCATTCCTAATTATTGAATAAAATAGCTTGGACTCTTTAAAAAATTACAAATAATTTAATAGAGCATATGCATGATTTAAATCCTATAATATAAACAAAATCCAACACTATAGAAGAAAATAATATTAATAATAGATATCAATTATTTCCACACATAATTTAACACAGAACAACATGTCCTCTTCATTTTGGGCATAAAAAAAAATACAAAGGCCCAAAGGCACACTATAAAATATTTAATCGTTCCCTTAATGGGCACCTACTAAGGTCTAAGAATGAAAAACAATAACCAATGTTATTTCTATTAAAAATAAAACTATTATAATGGTTATTCTCTGGTAACAGTCATGAAAACAAAAACTATTATCTAACTACCATCCAACCCTTTATAAAAGAAAGAAATCCAAAATATATAGGCATGATAACTTAGCTTGATGGATTTTTTAAGACAAAAAGAATAAAAAAATAGAACCTAACACTCACATTCATGATGAGGCCATTGCAATTGAAAATGAGAGCTTTAGCTCATAAGTATAGACGGTCCTCAAATCTTGGATATGGTGTAAACTTAATGCCTCATGATTCCCTTGATGCTAAGAATAAGTGTTATAGTGATTTGTGTCTCTCTCTAAACTTCTTATAGAATTATTACTAGAAATAGGGCCTACTTCTATCAATCAATGGTGTAGCTCCAAGATCTGACAAAAAAAACCTTGCCTTAGATAAGCACCCTAACAACATGTGGCACAAGGGAATGTCTCTTAAAGATAAAGATACCCATGGGTCCCATTAATTTAAAAAAAAAATGGCACACCTTTTTATTATAAATTAACTCCCTTTGATCCCAAGGAGTGATGTGATGCCATGTGGTGAGTTGGCACTCCTCTTAGAGGAATCAATAACTCTTTTGTGAAGGATGAGTGCAGGGGTGCCACATGGCACTAGTAGAAGGAGTCAAGAATTAGCCAAAAATTAAAAGGGGAAACCTAAGGGAAAATAGGAGGATGATACTTGATCCACCCAACTCTTTAATATTGCCCATAATGAAAATCTAACTCCTCCAAAAAAACTTCAAAATGTGGATTAGATCCATAGTTCTTGGTGAATTACAGAGAAATCTACCTATAAATGAAAGAACCCAAAAAGTCTGGTTTCACAGATCAGTCTATGTAAAACTATAAAAAGTAAAGGCTCATAAAAATTATAGCTTTTGAAGAGTGGTGTTTAATGGCATCAAATTTACCTTTGAAGGTAGAGCTTTATTTTTCAGAGCCTCAGAGACTCTATCCAAATCAATTATCGCCTTGAAGGAGATATTACTTAGACCTTGTACAACCACTCACATTTGAAACTCAAGATAGGTAAGAGGTTATATAATAGTATCCACTTAAAATATGTTTGACACTTGACCTAGGGCCACAAATATGGTCTGGTCATTTTGATTCATAACTAATAGCTCTTTTGTCTTATCCTCTAAAAGGACCATGTTATCTATAAGGAATGGGGAGGGGAGTCCTAACTAAACCAACTATTCAATGTGTCCCTTCATATACTAAACCAATTATTCCAAGGAATTCAAAAATGCCTTGAATTTTGATGCAACCTTGTTATAGATCAAGAATTCATTGACCTTGATCGTCACCTACCTTATATTAGCCACCCCTTCTACTTGGAGTATCTCATCCATTATTCTATACAACTTTTGGACTAAGAGCCCTGAATCTTGGACCTTAGGGGATAAGAAGTTAAGGACCTGATCCATAGACGTGCTCACTTGTGTGCTTAACCATTATGAGTTTGTAATGAACCTAAACACTGGCTTCAAGTTTGAGGCCACATTATTTATCCTGTATCAATATGAAACATATAATTTTTAAATCATTAGGATAATGTCTATGGTTTGGGAGTGAGTAGTGATGTTATTCTTTAGTTGATAGATATCCAAGTCCTTGGCTTAAGAATCTTGCTATATTTTTTGTAGCATGCTCATAGAGTCCAAGAGATTCTTATGAGTCTATGTGAGTAATATTTATTTTTATTGAAGCTTATTTTCTATAACCTCTTTTTCCATTTTTATGCCATTCACCTCTACCTTCATCTTTGATATGTGGATCTACAATTGGGATCTTTGGTTTGATTCTAATTGAAATATCTCATAGGTGATATAACTCTGTAAGTCATATCTCATCTTTGTGAGCTTTGTATATTTGGCTTTGGCTTCTGAATTTAGGTGGTTGACTATGGCTTTAATTCTTATGAGTTCTTGCTCCTTCTTCTCTAATCGATGGCCTACCTTGAAGTAGTCCATTATTATGGACTTTTGGGTCTCTTCCATGAGTTTGACCTTATCATGTGGCCTCACCTAGTTGAAGTTTAGGTTGATGATGTGGATCGAGTAATCTCTCAACTATATCTACTCTTGGGGCTTGATTACTATTGACATTATGTGCACAATCATCAAAGATTACTATACATGGTCAAAGAATGACTATATGTGTGGTACCATTGGGGCCTTGGCCAATTTTACTCTTCTCTTTTCTACCTAGGGTTCTCAATCCTTCTTCATAGTCTCTAACTACTGGTGGAATTATTCTTATGATTGAATAATTTTCCTACAAAAGGAGATCCCTATAGTAATCCAAAAATTATGATCACTTGTTATTATAAAGTAGCAGACATTGTTCCCTTGGGAATGAGTGAGTGAATGGTTAATGTGTAAGATAAGAAGGGTGGGAGGCCACATAGAGGGATTGTGGGTGATTGCACCAAGATGGATGTATTTATGGTGGATGAAGATGAAGGAGTAAAAAGTGACACAAGCATGGTGGATGGTTGAGTGGTGACTAAGGTGGAAATGGTAGAAGGAAAAGAAGAAGTGAATAATGAAGAAGAATTATAAAGGAGAGGGTGAGTAAAATGCACCTTTTTTTGATTTAGCTCAGGAGGAGAACTAGAAACTTGATCCTCAAAGCCAAGTTGAGATACCCTACTTTGGGCTACTTTATAGTGGCCTGCACCTTCTACTCAGGAGCTTCGTATAAAAGAGGGGGTCAAGATGTAGGCCTCTAAATTAAGGAAATTTCCTCTTCTTCACCTTAGGGGGTATCCTCTTCTTCTTCTGATAAAATCTCTTCTTTTGACCAAGCATCTCCCTCATGATACTCATCCCATATGTTTTAAAATTGCTCATCAATATCCAACTCCTCAAAATTTACCTCCATCTAGCTGATTTATTTCTTATAATTCTAATAGGCTTCCATTTGTTCCTTTCTCTATCCCCTCTAGAAGAGCTACACTCTTAAACCCTTGGTCATGAGCTTTGTGGGATCAAAATCCTAGATTGGTTTATAGAAAGACTCTGATGACTAGTAGGTGTTTGAGGGGATATTTGATAGATCAACATAATTCTTAATGTCATCTACCATCAATGAATTTTTCTCTTTCAAGTATGTTCAAGGCTCAAAAATGAAGGGGGTGGTAGTCTATAGAGTGGCTATGTGGCTAGTCAGGTCGTAACTCTATTGATCATTAATTTGATCTAGGCCAAGCTCTACCATTTTGAGCATAAGCAAACACTCCTAAGATCTCCTCATAACTATAATGCCCCCCCTTGAAAAGGGGATGTCATATATAGCCCTCTTCTTTTAACCTATACCATATACTAAATTTATCATGTCAAGATGATAGGCTAACTCCAGGGCTAAGGTCTTATCTATGAACATGCAAGGGAGTTAGAATGGATCTTCCTTGAATCTATGGACCCTAATGAGGGTAAAGTGGGATCTAAAGAACCAGTCACATGGAATTTTTTAGTTAGTGAGCCATGCTCTCTAGTGGCCTATCATCTAGAAGGTAATAACTTCTTGATTGACATTGATCATGACTAGGGATAATAATCACTCTACAAACTCATGGTAATTATGCATGACTAAAAAGATGTGGGTCCATGTGGATATGGGGATTACCATATAGGGATATGTTACCATCTTTATTGAGTTGATGGTAACATATGGTGAAAAGAATCTAGTGCTTTGGTAAAGGATTTATTATCACTTAGACTTTCACCCTTTGATGAAATGTCTCAGCTCTCCTCATCCAAGTGGAATAATTGAAACACCTCTAGGCTATGGGTAGCCTAAGAATGAGGTAAATATCTAGATAGGGCTAGTTCCCCTGATGTACCACTTGTAGATCACTAATATAACTATGATTGCAAGGAAAATGGAGAGAAAATTGAAAGTAAACTATCCTAAAGGATATGTTACACCAAATTAGTTGATGGATACCATCTAGCTACATGTCACACATGAGACCAAGAGACTAACTAGGCATATACTTTTCTAATCTAAATCTTCTCACATCAGTATTTCATTATAAGGTTATGATGAATATTTAGGCTAGGAGGAATAGAAAATAGGCCTTGAATGGAACTATTTTAATATACTAACTCACTCAACCTTGAAACTTTATAGAACACTTCACATGACATGCAAGAAGAAGCTTTCAAGTTGTAAAAAGGTGAGAGAATGAGATAATAATGCTAAGGAAACAACAATCATCACTAAGCAAGATCAATAATTCAAGTGAACACAATATGAATAGTCATAGAAGAGTTAAAAATAATTTGTCTTCATTGATCCATGGAATTCAAATGAGTAGGGCTTCACCATACTTAGGTGGAGCATAGTTTGCAAAGGCTAAAATGGCTAGTTCTTATAAAACTTAAGAGAGAGAGAAAAGGAGAAATAAGTCCAAAAATCATAAGGATAAGTGTTAAGATGATAAAATTAGTTACATGTACATGAGAAGATAATGTGAAATTTATCATGCAAATTTAGGAAGCACAAGTGTCACCCCAAGTCATGAAACTCTTGAAATGTGGCATAAGAGTTCTCATTTTGCATAAGGAAATTACCTTCATCATTCACCACTACTTAAACGTCCCAAAACTGATTAGGGATATGTATAATGATTTGACTAAGAGGAAAGGGTTGTAGAAATGTCTATCCATGCATTTTTAATCACCTAAAATCTTCTAAAAGTGAACCATCACTGCTTATAGTCAAAGAAACTCCTTTTTCAATCACCCCTCATACTTGGCCTGTAAAATGGATTTATTTTCCCATTAAAATCCATAAAATGAAGTGAATTAAATTTTTAAATAACATACATGGACTTAGATTCATTAGGCACACCTTAAAATCAACCTACTTGAAGCTTTTCACCCTTTCCACTATCATGTTCACTATGCCAGTTCTGACTAGATGAGATGATAGCTATTTTAGGAACACTTAGGAGTTTTTATAAGACATTAAATTGACATGAGGGGTTATATTAAGTCCTAATATCACTTCTAAAGTTGAATTAATCTCTTGAAACTTCCTAGATTCTACACAATACAAAAAAAAGTCAAAAACATCAATTTTATACCCTATCCATACAAGTATGAAACACCTCAAGTGGATTGGAAGGGTAATTATAGAGTATCCTATCAGTTTAAATAATTTTCATGCACACTCCATCTTATCTAGATATCCATCCAACCTTATTTTCTTAGTTGGGTCATTAACCAGGGTTTATGAGGCTTTTAAGTGCTTTAGGATCTTAAGCTTTGTTCATGTAGAAGTGACATTGGAAATGATAAAAAATTACAAAAAATTAGATTTTAAGACCCTTTTAAACCTCCCAAAACTCCTTATATCCCCATGCATAACCTCCAAGATGTGAACTTCTAAAGTTACCCTATCAACCTTGATTCCTCATTTCCTGTAGGCTTAGACTATCTTTTTGCTAAAAGTGGATTTATCTATGAATTACTTGAATTAAAATAGATTGGAAACATATAATGTGTCCCAATATACATGATATAATCAATTATAATGTTCAACTCATGATATAAGTGAAAATGACCCTCCATTTGGCTTCTAGGCTTAATCATGCTTGACAGGCCTGACTATAACCCTTGTGGTCTAGGCCACCTTATTGAGTTTCACAAATTTTTGGTTGGTTTCCATGTTTTTACCAGGTTCCATAAAACTCCCTACATATCTCTATAAGGTTACTTTATCTCCTAGTTCATCCTTTATCTGTACTTTCCAAAACGTACCAGTTTGTGCATAAAGGGAAGTATCCTTTGTCTAAGACAAAATAGAGGGTAGTTCCCATATTTAATAATTAAAAATGAAAGGTAGAGGAGCTTATTAAAGTGTTTTATATCCTATAAATTAAATTTTTTCCTTTTATCAGGTTATTAGGCCCCTCAAATGCACTAAAACCCAAGACAAACTTTGAAAGGATATATTTGTGATGCTTTTAAAAGGGTTTTATGCTCTATCTCCTTGACCTAAAGGTATAATGAGATGTCAATGCCATCATAATGAGTATATTCACAATGTTATAAAATGATTATAACCCATGATTTCACCTTGAAACCTATCCTTACTCAATTAGGCTTGACTGGTAGGCTGACCCTATCTATATATCTCCCCTGCTTATAGGTGTAAGTAAAACTCTTAGAGTTGATTAAATTGATATAAGGTATTATTGAAAACCTTAATGTCATCACATAGTTCATTGAGTCACCTATACCATGATTTTTCTAGGCCAAAGACCTAGAACCATCACCACTTGGGTCACTGCCAGCTACAGTTACAATTAACTATTTATGGTAGAGCAGGGGTTTTATGGATAAGAATTTACATTAGAACCAACATAATCATGGCTTATGATCCATTTGATGTATTTTAGAATCAAAATTTACTATAATGGTTTTTATTTCCATATTTTTCTCACTTCATGGATGGTGTAGGAGTTATAGTCTGTTGTAGGTGAACAATTTGGAATTAGGCACACTTGTAGGTGTATATGGGGCCTAAAACATAATATCTCACCTTATTTTGATGGAATTTTAGATCATAAATAATAATTTAATTGACTAGAACCATTTGATCATGGAGATGTTCTATGATCCAATTAAAGTCTAAACCATTTCAAGTTGCAAACTTGGGTGAAGGGTCTCTTTGAGGTTCAAACCTGGAGGTGTTATTAACTGTGTTTAGTACATAAAAACACAACTTTGGGTCTTCCAAAAACCAATTTCCACTGATAATTTTCCATCCAAACTTTATAGAGTCCTTATATTGTATGAATAATGTAAAACATAATCATCTATATGCATCAAAATTCCTTGTAACCCTGGTGTATGTTATCAACCAAATGGTGAGGTTCTCTATTTTGTGCTTTTAGGGATTAGGGTTTTGAATTTACAATCCTTGCCTTTGGATGTGATTTTCACTCTCACCTATAAAATTCAAAATTAAAGCATATTTTTCATACTATCAAACAATCCTAAAAACCTCATGGAATCTCCCAATCATATCAAAACTTGTCTAATCAACATTCTCAGTTTTTTGCTAGTGCCACCTGTAAGAGGTCATTTTCATATACAGGCAATAAGTGCAAGTGTGGAAAAATGTGCATTGTTTTGACCATTTACTAAGTTTTCGTCCTATCTCAAAGATTTAAAATATATTTTTTATATCATCAAGGACCTTTCTCATCTCAAAAACTTCCTTCCAACATGATTTTCTCCATGAGAACACTTGTATATGTGATATATGGTAGGAAACTATGTAGAAGTACTGTATTGACTGTCACAATCATTATTATAATAAGTGAAAGGATTTATTAATTTTTCATACCATGATAATGTATTAAAACTTTAAATACCATATTTTTAACTCCATGGATGTGTTAAAATACTAAACCTAGCTCAATCAATTGACTGTGCATGACAGTTATGGAGCCAACTGATTGCATGGTGTCTGTGACTATAATTTCATGAAGATTGATTTGGGGAAGGAGATTGAGAGGTGATGGGAATGAGAGGGTATTTTAAAAATTTAAATAAACCTATCATCACCTTTAAAAACCATTATCAAAGCATGAATATCTAAAAATGTTGGAAACATGCTTGTCATTCCCAATGAGAGCAATATACAAACTTGAGGTTACTTACTAATAAAAAAACTTTTAAAAAATTATAGAGACAATTATGGGAATATTTAAATTTCCTCTATATTTAATTATAATAGCTATATTATATGAAATCATCCAAACCAAAGCAAAACCTATAGGGTACATGAAATAGTGAGCAAAAAAACATAGTCAACTTGTTTGAGATGATACATAAAGAATGGTTGAAAAATAATTGAAATTTTGTTATGGAAATGGATCTCTCTAATTTTAATTTCACCTCCCAAATGAATTTGGTCTAAAACCTCATTAATTAGCTGTATCAAGAATAAACTTGATAACCACTTTAGTGTGTTTAGAAGGGCAAAGAAGGAACAAAATAGTTTTGGACATTCTATTAAAATTTTAGAGAATTTAAAATGTGTAATTGAGTTTTAGGAATTTAAATAGACATTCCATTAACTTCTCCCACATGTCACTTTCCCTCATGGGCCGTACAAGTGTGAAACTTTTCCATTTTCAATTGGTTTCTTAATTTTTAGTTAGATAACCTATAAGATTCAGATGGGACTAACATTAATTATAGGGGATATGACTCCTTGGAAATTTTAAAGGAAAATAAGACACTTAGACACTTTTGAAACCATGCCACTTACATTTATGACCCCTAAAATTACTCTAAAAGACATAAGAATTAAAAAGACTAATGACCAAGGCTAATATGACATGAAATTACATCAAATGGGATATAACATACCCCATGAAAAAAATATTATACCCATAAAACATATAAAAATAATTTATTTACATATAGGGGCCCCAATTTGACTTGCAAGGTTAAATTTGGCCAACAAATTGGTGACTCATAGGGGTAGTATGTTTGTTCTACTAAAGATCAGTAGCCTTATCTTATCGATGGGCTTGGGAGTCATATGAAGTCTAAAACAAAACAATAAGACCTTACACTTGAAAACAATAATTTTACCAAGATAATACAATTACTTACCTCATTCACACCAAATAAAGGACACACACAAAGTAAATCAAACACATTAACAAGACACACATGTGATCAAAGCACTTAAGAAAAATAGAAAACAAACAACTATGCACAACTAAAAACTACGCATAATTCCTTTCCAAGATAAAAAGGAAAGTTATTTGCATCTTATTTATGAGATAATTCATAGTGTCAAACAATTTGCTCCTTTTATTGGATGTTTAGTATATTAGACCTATTCTTTAGCACTTCACTTGATCTGGTCTCAAGAAGATCATCCTTAAATAGGTATCTAATGTAAATTTATTCCTCTTGAATTTGTATACATACTTCATACTTCTTCCCATTATTCATCTCATGATCAACTTGTATCTTCTTGGTAGGCATGGCTTCAAGAGGAGTAGTTTCTTGTTCTTTGGAAGATTAAGGCCAATAGGAACTTATTCTTCCTTAAAAATCTGATGTGTTTCTCCCAACTTATTGAGAGGATGATAACCCATTTTGATGATTTCAAACATATCATCATGGGATGCATATGCTTCTTGAAAGTAATTTTTTTAAAAGTTTATTTTTCTTTGAATACTCACTTGAGTGTCAAGGCTGCCATCTCCATTCTTTACTAGATCATAACCTCCTTGAAGAAGTATAACCTAATCTAATGAATGAAAGCAAGTCATCCAAGGATGATTAGAGAATTATTATTGACCATATATGATATCTTGGATAGTGATGGAAGAATCAATGATGACTTCCTATTCTTCAACACAAGGAAAACATCCTTCAATATCAACATAATCAAAAGATTCAACATAAGAAATCACCTCTTCTTCAGCATTTAGAACCTCTTGAGAGCTCTCAAGTTGTATCTAGATTATCATAACTTGACTTTTCTTCTCAAGGACTAAAATATCCTCAATTTATTTCTCATTTTTGGTGATGCCAGTGCTAGGCATTTTGTAATCAGGTGACTTAGTCCAATGAGGCTGCCAAGGAGCTATGCTTTCTTCAAGCAAGAGTTCTAAATTATTATAAACCAAATGCTCCTATTTAAGTTCACACACCATAGGTACATCAAAGTAAAGGATGATAGGGTGAGGAAAATATGAAATAGTTGGTGGAGGTGGAACAAATAACTCAACATCAGATTGTGAATGAATTATAGGGGATTCTTTTTTGAGTTCTTGAAGAAGGGGAGGCAGACCTTGGGTTAAAATAGCTTGGTTTTATTCTTTACATTTGATAATCACTTAATTATAATCTGATTAGGCTTGAGAAATATCTTGAGGAAGGTTAGATGGGGTGTGTTTAGTTATAGGATCTTCTTTTGGCTCTAAACCTTCCATCACACCTTGACTTAACAATTTCATTCTTGACTCTAACTCTTCAATTTGCTTGGCTAGATTCTTTTGGAAAAGTATTTCTTTAATTTGAAAGGCATATTTATGAGGATAAAGAATACAAGAGGGTTGGTATGGAAAACAAGAGGTCTCTTGAGGAAGGGTGGGAGGGACTTGCATAGGATCAAGCTCTTTTTCAACTTCACCTCTTTATCAAGGATTTAATCCCCTTTCTTTCCCTATGATTCCACTACCTTATTCTAGCTTAGGATGTTAGGATTAGGAGTCTCTTCTTGAGGTAGATGTGTAATTTGAGGAGTGGATTAAGTTTTCAATAAACTTGGGATCTCCTTTGGCTTGGATTTTCCACCTTGTCTCCAACTTGGGATTTCATATCTATAAGTCTTTTATTGAGGTGGGGATGTAATAGGAGAGGGAAATGAGGGCTTAGATTCAACTTATTCTGCTAATAATATGGATTGATTCATCTACTTCTTGGCTAACTCAATCTACCTATCAAGATTTGCTTCAAAAACCAAGTTTGACTTTCTAACTCTCTCTTTCAGTTGATTGGGAAAAGGATGACTTTGATAAGCTTGATTGGGTTCATAAGTAAGGGTCAAGTACAAATGATAGTAATCTTAGGGAGGTGGATATGAGAGTTGATAGATTTTATGAGGCTGTTCCTCATGAAATATTAGCCTATCTTATAAGGATGCAACCAAACCACTCACATCAAACATCTCACTTATGAGCCTTTACCAATTTGCTCTCTCAATAGGTGCTCACTCTCTTTTAACTAGATCTAATGTATCTCTCACATTATGAATGAGATGACTAAGAACATCTTGACCATGCCCCCTTAGTGTGTTAAGATCTATCATGTACCTCTCATAGCCCAAGAGATTTTTATTTAAGGTTGAAATGGACTAATTTTGAGAAGAAACTAGGTCGACTAGGAGGGAAAATATATTAAGAAGGCTAGTTATAGGACTGATAGAACTAATTATGAGGTTGATAAGGGTCATATTAAAGCTAGTAAGGATCATAACAAGGCTTAAAATAATCATACAAAGGTTGATAGGGAATATCTCACCAACTTGTGTAAAATAATACTCAACACCAAAATTAGCCATGGAAGTTCATTTGGAAGCAAGAACACAAAGAAAAATTTACCAATAATTTTAAAAAGGAAAACTCGGGATACTTGACCAACTGATGTAACTTCAAAATCATCATTGATGCTTGGATATATTCCTCCAAATGTTGATGTGTTGAAATACAAAATGAAAAAGCTTTCAACTTCTTGGATAATGAGTCTCACTAGGCATGCCAAAAACTATTATCACTTGGATTTTCACCCTTTGAGAGGATGTCTCAGCTCTCCTCATCCAAGTGGCATAATTGAAACACCTCTTATCTATGGGTAGCCTAAGAATGAGGTGAATATCTAGATAGGGATAGCTCCCTTGATGTACCACTTTTAGATCACTACTACACCTATTATTGCAAGAAAAATAGAGATAAAACTAAAATTAAACTATCCTAAAGGTGATGATACACCAAATTAGTTGATGACTACCAACCAGTTTCATGTCACACATGAGACCAAGAGACTAACTAGGCATACACTTCTCTAATCTGAATATTTTCACATCAGTATTTCATTACGAGGTTATAATGAATGTTTAGGCTAGGAGGACTAGACAAGAGGCCTTTAATGATACTATTTGAATATACTAACTCACCCAACCTTGACACTTCATAGAAAACATCACATGACCTACAAGAAGAACCTTTTAAGATGCAAACAAGTGAGAGAATGAGATAATAATGCTAAGTAAATAATAATCATCACTAAGTAAAATCAATAATTCAAGTGAACACACTATGAATAGTCATATAAGAGGTAAAAATTAGTTGTCTTCATTGATCCATCATATTAAAATGAGTAAGGCTTCGCCATACTCAGGTGGAACATAGATTATAAAGGCCAAAATGGCTAGTTCTTATAGAAATTGAGAGAGAGAAGAGGATAAAGAAGTCAAAAGGTCACAAGGAAAAGTATAAATCTAAGAAAATGAGTTACATGTGCATGAAAATATAATGTGAAAATGATCATGCAAAGTTAGGAAGCACAAGTGTCACCCCAAGTCATGAAACTCTTGAAATGTGGTGTAGGAGTTCTCATTTTGCACAAGGAAATTACCTTCATCATTCACCACTATTTGAACGTCCCAAAACTAACTAGGGATAGGTATAATGATTATAATAATAGGTAAGGGTTATATACATGTCTCTCCATGCATTAATTGCATTCTTAATAACCTAGAATCTTTTGGAAGTGAGCCATCACTACCTATAGTTAAAGAAACTCTTTTTTTTAGTCACCCCTCATACTTGTCCTAAAAAATGGCTTCAATTTACCATAAAAATAATTTAATTACATGTGTAAAGACCATCCATGGCCTTAGAGGTATCAGTCACACCTTAAAATCAACCTACTTGAAGCTTTTCACCCTTCTCACTATCATGTTCACTATGCCAATTCTGATTGGCTGAGATGAGAGCTCTTATAAGAACACTTAGGAGTTTTTATAAGTTATTAAATGGACATTATGGGTTATATTAATTCCTAATATCAATTACAAAGTTGATTTAATCTCTTGAAACCTCCTATAACCTACATAATGCACAAAATAGTTAAATAAAGCATTTTTTTACCCTATTAGTATAGGTATGAAACACCTAAAGTGGATGGGAAGGGTAATTGGATATTTTCCTATAGTTTTAAATAATTTTAATTCCCATTCCATCTTATTTTTATATCCATCCAACCTTGTTTTCTCAATCAGGTCATTAACTAGGGTTTGTGAGGGTTTTGAGTGCTTTAGGATCTTAAGCTTTGTTAATTTAGATGTGATGTTAGAAATGCCAAAAAATACCATAAATGTAGATTTAAAAACCTCTGTCAAACTACCCAAACTCCTTATATCCCCATGCACAACATCTAAGACGATGTGAACTTCCAAAGTTGACTTATTAAGCTTGATTCCTCATTTCCTATAGGCTTGGACTATTTTTGATCCAAAAGTGGATTTTTATATGAATTCCATAAATTAAAATATATTGGAAACATATAATATTCCCCAATATACATGATATAATCCAATGTAATTTTCATATCATGATATAAGTGAAAATGACCCTCCATTTGGCTTTTAGGCTTAATCATGCTTGACATGCCTGATTATAACCCTTATGGTCTAGTCCACCTTATTGAGTTTCATAATTTTTTAACTTGGTTTCCATGTTTTTAATATGTTCCATAAAAATCCATACACCTCTCTGAAAGGTTATTTTATCTCCTAGTTCATCCTTTATCCCTACTTTCCAAAACCTGCCAGTTTATGCATAAAGGGAAGTACTCTCTATCTAAGACAAACCAAAGGGTACTTACCATATTTCATCATTAAAACTAAATTTTATAGGAGATTATTCAATTTTTGGATATCCTATACAAAAAATGCGCCTTTAATCAGGTCATTAGGCCCCTCAAATGCACTAAAACCCAAGACAGACTATGAAAGGATAGATTGTGTGCAATGTTCATGATGTAGATTATGTGATTCTTTTGAAAGGGTTTTATGATCTATATATTTGAACTAAATGTCTAAAAATATTAAAAAAAAACCATATTTAGGATATTAATAATGTTATAAAACTCTTATAACCCATGCTTTCACCTTGAAACCTATCCTTACTTGATTAGGCCTGATTGGTAGCTTGACCTTGTCTATATACCTCCCCTAACTATAGGTGTAAATCACACTCTTAGATATAATTAAATTGATATAGGGTCTTATAAAAAACATTAATGTCATCCCATATTTAATTTAATCACCTATACCATGAATTTTCTAGGCCAAAGACCTAGAACCATCACCACTTGGGTCATTGTCAGCTACAATTACAGCTGACTGTGTATGGTAGAGTAGGGGTTTTATGGATAAGAGTTTACCTTTAAACCTACATCATCATGGATGATACATTTTATGTTTTTATAAGCAACATTCACTAACAAGGCATTGTATTTCCATGTTTTTCTCACTTCATGGATGGTGTAGGAGTTATAGTCTATTGTAGATGAATAATTTAGAATTAGGCACACTTGTAGGTGTATATGCAGCCTAAAACATAGTATGTCACCTTATTTTGATGGTATTTTAGATAATAAATACTACTTACATTTACTAGAACCATTTTATCATGGAATCATGTTTTATGGACTACAACCTTGGATGAAGGGTCTCTTTAAGGTTCAAACCTGTAGGTGTTACTGACTGTGTTTAGTACATAAAAACACAACTTTGGGTCTCTCAAAAACTAATTTCCACTAATGATTTGACATCCAAACTTTGTATAATAATTCTATTGTATGAATAATATAAAAAATAATCATCTAGATGCATCAAAAGTACTTATAACCCTATTGTATGTTATCAACCAAATGGTGAGGTTCTCTATTTTGTGTTTTTAGGGATTAGGGTCCTGAATTTATAGTCCTTACCTTTGGAAATGATTTTCTCTCTCACCTATCAACTTAAAGATTCAAGTATATTTATCATACTATAAAATAATATTTCAAACCTCATGGAATCTCCCAAGCATATCAAAACTTCTCTAATCAACATTCTTAGTGTTTTGCTAGTGCCACCTGTAAGTGGTCATTTTCATATATAGGTAGTAAGTGAAAGTGTGGACAAATGTGTATTATTTTGACCATTTAATAAGTTTTATTCCTATATAAAAGATTTAAAATATATTATTTACATCATCAAGGACCTTTATCATCTCAAAAACTTCCTTCCAACTTGATTTTTTCCATGAGAGCACCTGTATATGTGCATTAATGGTAAGAAACTAACTAGAAGTACTATATTGACTGTCACAATAATTATTATAAAAAGTGAAAGGATTTATTAATTTTTCCTCCATGAGAATGTATTAAAATTTTAAATACCATATTTATAACTCCATGGATGTGTTAAAATCTTTAAACATGCTCAATCAGTTGACTGTGCATGACAGCCATGGAGCCAACTGACTGCATGGTATTTGTGAGTATAATTTCATGAATATTTATTTGGGTAAGGAGATTTAGAGGTGAGGGGACTAATATTTAATTTAAAAAATTTAAATAAACCTATCATCACCTTCAAAAACCATTATCAAAGCATGACGATTTGAAAATGTTGGAAACATGCCTGTCATCCCAAATGAGAGAAATATATAAAAATGAGGTGATTTAATTATAAAAACACTTTTAAAAACTAAAAAATCATTGAGATAATAATTTTAAGATGTATATTTCCTCTGGAGTCAATTCCAATAGTTGGATTGTATGGAATCATCCAAACCAAAGTAAAACCTATGGGTACATGAAATAGTTAGTAGAAAAACACAGTCAATTGTTAAAAATGATTTATAAATAATGGTTAATAAATCCTTGAAATATTTTTATGTAAATGGATCTCTTTGAGTTTAATTTCACCGCCCAAAGGCGTTTGGTCTGAAACCTCCTTAACTAGTCGTACCAAGCATAAACCTACTAACCAGTTTAGTGTGTCTAAAAGGGTAAAGAAGGAGCATAACAATTTTATATCTTTTATTTCACTTTAAGAGAATTTAAAATGTGTAATTGAGCTTAAGGAAGCTAAAGAGACATTACATGACCTTCTCCCATGTGTCAGTTTCCCTCATGGGCCATATAAGTGCTAAACTCCTCTATTTTCAGTTGGTTTCTTGATTTTCAATTAGATAACCTACAAGATTCAGATGGGATTGAAATTAATTATAGGGAATATGACTCCTTGGATGTTTGAAAGGAAAATAAGCCACTTTGACACCTTTAAAACTATGCCACTTGCATTTATGTCCCCCAAATGACTCTAAAAGGCATAAGGATTAAAAGAATAATGACTAAGGCTATGACATGAAGTTACAACAAATGCACTATAAAATACCCCATGAAAAAAATGTTAGACCCCTAAAACATATAAAAACCAATTTTTTACCTATAGGGGCCCCAATTTGACCTTTAGGGTCAAATTTGGTTAACAAGATCATATGGAGAAGGAAAGAGGAATACTTAAAGGTATTCTAAGCTAAAAAATTCACCAGCTAATTATAAATGACATTAGTGATGGAATATATAAAGTAACTTTTGTAGGCCTTCTCCCTATTCACCATCTTTAAGTGGAAGACTGCAACCAAATAAAAAACATAGACATTAGTGTCCAAGTCTAGACTAAAGATGAACACCGGCATAGAGAGGGCATCTTTCATATCTTGTGTCACAAAGCTTGAGAGAATAATGGGTAGAGGTGACACTTATATGTAATTTTTGTGGAGAATTGAGTTCAAGAAATTTATATTCTAGACACGAGTGTTCCATATGGTTTACAAGCTCTTGACATCATAGATGGATATACTAGGGTCATTAGGGAGCCGAAGCATCTCCCTCACTTCTACTACACTGATCTTCACATTTAGGTGGTGGCCTATGATAATTATAGTATTGGAATTAAAAATTTATACACATAGAGCAATAACCTCTGAGCATGGGTTCATGAGTGGAACCATATATTATGCTAGGGTAAAGCTCTAGATTCTAAAACTAAATAATTCAAAGTCATTGTTCTAGACTTTTGTGAGCATGTGGGCATGAGCTCCCTCCTTTAGATTCTTCATATTATTTATCAATTTGGGATCAAAGATCCAATATAAAAATTTGAGGACTAGTGTGGGGTCTCTACAATTTCCTTTGGTGACACTCTTCACATTAGGTATCATGGGTTTAGGCTATATAGGGGATGAAGCATATGATTTACTCCCTGTAAATTGAGGGGGAAGCTCTCCACGATTGCCTAGACTACAATATATTTATTTTCTAGGATGTTTACAATCGGATGAGGACCCAAAAGGTTCCATCTTGTAATTATATTGAGATAATCTTCTCTTTTCTTTGGCAAAACATTGGATACTAGTTTTTTCTCACAATTTCTTATGTAATTCCTTGTTAAAGACTCTCTACTCAGCTAAGTACTCTAAAAAAATATTAGAGTGTTTAAATGTTTTATTGAATTAGGAGAGGGGTATTTTTTTACTAAGATTATTAGTGTAATCATCATTCAACCTTTTTGAGTTTGGCATCCATAAATGAGAAGGGTAGTGCACACGCTTGAGGAAAAGATTTGTGATGATCCTTATGGGAGATCAGGCAATTAGAAGCACTTGAACATTAATTATAGGGGTAGTGGGGTAGATAAAAATATATCAAAGGATTAAAAATGGGGGGACATAAGACATAAACACTTGGAAATGGGACAACAATGAATTGTGCCAATGACACTTATTAGTGGAGAGAAATAACAATGAAAAAGAAAACTAACTAATTATGTATAAAGTAAGGCTAATAAATTAGTTAAAGTACTTCAAGTGGATTTAATTAATTGAAATATCTAAGGCATTACCTTCTTCATCTTATAATTTAAATTGATTGTCCTAACTACTACCAATGCTGAAAAAGTCCTCTCCATAGGAAATCAAACTTTGCATGGTGACCTGAATTTGTAGCCCTTTTGTCATATTTCAGAACTAAGTCTCCTAACTTAAATCTTATGTTAGATGCCATTTTATCGAACCACATATTAACCAATTAATATTTTATGATCATAGTGCCACTGTATTTTTCTCTTACTTCCTCAAGATTGAGCAATTCTACTAACCTGGCCGCCATTGTTCCATTTTTAGTTATTTTAGAGGCTTTTAACAACTATAAAGTGGGAATCTCTAACAAAATGGGCATGACCACTTCTTTCCCATATAATAATTCATACAAGGATATTTTTATAATATTATTAGGAGTAATTTAATTGGCCCAGAGGGTTGTTTTTAGATGTTTATGACACTCCCTCTATCGATCGGTACCTATTCTCTTAATTAACCTTATGAGGTTCTTATTGGTCAATTCGACCAACCAATTCTCTTGTGGGTAATAGTTAGATGAAGTCTTAAGGAAAATGACATTCCAAAGCACAAATTATGAAACCTTGGAACCAAATAATGCCTTTACATCATTAGATATGATTATTTTAGGAGGGCTAAACCTTATTACCAATTCTTCTAGAAAGTCGAGGATCATAATTTCAATCATTTCTTTTAAAGGAGCTATTTTGGTCCACCTTGTAAAGTATCCATGGTCATGAGTATCCAATTATGGCATAAAATATACATGGGATTGACTATCCAAATAAAATCCAAGCCCCACAACATGAATGGTACATTAGTTACAATCAAGTTCAGTGGCATGGCTGAATTATTTTAATTACCTATGAAAAACTGGCATTACTGGCATTTTTTACCACCTAATAACAATCTAAAAATAGGGTTAGCCAATAGTATCTAGCATGTATGATTTTAATTATGGTTTTTTTCATCAAGAAATTCCTACCTATAGGGGTAAAATACATATCTTGTATGTTTTACTAGCTTGGTGGTTGTTGACACATTTGAGTAGTACCCCATCGAAGATCCTTTTGAAAAGGAATCCATGGACCAATGTATAACTAGATCCTTGCAACCTATTGAATATCCTTTTATGAATGGGGGGTCCATATAGATATCAACTAGTTTCCATAAAGTGAGTTCTATCAGTAACTTAAGACTTGATAATTTTATATTGACTTACTAAAATTATTTTTGATTATCTTGCTCATTTGTCAGGGTATCCACACATTGGGATAAATACTCATAGAGTCCTCTCCCTCAAATTACCTTGGTCAGTCTAAATTTAATGTCATATTCTAGGATATTAGTGATATAATTTTATCTCTTATCAATGATTTATCCCTCCATGATGTATTCTCTGATGCTGGAATATGCTACATATATCACTACTTTACTTCTCACCACTAGGTGTCTGAATTTCTTGAGACCTTTAATGATGGTAAAAGCCCTATTTTCAATAAGATTATACATAGTATCATACCCATGTATGGTTCTTGAATAGAACACAATAGGATTATCACCTTTCCCTTCATCTTCTTATTGAGTTAACATGGCTACCAAACTATGTTCACAACATAAACATACATGATAAACTCTTCAAAGAAGTTAGGATTGACTAGAACAAGAGTGGTGGATATTGTCTCCTTAATATTTTTAAATTCTATTCTTCCTTTAGTGGCCCATTTTAAAGCCTGGTCTTTCTTAAACATTGATGTAATTGGCCTTACTAACCCTATGAAGTTAGATATGAATCGACTAAGGAAATTGATCTTCCCTAGGAAAGATTGGACTCCCATCTTATTAACTAGTAAGGCTAAGTACCTAATAGATTTGAATATATTTGGATCAATATAGATGAATTATTTAGATACCACAAATCTTATTATCTTACCTTGTGAAATGTTGAAAATTCATTTTTAGGGATTGAGGGATACCTCGAACTCTTGAATTTTTTGAAAAATCTTCTCCAAATGATCAAAATGATCTTCCCTTTTCTTGGAGAACACTGTAGGGTCATCCAAATAGATGAGTATGATTTTGTTAATCAGGCCTTGAAAAGTTATTTCCATAGCTCATTGGAAAGTAGCTCCTACATTAGAGAGGTTGAAAGGCATTTTTGCATATGCGAAGGTCCCCCACTTTGTAGTGAAAGTGGTTTTATGTTGATCCTCCTCATTAACCCATACTTGGTTATAACTTGGGAACCCATCAAGTAGAGAATATTTTTTCACCCCCTAATATTTATAGGATCTATTCTATTGAATGAAGGGGGTAATGATCCTTTAGAGACACTTTGTTCATGTTTTTAAAGTCTATGCATAGCCTAATTTCTCCATTCTTCTTTTTGATTGGAACTAGGTTGGATACCCAAGTCAAATGCTTGATTGGGTTTATAATCCTTGAGTTTATTAATTTCATTAGTTACTAAGCCATGAGATACTTTATTTTTGGGTTTACCAATATTTTCTTTTGGTAGAATGGCTTGGATCCTTCAATCAAATCTATGGTGTGCTAGATCACCTTGTGATCATACCCCTTTAGGTCATCAAAGGTCCAAGATAAAACCCCTTAATAATTATTGTAGAAGGATACCAATCAATCCTTATCCTATTGGGAATCTTCTTTTGATACCTTTAATTTAATTCCATATCCCACATCAAGCTTGGATTAGTTACCTTTGTTTTTGATAAACTTTTTTTTGTCATTCCTTACATCATCATGATAAACATACCTTTGAAAGTTTATTAGATTTTAGTTATATGATTTGATCTCTGTAGGCTTATTTAATCTTTGGCTATAGATACTCTAAAAATTTTCATGACTACTGGAGAAACATGGCTATTTAGACATCTCTCTCAAATACTTTCTAGTTTTTTTCATTATTTAGAATAACAAGTCTGATAATCATTCTCACTACCTATCTATTGATCAAAAAATTAGTTACCAAATCAAATTGGGAGTAAATTACTACCATTCTATTTACATCCATGTTCTTGGAATTGGGAATGATTTTAATATTAAATGCTTCAATTAAATCCCATATTCAATGATGATAAGACCTCATGCAGATGTTCCTTATAGTTGTGACTCCTCTTACTTGATTTACTACTATTTCAAAATCTCTGAACACCTTTAACTACTTCACACCCATGTGATCAACAAGGTTGAGGCCATGTACTAATGCTTCATACTTAGATTCATTATTTGTGAAGACAAAATGGAGGAGGAAGGACTTAAGGGTCTCTTTTCTAGATGGAGACATCAATTGGATACCAACTTCATAACCAGTTTTGAATTTTGTACCATTAAAATATAGAGTCCAAAAATTAGACTCATTTTTAGGTTCCTTGATCTAATCCTCTATTTTATTCATGACTTTGGGGATGGATTGATCTTCATCATGGATTACATAAGTCCCAATACTAGTGGAATAAAAGTTTAGAAATGGATCATTCATGATGAATTCATTAATGAGGACCTCCTCCTCTAGGCTCTTGTTATTTGCCACTCCTTAAAATGTTTCTATATAATACATATCTTTCTTTGAGAAATAAGTGTGCACCATTTAAAAATTCATCATAACATCATCAATTATGTGATTCGAGTGTAACATCTTAGATAACACCTTCATTTTTGAGTCATATTTAGTCCTCAAGATTAAGTGAGACCAATCCAAAGATAAGTACTTGTCCATCTTGGCAAACATAACCCAAATATTGAAGGAATGTCTATTACCACAACTTCTTAGGGAACTGTAATACTATTGACAAGAATAAAAGGTTAGGGGAAGAGTCTTGATAACACCTATGGTTTGAACTTTCTTGCTATCTAAATACATTATCCCTTTATCTAAAGGTTTATATTGAAGTTGTATTGCATCCAAAATCTATTTGGGCATCACTATGGTGCTGGTGCCAAAATTAGTCATAAATTTATGCAACAAATTGTTCCCTATAATAAGTGTTAAATAAAATGGGGTGGGTTTTATTTTACTTACCCCTAATTTAAATTTAACTAATGTGGATGGTGCATGGGGTTACACATTCTTGTTGGCTTCTTTTTCCTTGGCTTATGATAGCTCCATAGCTAGGTTAGCTCGTGTAAGTTTATCTTTGTCTTTCAGTGCCTTTCATAGTATAATTTCTACTCAGGGATAAACAAGACATCATATAGAGAAAAATTGGTTGGGGTTTTCTTCAGCTACTCCACCATAATCAATGACTCTTGAGGTCAGACTTTGGGGTCCTTTGTCCTATTCTATGCTATTTCACCCTACTTTTGATATGTTGAGGGTGATGGTTGGGGTCATAATTTTTAAAAAAAGTACCTCTAGGATTTACAAAAGCTTCTCGAATCTTGGCCAATTTTTTCTTGGATTGAGTGTAGTAGTTCGATTGGACTTATAGGGATTTCAACATGGGGATCTTGTTTGCATAAAATGCATCTTCACCTTTTGACCAAGATAAAAGTGCATGTTCTAAGGCTATCTATTCTTCTTACTCCAAGTATATTCCTTGAATTTGAGCCATCAAGATATAATTTTAAGTGATCAAGGACTGGTATCTATAAGGAGCTGAATTAGGTGTGTTCCCTTGTCTTCACTACTCGATAACATTTTACTATAGATTTACTCTTGGGAAAATTTGGTGTGTATGTGCATAATTACATGGAAAGCACCATGAATTTTAGTCATCTACCAAGTTTTTTTGGCCAATGACCAATTCTCTCTATGAGTTTTATGGGACCATTTGTAATAGATTAGGAACCAAGATGATTTTATTTGTAGGTTGCTCCTGATGATTTGACCTTTGCCCTCCCTAGAACTAGTTATGTTGATATGGTGCTCTTCCTCCTTAGTAATTTTAGAAGGGGGCTTTGGGGTCATAAATTGCTACCTCTTGAGGTTTATGATCACATTTGAGAAGTTTCATAGGATGCTTTTCATGTCATTCATCTCTGTAGCTAGTATGGATAAAGAAAACATGCTCATTTGAGCAATTGAATATACATACATGGAAAGAGATGCTTATGAGGTGCTTGGGACTTCTTGTAGTGGCTTTGATAGTTATTGGAAAATGGGAATCAACGATCATGGAGAAAATTTATTGACATCTATGAAATTGTTCTCCACTCAACATCTAATTCATATGCATCTGATAGTGTCTGACCTCCAAAGGACTAAATCATAACATATATGTCTAAATTGAAGGCTTTAAGATAAAAGATGATGGCCATTCCCATAGATGATCAAGCCATTATCAGGATTCTTTGCTAGGTCTTATCAAATCTAGTATTAAAATCAATGATAACCTCTTATATGGCTCTTTTAAAAGTGATTAACTACTATAAGAGTGATGACTAGTCTCTTTTCTCATTGAATTGGTTAAAAAATTTATTGCCCAGTTCATCCCAGGTGGTGATGGATTTGGGTGGCAAAGATTGATATCAGTCAAGGGCTCACCCTTTAAAATAGGTAGCTAGTAGTCTTAAGGATACAATCTACTCTATGACATGATGCATGATATAGATATTAGTGACATCTTAAAGATATTTTTTTATGCTCTTAAAATCCTCCCATATGAATTTAGGGAGTGCCTTCAAGGTGTTAGCATGAATAAGATCTCATGTAACCAAGGCTATTGGAGGGATGAGTGGGTTACCACCATTCCATTCTATAAAGTTCCTTGGTGGTACTTGGATTGTCATATGCTATGGTTGTTGTATTATGGTAGACCCTATAGTTCTTTGGTGAGTTACAATCACCAGATGTGGTAGTATTAATCTTATATTCTACACTATTAGTGATCTTGTGATGGGACTCTAGATCATAAACTATGGATTCTAATTAGGTGATTGTGGGTTTGATTTGGAGTCCCATTAGGCATGCTAGAAAAGGGAATTGTTGATGCCTAAAATCTTTATAGATGTGGGACTAAAATTACTATCTGTGAAGTGACCTCTAGGATTTTATAAATCAGCTCTTCAAATAATTTGGGAGGAAAAGGGGAAGAAATAAATGTAAAAAAACTAAAATTAAACTATCTAATTGATGCACTATAATTCTTAATGTATCATTCCTAATTATTGCATAAAATAACTTAGACCCTTTAAAACATTACAAACAATTTAAAAGAGCATATGCATGATTTAAAGCCTATAATATAAACAAAATCCAACACCATAGAAGTAAAGAATATAAATAATAGACATCAATTATTTCCACACATAATTTAACATAGAACACCAAATCCTCTTCATTGTTGGGTGGAGAATAAATTACAAAGGCCCAAAGGCATAATATAAACTATTTGATCCTTCCCTCAAGGGGTAGATGTTAAGGTGTAAGAATTAAAAACAACAACAAATAATATTTATATTAAAACTAAAACTATTTCAATGGTTATTCTCTAGTAATAATCATGAAAATAAAAAATATTATCTAACTTCCAACCAACCCCTTACAAAAAAAAAACCTAAAATATATAAGCATGGTAGCCCAATTTTGTAGAGTTTTTAAGATAAAAGGAATTGAAACCTAGATCCTAACACTCATGTTCATGATGAGGCCATTGTAATTGAAAGGGGATATTTGGCTCATAAGTGCAAATGGTCATTGAATCCTAGATATGGTGTAACCTTAATGCCTCATGATTCCCTTAACACTAAGAAGAAGCAATGTAGTAACATGTGTCTCTTTCTGAAATTCTTCCAAAATTATTACTAGAAATAAGGCCCACTTCTCTCAACCAATGGCACAAATCCAAGATTTAACAAAAACATCCTACCTTAGATAAGTGCCATGATGATGCATGGTGCAAGGGAATCTCTTGAAGATAGAGATGCCCATGGGTCCTATTAATTTGAACAACTAATGGCACACCTTTTTCTTATAAAGGAACTACCTTTGATCTCAAGGAGTGATGTGATTCCATTTGGTGAGTTAGTGTTAATCCTATAGTAATTAAGAACTCTTTTCTGAAGGATGAGTATGGGGGTGCCACATAGCACCAGTGGAAAGAGTTGAGACTTAGCCAAAAATTAAAAGGGGGAACATGGGGGAAAAGAGGAGGTTTATACTTGATCCACCAAAATATTTTAGCATGCCCATGATGAAAATCCAACTGCTCCAAAAAAAACTTCAAAATGTGGATTAGATCCATAGTGCCTTAGGTTATACCACCTAGACACTAGTGACATAATAGGGATAGTAGTGCCATATAGCACTAGTACCCTAATTTTGGTGCTACTCCTCCTTCCCTCTTGTAGACAATTTATCTTCCTAGCCCAAATATAAAACCATATAGTTCAAAAATTTCTCATGAGACTCCCTTCAATATTTCATGAGGCTCCCTAAATCTTGTCATGATATTCAAATGGTTAATTAAGCATTTTAGCTTTATTTAAGGTTTCATTATGTGCATTAGGGGTTGCTTTAGAAACCATTATGTGATAGAATATTTTGAGTCATTTGATGATGTGTTAGGTTTTCATGGGTTGTCCTTGGGTGATTAGAATGGTCTCAAGTGTCCTTAGAGTCTAAAATTGGCCTATATCATGTTTGATAAAGTTAAGATACTTTAGCAAAAATTAAGGTATTTAGAGAAGTTAAGATTTCTTGTTTTTCTTATATTTTTACTTGTTTTATCTAATTATTAAGGAGGGACCTAGTGTGGTCTTAATTTTCACCCATGGAGGGAGTTATTTAGGTTCTCTCCAACTAAGCCACAAAATGGGAACAACCTTAAGCTGTGAGTATCCTATGATGAGGTTAATCCTCTAGAGAGAGCTGGTTACCTTGGATCTATCACCTTAACTAATCTCTCACTTGGAAAAGGGAGAGAAATAAATAATAATGCATGAAAACATGTAAAAGGAGGTGATTCACCAATATTTTGGACAATTAAAATTACATAAGACACACTATCAGACATGTTCAAGACTGTATATATCACTTTACTCAATATTTGATCAAATTTCACATAAGTATTTCACAAAAAGGCATTGGATAGCTATCAATATAGCATGGGAAGGAAGTTATCCACTTCCAAACCAATCAAATACTATATATGACACTTAGAATGACCTGTGAAAGCTACAAAACACTTCATGAAGGTGAGAAAAATTAGATAGAGGCAAAGGAAAGCATACACTCACTTGACCACATCAATGAATTCATGAAAAACACTTAAATTTTGCATGTGAATGGAGAAATTCAGTCTTTTATTAAATCAAATAGTTGTTGAAATACAATTCTTAGCATAGCCTAGTTAAGCCAAAATCATAATATTCTTTTGTCTCCAAAAATTGAAAATTATTAGAGAGAGCTTTAAAAGGGAAGGAAATGGGTGATGTAGATAAGGGGGGAGAGAGAGAGAAAACCTAACAAAAAAATAATAATAAATGAGGCCTAACCACCTTTGATTGATTAACATTGATCTTTTTTTGAAAATTAACCATTGATTAGTGCCAAATAGCTCTCCATCATTTCTTACTAGACTAGAAATGCACTAGAAGACAAGAACTTTATCGAAGGTGTTGAGTCATGATCCATAAAAAGGGGAAAGTCTTGAAAGAATTTGAAACTGCATTGAATGCTCTATCTATATTCTTCAACCCCTAAAATCTCCATCTCCTTAATGAGTGCATAACACCATGTATCATATTGATATGATCTTTATGTTATCATATAGTCACTTTGAATTCATTTATATGGTGTCCCTTGAGAACACAATTGTCAAAAGACCATGCCCCTACACTAACATCTTTCTCTATCACAACTTTTTCATCATTATAAAACCTTGAACATAGGTCCTTTATAGATGGAAACTAATTCCCCTATTGGTTTTCATATAGCCATAATTACAATGAAGATCTACAGGCTAGGATTATTTGATTATGAATAAGATGTAAAACTTATGTCTAAAAGATCTTAAGAAGTTAAGAAGATCTTTAATGGCATTAGATGGATTTTTAGGGTCTTCTCCTAGTCATTTAGATCATATCTTGATCTTAAATTTATACCTTTACTTGCCTAGGTGGTAAAATATTTTTATCCAATGTGTTTGCCTATGTGGCACATCCCCTAAGTTCCTTATCATATTTTAAAACCTGACCATTGTCACCTTGGACATGTGTCTTCATCTTGGAACCCATGGAACTTGATTGAATTTGCTCCATTGATCTCCTCAGGAGTCTCTTAACTTTGACCTTCATTATTTCCATTGATATACATTCTAATTTCTAGATCATGCCACTTGGTATCCCCATGTTTATCCTCAATATCTTGATGTTAGCTTCATATAGTTAACATTATTTCACCATGTGGTGGCCTCATGTGCAATATGGGCTCTTTGACTTCTTGACCTCATGAACACTGTAGATATCCTTTACATCGTTAAATGCATGTCATTGATATTCCTTATATTTGATCAAATATTCACCATTTATCTTTTAATTCATCATGATTTTGCCACTTTTTAGCCCCACATTCAACCTTAGGATCCATTGACCTTTGAGCTTGAGCTCATCATTGATCTTGAACTACATGATTAAACACACACTATAGATCTTCTTTGACCTGATAACCTTGCAATATCACTCACGTGCCATTGATATTTGATATAAGATTTCAAGATTACACCACTTGTCAATCCTATGTTTAACTTGAAGCTCATTAAGGATTTTAAAACCCAAATGGTTATTTTTTGTGATTTCAATTTGACATCCCTAGGCACATCCCACACTACTAGTTCATTTTTGGATCCTTATATCTTGAGATATAAAAATAATCAAGATAATAAATTTACAAGGGATATTCATGGCCCAAAATACATTAATTTCATGTAATTCTTCAACTCTCTTTGCCTTTCCAAGTACACTTATGAAATGTACAACCAAACTGATCTATTCATTTTTGCATGATCTGCCAGGATAGTCTAGTCCTTAAAATAACCAAATTCAAACTTTAAGCTTGATTAAAGTGTTTTAAAAGCTTTCAAGTGACAAGTTATAGGATCATAGAGTCTATCTTCTCCTTCTACTTCTAGATGACTCTTCAATCGAGACTCTACTCAGCTTTTCCCTCTAGATCTAGGCAAAGTTTTGTATGTAGGCCATATTTGGCCAACATATTTGGTGACTCAACTGGGAAGAATGATTTATATGATTGATAATTAGAAAATTTACATGAATTTTGAACTTATAAACAAGAAAAATCTGATCCATGACTGGAAGAACCTTTTGACATGAAGTAAGACAACTCCTTCCTCCAAAACAATCAAGGAAACGCAAAATAGGGAAACTAATCTAAACAAATAAAATGTCTAAATAAATCACTTATGTGGGACAAAACACAATAAAAATAATGTGATATAACAACACTTGGAGGAAAAAAATAAACTAATTATTTACAAGGAGCTTAGCTTATCAATAACAATGTTTTAGATGTATCCCATTAACTAGGATAAAAATCTCCTCACCATCGATCTTTGAAAGTTAAAAGGCATTTTAGGATTTTCAAATATAGATTATGTATGTACCAATATAAAGAGAATAAAATTTTGTATGCCTTCTTGAATTAGCTCTATCCTCATCCCACTTGATGACCAAATCTCCTTATTTAAAACCTCATGAAGAAGCTCTCTTATCAAAGGCTCTCTTCACTTGTGCTTGGTGAGTTTATTTTGATAACATGGAATAATTTTGAACTTATTATATCTCCATAAGATCAACATATATTATTTTCATTGGTTCACTCTCCAATAAATCTAGTTGGTGAATTAATTCTAAAGCAAGAAACTCAAGAGAAATAGGTAATCTTGCTTCCTTATAATATACTAGCTTATTTGGAGAGTTAGAAATTGATATTGTTTAGGTGATCCTATTAACCCATAGAGATTATTTAAAATTGAGATACCATGACCTTAGATTATCTTCAATAGTATTTATTATGATCTTTAATAGATTCTTATTTGTGGAATCAGCAAGGCCATTACCTTATGGATAGTAATTTGATGAAGTGATAAGATAGACACCATGTTGAACAACCCATTGGCTGATTATAGTCCCAAAAAATGACAGAATTTTCATAAATAATGGTTGAAATAACTCCTAATCTAGTAATTAAACCTTCATATAAATATAGAACATTGGATTCATTTACTTCTTTCAATACTACTACTTCTATCCATCTAGTGAAGTATTCTATAATAGTTAGCATCCATTTGTGTCCTAAAATTGAAGGGAGATTAATGAGACCAATAAATTACAATCATCATTGGATAAAATGATATTCCACTACAATTTTTTAGAGGGGTAAGGCTACAAGTTTCACTTTTCCTACAAACAGAACACACTATTTGCACTTTCTAACCTATGCATGGAAATCACCAAATATTCTAGGACAATAATAGCCACCTCTCATGATCTTAAGGGTTGTGGTCCTTGTTGAATAATTTCATCCAACATGTCCATAATGGAACTTCTCAAGTAATCTCTATGTTTGGCTTAGCTCTATACATCTTAGTAACATGCCATTGATGTCTTTATTGAATAAAACACTATCAATGAGAAGAAATATAATTGATTATAATTTGAAATATATTATTTTTTAAGATATTAGATGAGAGGGGTAAATAACATCTGGGAGACCATTACCAAGTCATGAAACCAAATAGAAGGTGAGGTATGATCAGCTGCAACTTCTTCATCATTTGACACTAAAACTACCTCATTATCCTCTTGAAAATCTTGGGCTAGATGCTCACAAAGTCCTTTATCTCTAATCAAATTTGTGACCTTGATCTCTTTATCATACTCCATTACCTTCATTATCCAACTAGATATTTTCTCATTTATGTCTTTGTTCAATAAAAACTCCTTGATATTTGGATGGGAAACCATTAGGTGTATCTTATTGTTAGACAACAAATATCTAAATTTCTTGAGAGACCTTATAATTAAAAGTACATGTTTTTAAAAAAAAAAGTACCTTGTTTCATATTATTCAAAGACTTGAATAAAGAAGGATATTGGCTACTCTAAAGCCTCATGATCATGTTGCATAAGAATTCCTGAAATGGTGTTTATGTTGGCATAAGTGTACAAAATGAAATCCTTTGTGAAGTCTATGTTTATGAGTGTTGGAACATTAGATATGGCCTTCTTGACCTCTTCAAAAATCTTTACTCCTTCCTTGGAAAAGATGAAAATCTGATTCTTATTTATCATGGTTGTAAGTGGCGTAGCTAAAGTGGAAAAATATGAAATATATCTTTTTATAAAATTGATTTTACCTAAGAATATTTGCAAAGCCTTATTATGTTTAGACAAGGAAAGTGTGGGAATTGAATCTATCCTCATAGAATATATACTCATACCATGTTTATAAGTCACATGTCCAAGAATATTACCCTCATGAAATAAGAAGATACACTTTTTTGGGTTTAGAGACACCCCAAATTGCCTACACCTTTTAAACACTTGATTAAGGTGAACCAATGCTCATTTGCATTCTTTGAAAACACTTTTATGTCATCCAAATAAACAAGTATAAACCTATTAATAATGCCTTGGAATGACATATCCATGGATATTTGAAAGGTTTTGATTTATAGGCATTAGGTAGAAGTCCTCAATAACATCATCATCTGATTCTAAACCCAACTGGTCACAATCATTTGCTTGATTTGGTCTTCAAGATTCCTCTTTTGTTCAATGTTTCTATTTGACACTTGGGATATATAGTCTCTTTAACATAAGTAAATGTTTATTTTAATATTTTAATCACTTATTTATGGCTATAACATCCCTCATATGACTCAAAACTCATACTTTATCTCATACAAGTCATTCCTTTCTCAAACTCCTTCATATGCTTTCACTATTTTTTCCATTAGGTAAGCTACTTGGGTTTCAAATTCCAATTTTTGATATAATTATTAAGGAGTTATTATAATTGAATTTATGGTCTTAATTGATCAAAACATACCTGACTTATCCTCTTAAAAGTGTCCAAATAGACTCCACCTACCCTTCAATTCCACATCTATGGTTTACCATGCTTTTATAAGGTTTGTAGACTTCTTTTAAAGCAATTTATCTTTGATGATTCAAACAAATAAATTTTACCAATATGTAATTAATTTTTTAAGATTATTTTATCCCCTTTGAGATGTGTGCAAATTTTCATGACTTAACTCTTCTTGTAGCTAGCACTTCATTTGTAAATCAACCCTCTTTTAGGCCTATTTAGCCCTCAAACCTTACCATAGTTTTAAAATCCGTATATATACGTACACTCTCTCACCTAAACCATATTTTTTTATTTAAATATTAAATACAGGTCATATCACAAAATTTCATGATTTTTCAATGGTTATAACTCTCAAAAACCTCAAAACCCTAAACCTAGGGTGTCCTTGACCCTACATAGGCCGTGGGCATTCAAAATTCCATATCTTGAGTTATAAAAAATTTTAAAAGAAAAAATCACCAAAAAAGTTATTTTTTTACATCCTCTAAAATTTAAAATAGGTATAAATCTTTATTAAATCCATTAAGGGCTTGAATAATGCAAAACTCAGTCATAAATGCTCTCTTTTTACTGATTGTACAAGGTTTCCATGGCCAAAACTCTTTCAAATGATTTAAATGTTTCACCTAAGATATTATAAAGTTTAATAAAAACTTCAGCATGATTATAATAAACTCAAATAACCTCTATTCATAATATATTAGTTCATTTCACTTCTCTTATTCTTTGACTATGCACACAGGGGTAACATCTTATGCCGAAATTGGGTTTTGTGCGTTTCAAAGTTTCAAGAACTCCTTATCAAGACTTTTAAAGACTTTAAACACATTATTAATCATATTAAGAACCTTAAAAACCATATAATATACATGCTTTATATTATAAATTCCTTTCTTTACTATTGTGATTGTGCATACAATAATGCCAATTACAAGCCTATGGTACAAGGGTATTTTCTCCTTTTCCAAGACTCTTAGATGAATCAATAAAAAAATGAAGGGTTATAAATATAAATTAAATATTAAAGGTTAATTATCAAACCTTTTCCTTATATCCACCATCTCCAAATTCATATAGACTCTCTTCTTGCATGACTATAAACCTCCATTCAAACTCTTGCCTACAACAAACACATTACAAACCCATATATGGGGTTATGGATTATTTAAGATAATGAATGAATAGTCATAAACAATTTAAAACCTAAGAGAGAAAATCAAACTCATAAAAACTTATTTATTCATATGATTCATCTTCAATTTACATGATCAACCGATACATGGGCTTTGACAACTTTTCCTTGAGAGGATACTTTCAGTCCTTCATGGCTCCCTTGTTTTCCTTATTGGGGATTTTATTAAACATTTCTCACATCTCCTATCCTCAAAATCACATAAAATTATCTAGGTTTACCAACATTAATATTGGTTATCAATTTAGATACAAAAAATTCCTCTTTCTTGTCAATCCAATACATGGGTGAGGGTGACCATACAAAATCATGACTTTCACTTTATGAGTTTAAAAATATGACTTATAATTACTCCTTAAATTACCTAATTAGACTAATTAATGACACTTTAATCATATATTCACTCCTTACATGCATTTAACCCTTCTAGACTCCATTTAAACATTTGAATTTTCAAATTCCCTATTTTGGAGGGAAAACACCTAGAGACTATTGACACAACTCTATGACTCCAAATGGATTCCAAGGACATAAATATAAATAATAATGACATTAAAACACATTGAAATCATAATTTGACCAAATTTGACCTCTTATTGACCAAAACACAAAATTGATGCTTTTTTGCTTGATGCTCTTGCATCAGGTTGCTCCAGCATTGGATAAACTGAAAGGTATCCTTTTATATGAAAATGTCCCCCAATTATTAGTGAAGGATATCTTTAATTGGTCCTATTTACTGACCAAAATTTTATTTTAACCACTATATTCATACAACAAAGAAATCCTTTTTGAACCTACCAGTAACTATAAAATTTGTTTCATAGATGGCAATGGATAGTGATCTTTAAGGGAAGCCTTTTTCAAATCCTAAAAGTCAAAAAATAGTATAATATCACCATTATTATTCCATATGGAACATAGTTTTCCACCCAAGTTCAGTGTTTTATTGGAAATATGATAGCTAACTTTATGAGCTTATGAAGCTCAACTCTCATCAGAGGCTCAAGCTTAGGATTGATAGGCCTTTATCTTTGTCTTACTGGTTTAGTTTTAGCTTCTAAATCCATGGCGTGTTGAGATAGAATTGGATCAAATACTTTGAGGTCACAATATTTCCATGAAATCACATCAACAAAACTTGTGCATAACTCAATGAATTTTTTTTGGGTGAAGGAGTGCATACCTTACCCAACTTTAAGTTCTTACTAGTTGCAATTACCAGATTGGCATAATGTTCATCCTTTGTTGACAAGGATAACTTTTCCTTTCTCAATTCATCATCACCACTGAATATGTTCTCAAGTGTGACCAATCCCTTGGGCAACTTTTTTTTTTCAATTACACAATCGGATCACCATACTACTATAAAAACTTTGATTGATTTATTGAGGAAAACTTAGCTTCTTTTTGCAAGAACCTGATAATCTGATTATCATATTCAAAAACTTGCCAATTCTCATTTTTATTTAGGATATAAGGTATTACAACCACCTTAATGTGAGACTAAATTTTTTCACTTTTCATATTGGCTGGGATACTAAATTATGCCCCAATGGCATCCAATCTATTCACATGTTTGTTCTCATCTCTTGGTATTGCCTAAATGTTGAAAGCCTAAAAATCCTCAAGTAAGTCCCATACCATATGCTTATATAATTTGAGTATTATATTTTTGCATGCATTAAAACCTATAACTTGGTGAACTACAAGTTCACTATCACCCAAAACTTGTAAGGTATTGACTTTCATCTTCTTGTACTAATGCTTCATATTCTACAACATTATTTGAAAAACCAAATTGAAATTTAATAAAGGAGAAACACCTTTGAATTTCTAGAGAAACTAGCATCATTCCAGACTTAGTACCATGTTTATTCTTTGATCCATCAAAGTATAATTTCCATATACCATCACTAAACTCATCATCCTTTATCATGGCTAGAATTGGTTTATCATTATCATAGAGAAAATAAAAACAAAATCCTCCTTATTTAATTATATTATAAGGATCATGTTCATGTAAGCTAGAGGCCCACTCATCAAGGAACAAATCTGAAACTCCATCCAAGGGTGATTCAATTTCTACTTCACTATTTTTTAACACCTCATATGAGATGCCATAGTTAGTGTTCACAACACTTGGCTTATATGGCTCCAAATGGAAATGTGATATGGGTTAAGAATGTATTATTACCTTGGTATCATACCTAGTTATGAATACCAAATATGTCCAATCAGTTGATAAGTATCTTCCAATATTCGAGGTAATGTCTCTTGATAGACACATGGTGAAGTAGGGAGGTAAGTATACCACAAATACATCTTTTTAAATGGTAACATTGGGACAAGCATGTAATGTCAATTACAAATATTTAATAATGACTACTATCTCTATTAGTGATACATCTATTTGAAACACTCTTTTAGTATTTGGTTCATAAATAAAACCAAGCTTGTCTGTAATTTGCTTAGGCATAACAGTGCTACTAGCTCCACTATCCACCATGCAGTTATGAACTAAGGTGTCACCAAATATCAAAGAAAGGTAAAAAGGAGGAGTTTTATTTGGTTTTACCTTAGTTTTTTATATCTTCAACATATTTTATTCCTATTGTACTAGTTTCTTAGTTGGCTAGTTTGAATTAGTTAGGACAACACCTTCTTTCAACTAGTTTTAGAGACACTTCAGAGTTGAAAACTCTTGAATGAGAATATCCTTTTACCCTAGAATAGATAAGGAATCCCACAAGATAATTCTGATGTTAGAATTATTCATTTGATCCACTATATTGAATTGGGCCCCAATAAACTTTGGCTACACTTTTTGAACCATTGGTTGCTCACAAACTAGAGGCACTTGAAGAGCTTTCCTAACCTCTACATTTTAATTTTTTTATGTTGTAGGGGAATAAAGTTGATCTTTGGTACTCTTAGAAATAACATTAGGAGTAATTAAAGCATTACTCACATATTGAGCCTCATTAATGGCTCTTCTTTTGTCTCTAATTAGAGTTACAACTTGACCATTTATATTACTAATTTTAATGCCCTAATTGAATGCAACATGATCATCCATTTGCCAATTCACATTAATGGCATCAAGTTTCCCTTAAACTTATTGAGTCTCTCCTTATGCTACCAAATTTGTTTCTTGGTATTGACTTCCTTGAAGAGAAAAATCTTCTAGTGTCATTTATGACATAGTAATATTTTGTGACACCAAGGGTTAGATCTAAGAATCATTGATATTAAATGGCTTCCAACTTGAATCCTATATCAAGTTATTTTGAGGTGGTGTGGGAACAATATCTCTTTAATTATAAGGAAATATTAGGATCAAGGGATGCATAAGGTTTAGCTTGAGTTATGGATCCTTGTGGTTGTTAGGGTGGTTTATTTTCTTTGAACCCTTGATAAGGAGGCCTTTGATTTTTAAAGGGTTGATAGGTGGAATAATTTTGTTATTGATAAGGCCTATTATCCTAGTACTAATACCTTTTGATTTGCACTATTTTTTTTCCAAAATATTGTAACAAACTTTTTAACTCTCCAAGCTCACTAGCTTGACTAGAAGGGGCTACAATTTGATATTTAAAAGATGGAATAGGAGCTAAAGATGGGATTTTAGGAATTAGTATAGAATTTAATTCTGGGAATATAGGCATTGGAGGCTTATGAGAGAGTTTAATGGCTTGCATCAAGTTATTCTCTATTCTTATTATAACTTCATAAGCATTTGGCAAGGTAATACCACCCATTTAACTATATCATTACACTAATATCAGAGTTGTGGGATTTTATATAGTAAAAAAAGGCATATTATAGGGATTATATAATAAATGCAAGTATCTTGGTCCATCTTTTGGAATTTGAGCTTAAATTGAGACATGAACTCATTAGGGGCTCTCTTTATGGTAATGAGTTGTTCAACTAAGGATGGGTAATCGGATTTTTCCTCAAATTATCTGACTAAGGATGCACCTAATTCATATCAAGTAGCAATGGAATTAAGTAGGATAATTCTATACCATTACAATGGTTTTCCTTTGAAGGAAGTAGTAAGTAGTTTAATAGCTACGTTGTCTTGAATAAAATTATGAATTGAACAAAGGTTTGGAATATATTGGATGTGCTAAATAGGACTTGTTTGATCTTCTCATAATAAGAATGGGATAATTTTAAGAGAATATATAAGAATGCCATCAAAATGGGATAAATTTAGTGGACTACCTCTATTAAATAGAATAAATACTTAATTTCTGATGGCCATGTGGATAGTGGCGATTATACTACTTAGGACACTACGATGACTAGAAGATGAATATTTCCTTTGAGGACATGGTATTGTCCTAAAAAACCTTGCTCTTTTGTATGAATTAGAAGGTAATTTAATGAATTCAAGAGGAATACATTTACTTTCTAACCTCGTAGTAACCTTTAACATGAGAGTTTTGTTTGGATGATGCTATGAACTCTATAAACTAAAGAATATCTAGCTTCTAATGATGATGGATGTCTTTATCTACTATAAATACCTCTCCTTAGCTCCAAAATTTAGTTATGCTAAGGAGAATGGGTCCCACCAAGCATGCCAAAAACTATTATGGTTTTAAATTGTACCCATGGAGGGAGTTCTTTAGGATCTCTCCAACTAACCCACAAAATGGGAACATCCTCAGGTTTGGGTATCTTATAATGAGGTTGAGCCTCCAGAGAGGGTTGGTTCCCTTGTATCTATCACCTAAAATCATATATTTCTTGTAAAATGGAGAGAAATAGATAATAATACATGAAAACATATAAAAAGAGGTGATGCACAAATATTTTGAACACTTACAATTTCACAAGACATACTATCAGACATGTTTAATACTAAAAATATCACTTCACTCACTCTTTGATCATATTTCACATAATTATTTCACAAAAAGTCATTAGATAGATATTAATCTAGCATGGGACGACATCTATCCACTTCCAAACCAATCAACTAACTATCTACTCATTCATGAAGGGAGGGACATTCCCTGATGAGGGATTGTGTAGGGGATCGATGGTCCATTATTGGTGTGGAAAATCACTAGAATGATGCTCTCCCTCCCCATAACATTACTTATTTGGAGAATACACTTGAGATTGCCATAGATATTGGAGTTTAAATAAATCATGCTCCTTAGAGCCTTATATCTTGTACATTGTATTATATTTATTATTATTGAAACATTATAACTGATGAGATGTAAATATTTACTTATTATACCATGATAATAGTGGCTACATGTTTGTATCATCCATAGATGGTAATTTCTAATTACTTTTTATATTCAGTTATGTTGTGTTTCATTTGATGATAGTGATTAGTGATGGATAAATGTAATATGATTATTTTATAGTTAATATACTTAAGAGTGTTTTATCTAGATCATTAATTAGATTCTCATGATTAAATATAATGAAATAATACATTGATTATTATTTTTTTAAATCATGTTATTCTAGGTAGATCCTAGTGGGGATGTTATATATGATGTTCTAGGGTTAGTCCATGAAGTTAAACTCAGGGAATCAAGAGGAAATCCCAAGAACCTAACATTTAGGGTCAAACTAACCTATTGGATTACAAACCATAAGCCTATGTATGATAGATATGTAGACACTTTGGGGAGTGGGAAATAAGGTAAACCATGAGAATGTGTGAGGAGAGGTTCACAAGCCTCATATAGGTGTTTGAATCCAAACTTGTTCATTCTAGTACCTTACACACTCAATGTTCCTCTCTCAACCCCATAATTACTTATTTTCTAGCCCAAGAGGTGTCATTCTCATGTGTGAAAATCAAGGAATAGATACATGGAGTCCTTAATTACTATGGTATGTTGAGGGAGGTTGTCTACTTGAAGTTCTTGGTATTAGTTTTGCATTCCATGCCTTTAGGGATATGAACACTTGTTAAGAGATTATGCATGTTTAAACCCTTCCTAAACCTTGGTAGGAACTTGATGGAGGAAAAATTGAGGTAAATTCATCTAAATGCATTATATTTTCTTAAAAGACACATAAAACACATTGTACACTTTGAGGAGGTTCTATTCATGTCACTATATTATATAGACACCTGTACGAATGCACCAATGACCCTATTGTTGTAATGTTTCATAATGAATTCAATGTGTAGAGTTAGATGAAAAATTATAGATATTTTATGAAGATTATGTGAGTTTTATTCCACCCTCTTAGTCTAAAAACTACACCCAATTCCCTGTATAAGTGATTTTACATGCCTAGACTAGAGAAGTAGTCTAGAGGTGCTAGTGAAGGATGACCTAGTCACCTAGATGAACAAGAATTATAGGTGTACACTACCTAAAAGGAAAAAATTCATGGTATGATATAATTTTTTGTCCTAAATCATTTTCACTAACCCAATCTCAAGGTTCTATGCAAGTTTCATGGCCATCCAAGTGACTAGTACCAAATGACTAAGCCTAGTAGCCTAGTAGGTTTATTTGGTCAATTAAGGAAGAGGTCTTTTGGCATAGAGGACTACTAAGATGGTGAATGGAGAACCATAAATAATATTATAAATACTTTATGGAGGGAATAATGCATATTATTATCCATTATAGATAATAAGGTAGTTTTTAAAGCCTTATTGACATGCTTAATGGAAGGGTGGGCTAGTTGAGGCTTTATTAAGGCCAAGATAAACCATATTTTACCACTATAACTACTAAGAAAAAAGTGGTTGACCAAGTTGGCATGATTATCCCCTCAATAAAGTCAATCAAGATTGAATTATCTTCTACCAATCCATCTCTACACCACAACTCCATGAAGACCATCAACCAAACATGACAAATGCATTGAAGAGGGCTAGAAAGTGGTGTCTCATGCACTATATTTTTGATTTGAAACTAAAAATGGAGGTTTATTTTAAAATTTATGATCTTTAGTTCTATATTTCCCTCTCTCTCTCTCTCATCTTGTTTTATAAGTTGGTCTTAGAAGTCCATGGTGATTATCCTTTTGTTGGGTATGTGAAAGTGTTGCCCATTTGTATCTACAACCTTGAGATAATAAAAGATTGATTTAGACTCCTTTATGATAGTATTATAGTTTATTTATGTTGGTTATATTTGAACAAGTGGTTTATTATTATCTCTTTGGAGGTCCTTGTCTTCACCTAGGTACTAGTGGATTGTCTTATGTAGGTTATATGGTGTGTGAAGGTGTTAGTGACTGTACTTGTAATGAAAATTGACTAATAGTGTCTTAAACCAAGCTTATCATTCATCATCCTTAGGTCATAGTCATCTAGCATAATATCCATTTGAAACACTGATGTGCAGGATATTTTTGTAGAATGTGTTAGTAATTAATCTTGTTCTATACATAAGTGTTATTAAAGATCAAGTAGAGGAGAAAAAACATATTGGTACATCACCTCCCATAGTTTAAGTTTGTTTCATGTCCTTTCTATCCCTTTTCATTAGAAATATAAGTAGGTTTAGGAATCGAGTCTAAATGATGCATTAGGGAAGCTATTCCCAAAACTAGAGATTCACCTCACCCAATAGGCTACCCACACCTAGAGGTGATTTCATTGTATTAGCTATATGAGGTAGGCTTGAAACCCTTTCAAATAAAGGGTAAAATATAGACTAATAATATTTTTTGACACACCCAATGGGACCATAATTTTAAGAGGTTACAACACTTACTCTCATCACTTGGTGACATCAAGGAGATCCAGACATTCTAGTGGCAGATTAACATCCAAGTTTCATGCCAAAGATCATCACAAGATATTCATCTAAGGGTAAGAATAACTTATATTGATAGTTCAACTTTTTATTTTTTTGCCTCATTAGGTTTAATGGATTAATATGAATTAAACTTCTAGTATGTACCTTTTTATTAGCAATAGCATTACCCATACCAACCTTGTGATGAGCTATATCTATCCTATAATGATTCTTCTTATTCTCCACATGACTTCAACTATCCACATGATCAAAATTACTATAAGCCTTCTTGGTAGCCTTGATATTAGGAGTAATATCCCTCCTTACCTCCCCAAACACCCTTTTGAGCCATACTTAGTTCCTCTAATGAGTGGAATGAGATAAAAAAACATGAGTCAAATAATTGGTAGTGAGTTGTTAGCCTTGAAGAAGCACCAACATCAATGTAAATAGTAATATAAGCCTCTTACTACCTCATGTAAAACTTATTATACCACTCTTCCCATTCAAAATACAAATCAAGAACAGAGGAAGGTTGTAGAGGTTAAAATGAGGATATTCCCAAGCTTTCAAAGCTCCCCACCTTTTCCTCAATCTCAAATTATCCATAGATGTCAAGGTATGAAAAAAGAGGAAGAGGATATGAGTATCAAGCCTAAGAAGTTACCAATATTTTATAGTGACTCTTTACCCCCTAAACTCACTCAAAAATAGCCCACAAATCCTTATGTTCCTACTCCACTAGTTGGACATTCTTGCCCTTCCACCATCTCCCTATTTGAAGGACCTGTGGTTTGGAGAGTAAATGAGGAGCATATAAATGAAGAGAAGGATTTTTTAGGAAAGGGTAATTAATGCATGAAAACATTAAATCCTTCTTGGACCAAGTACTTAGGATACAAAATCCCTAATCTTTGTGCCATTCGGGTGAAACAACTAGACTTGCAAGAAGAGAGACTTAATGAAGTGGTATTTAATGTCAAGAAAAGTATAGTAGTAGCTACAAATGTGCCTTAGGAGGTTTCCAATGAAGATGTACAAGTGATGGTTATAATGAATATACAGTTAGATAGTCCTCAAAATGCTTTTAGTACCCAAGATAAGGTAAGCATCCTAGGTGGATCCCCTTATTTCATTGCAAGCGATGATCAAAATGAAGAAATTAAGTTTCATAGACAATATTAAGGAAGAGGGGGATACTTAGAGAAACCATCATTTGATTGAATAATTCCATATGGTTTTAGACCTTATAGAGCTTCCATGTTTTATAGAGGAAGATATTGATAAACTTGTAAATTGTAAGCTTGAATAAGTCTAAGAAGAAACTGCAATAGTGATTGAAATGGGAGTTCTTGATGAGAAAGAAAAGCTTGATAATGCTTGGAAAAAATTATATCACGTTTTCATGAAATATCTTGAATATATAGGTATGATAACTTTGGAATAAGAAGAGTTTGATATATTTGATGAACTAGAAGATCAAAACAAGCCTAAAAACACTAGTAGGCAGATTGGGAATGCTCTTGATTAGTTTACAACATACTGTCATCCAATTAATGACATTAAAGAGATAAAGATGATTGATTTATAACTTGAAGGAGGACTTATTAAGCCTATAAGGAAGCTTGAGAATGATTTTGTGAATGGCATTAAGGTTTAAGTCCCTCTAAGCAAACAAGTTGAAGTTTTCAATGATTTTGGCATGTTCACAATGAGCAAGCAATTGCACTTCAAGAATCTAACTTAAAAATATGTCATGACTACATAGAAGGTTTGGGAACCCTTGAAAACCCTATAAATCTTTAGGAGAAAAAGGAAGATGCTTGTATAATTAGTCTTGTTATTATTGATCAAAGAGAAGAGTCAAAAGATGATTGGAAATAATAAATTGAGTCACTTTAAGAGGTTGAATCTCTTTACAAAGACACACTCCATATTGAAGAGAATAAACATGAATATATTGGTCAAGACACACTCATTGAGGATAATGATTTAACCTAGGTTGAGAATGCAAAGCTCCTTGAAGAGCTTGAAAAATTTGTATTGAATGATAAGGAAATGAAGTAGATAGAGATACGATAGAGGTTCAAGAAGCATGATTAGATGGAGCATCATTACATGAGGTTATAATAGATAAATAATATGAGGAGGGTATTAAAGTAAAAAAATAATATACCTTTATAAGAGATTGGTTTGTAGCTGGTACCTCACTTGAGAGCATGCCAAGAGGAGTGGCGTTCAAGGAAAATAATAAGACAAAAAGACCTAGGTTCAAGAGGTAACTTGCCTCATGACATTATTCATATCATGGAGTAAAGGATCCAGGAACTTCCCCTTTGACCTAGGAGGAGGAAGTCATATTAAATTTAGTTATTTGTAGTAGGTTGACCTTGTCTTGTTTATAATAGGTGTTTGTCAACACAAGTGTGTTGTGTTTACTTCCTACTTTGTTTGGTTTCTTATCCTTATGTGAGTGTGATTTTGTTTGGTCATCTCAGGGCATGATAGCAATGTGTGGATCCCTTTCCCAAAGGATGAGATAGTTGGTTGTCTTGACCAACAAGTAGGTCAAACCATATGAGTCATAAAGAATGTTGATAATTTGGCATCCTAGGCCAAATATAAACACCTATAGTTTGAAATATTTTCATGAGACTCCCTTCAATCTTGCATGAAGATCCATAATTATTATCGTGATCTTCAAATGGTCAACTAAGCCTTTTAGCATTGTTTAAGGTTTCATTATCTGCACTAAGGGTTATTTGAGAAACCATTATGTGATAACATGTTTTGAGTCATTGGATGATGTTTTATGTTGTCATGAATTATAATTGGGTGAGTGGAATGGTCTCAAGTGTCCTTTGGAGCATAAAAGTGGCCTATATCATGTATGATAAAGTTAAGAAATAGAAATTAAGGTATTTGGAAAAGTTAAGGTTTCTTGTTCTTATTATATTTCTACTTGTTTTATCAATTTATTAAGGACTTAGTTAAAAATATGTATAAGGTGTCCAATTAATGTTTGAGTCTTGACATGAGGTCTAATGATGTATCCAAGGTTGTCTTCTATAGTCTATTCTATCAAGCATGTATCAAGCTCCAATTAGCCCTCCAAGTCATAAAATGCCCTTTCAAACATGCCATATGGTTTAAAATTCATATTATAATCCTTTGAAGAAGGTGTCACATTTAAATTAGGAATTTTAAAAGGTCTCATAACCATTACAAGTCATAACAAAGTGGTCTTATATGTAAAAAAATGTCTTTTTAAGGGTCAAATATCATTTATTCATAATAAAAGGTCCCCACATTCTCAAAAAATGACCGTTTAGTGTCCCTATATATATAAACTTTGATTCAAAAGTGTTTTTGATTTTTTATTTCCCTCCTCTTATCCTCCAATGGTTTCTCAAGACCTAAAATGTGAAAAATGTAGAAAAATAAGGTTTTATAGGGGTTTCCAAGGCTTGTACAGACTTTTATGGTCAGTGCAGAGTCAAAGGAGGTAATAAATATAATGTGGGATCACTTTAAGGCATAATAGAAAATAATCCATTCTAAAATGTGTAGAAAAAGGTAGAATTGGCATCAATATCTCCATTGAGCCCTTGGCAAGCTCATAAGGGCTAGTTTGAGTTATATGGTATGGTTTATACAATGGTAGTTCAATCCCAAGATCTTAGATAGATGTGGAGTCCATAATTGGATTGTAATTAGTGGGATTGGTATATAGATAAAATACTTGGGCTTTATGAACAATCACTAAGATCCCCAAGTGGTCTTAAACCCTTGTAAAACCCTAGTGGCTCAATTTTGGGTAATCCTTATTGTAGAATTGAACTTGTTGAAGCATGAGAGTATTTGAAAAGGACCCTTAGAGGTATTCAAATAATTTTTTATCTTTCATCCACTAATAGGGGAACGTGTGATAGTGAGGAATAGGAAAATAAATCCACATGGTAGTTGGTAGGTTGAGAGTCATGTATTGTTACCTCTATGTTTTAAAGATTATTCAAGGTTAATGAATCCAATGGTTATGAGTGTTATTATCACATTATTATCCATCAAAGTCTCCCCAAACCACCTAGTTATTTATTACATAGTATTCTAAGCAACACTCATGCCCCAAGCCAATTGAACTATGTAAAGACTACTTACTTAAAGGAGGTTGAGATGGTCTTACATTGCACTATCAAATGGAAAGTGAAATTTATGGTATCATAAGGTGTAAAGAACCAATGGATATAAATTAAAAATATATATAGACCCAAATTACAATATAAGAATGATTGAAACCATGATAATGCAAACTTACAAGTCTGCAGGCATATAGGTCTACATGTGGTGTGTTAAAATATGCATTAAGGTGAGTGATTTTGAAGGTTTAAAGGTAATGTTCAGGACAGGGTTCAATTTACATAAGATATGGTTGAATGTATTACACTATTTCCCTATCTCATCCAAATATCTTCAAGATGGCTGACCACTCCATACATATTCCTTCAATGGTATTCATGTTCCATGATTCAAGGTTGTGTTTTGATGATTGCTTATAAATGGAACTAAGAGGTATTGAACTTTATGTTTCAAGATTGTATGAGGGTTTTATCCTCATTATAAAGGTTATGGTTGAGTTTTATCCATCTCTTATCATCCCATTTAAATTTTTGTAACCTAACTAAAGATTTCATACTAGTCTTCCATGGCATTCATATTCCATGCTTGATGAATGAGTTTTGAAGGTTACTTGCAAGATGGTTTTAAAAGGTCCTCTTCTTGTATCATCAAATGTTGGATGAGTGTCTTGACCTCATAAAAAAATATTTAAATAAGTTTAAAGATATGAATGAAATAGATATGGACACTAGAATAGTCAAAGAGACTCAAATGCCTACTTATAGGCTAGTGTCAAGAATGTGGATTATGGAGGGTATGAATGTGCATGGTAAATAAGTTATGAGAAAATTTTAGGAGAATGTATAGGATTATGAGGTATAATAATATGTCATTAATAGTTACACCATTGGATAGATAATCTCAAAGAAGCATAACCAACCCCAAGACCTAACTCAACCACTTACAGGTTTATGTTCAATTTGGAGAAAGCATGCATATGTTCATTATTAAAGATTAGGTCTATATGGTTGGTAATATATGTGCTAAAGTAACAAGAGATTTTTTTTTCCTAACACTTGACAAAGAATAGAAAGTAAGGTACACACTTACATCATAGGTAGACCTAAGCTAGCACCTATAGTTCTATAATGAAAGAATGGAGAAAAGAGTTATATGTGAAGTAAATAAGGGTATCAAAGGTCTACAAACACTTTGAAGATATAGGATATCATTTTTGAATCATTTATAAAACATAAAATGCCAATAAAATGGATGATGTTCATACTTTTTACAGATAGACCAATTAGGCTCCTACAGAGAGGGCCTTGGAGAAGAGTGGAGAGAGTGACTTGAATCATGCATGGATGAAAGGTGAAGGAGTAAGTAATAGGTCCCTTTACTTGTCTACCAAGGGTTTGTGGTATAAAAAAGTAGTCATAGGCCTAAGCATAAAATTAGAAGATAAATTGAATCATTAAGAGTATTTTGAGGATTGAAGGATATAGGGAAGTGAGTGATGATGTTCCAAGGTTGGTTGATGAAGTTGAAATTAGGGAATCAAGAGGAAATACTAAGAACCTGACATTTAAGGTCAAACTAACCTATTATATTATAAACCCTAAGCCTATGTATGATATATATGTAGAAACTTTGGAGATTTATAGAACAATATAAACCATGAGATTGTGTGAGTATAGGTTCACAAGCCTCATATAGGTGTTTGAATCCAAACTTATGCATTCTAGCACATTGCACACTCAATTTCCTCTTTCAACCCCATTGCCTATTTTTTATCCCAATAGGTGTCTTCCTCATGTGTGAATGTCAAGGAGTAGATAAATTTATTCCTTATCTACTTTTGGATATTTATGGAAGTTTTCTACTTTAATTTATTGGTATTAGTTTTGCAATCTAGGCCCTTAGGGCTATGAATAATCATTAAGAGACTATGCATGTTTAAACCCTTCCTAAACCCTAGTAGGAACCCAATGGAGGAAAAATTGAGGGAAATTAATAAAAACTCATTATAATAGCTTGGAAAACACTTAAAACACATTTTAAACTCTAAAGAGGTTATATTGACGTCACTGGATTATACAGACACTTGTATAGATGCACTAAGTACCTTGTTTTTACAAAGTTTCATGGAAAATTCAATGTGCAAAGCTAGATGAATAATTGTATATCATTTATGAAGATTATGTGAAGTGGTTACACCATCTCGGGCCACAAAATACACCCAATTCCCCCTATAAGTGCTTTTGTAGGCCTAGACTAGAAAGGCAGTCTAGAGGTGCTAGTGAAGGATGACCTAGTCACCTAGATGAACAATAATTACATGTGTACACTAGATGAAAGGCATAATTCATGGTATGATATGATTTTTTTGTCCTAAATCATGATCAGTAACTAATTATCATGGTTCTAATCAAGTTTCATGTCCATCCAAGTGACTAATACTGATTGACTAGGCCTAGTTACCTAGTAGGTCTATTTGGTCAATTAAGGAAGATGTCTTTTGGCATATAGGGATGCTAAAAGGGTGAATAAAGAACCATAAATTATATTTTAACTAATTCATGGAAGTGATCATGCACATTTCATGTCCATTATAGATAACATGGTAATTTTTATATCCTTATTGACATGCATAATATAAGGGTGGGCTAGTTGAGGCTTCATTAAGGCTAAAATAGACCATCTTTTACTACTATAACTACCAAGAAAAGAAGTGGTTGACAAAGTTTGTTTGTTCATCCCATGAATGAAGTTAACCAAGAATAAATTATATTCCATCACTCCATCTCTATGCCACAACTCTATGAAGACTATCAACCAAGCATGGCAAAGCATTAAAAAAGAGTAGAAGGTGGTGTCTCATGCACTGCCTTTTTTATTTAAAACTAAAAATAAAGGTGTATTACAACATTGACGAGATTTATTTCTATCTTTCCCTCTCTCTTTAATCTTTTTCTATAATTTTGGCTTAATAATCCATGGTGATTATTCCTCTGCTACGTATGTGAAAGTGCTACCCATTTATATATGCAACCTTGAGATAATAAAAGACTAATTCAACCTCCTTTATGCTAGTATTATAGTGTGTTGATGATGGTTATATTTTCACAATTGGGTGATTATTCTCCCTTTATAGGTCCTTATCTTCACCTAGGTACTTGTAGATTGTCTTCTACAGGTTACATGGTGTGTGAAGGTGTTAGTGATTGTAATTATAGTGAAAATTGTGATAGTGTCTTGAATCAGGCCTCTCATTCATCATCCTTAGGTCATAGTCATCTATCATAACCTCCATGTGAAATACTAATGTGTAGGAGTTTTTTTGAGAGAGTATGTATTATAAATTAGTCTTGTTCTATCCATAAGTGTTGTTAAGGATCAAGTAGAGGAGACAAAACATATTGGTGCATCACCTCCTATAGCTTAAGTTTGTTTCATTTACCTTTTATCCATTTTCATTGGAAAGACAAGTAGGTCTAGATTATGCATCAAGGGAGATATCCCCAAAGCTAGAGATGAGTTGAGTCTAGATTATGCATCAAGGGAGATATTCCCAAAACTAGAGATTCAACTCACCCAATAGGCTACCCATTTTTAGAGGTAATTCCATTGTATCAACTGGATGAGGTAGGATTGAAACCCCTTCACATCAAGGGTGTAATCCAAATTGATAACACCTATTTTCATAAACAAACATATTTTTAAATATTAGACCACCTAAGGTTGGCCTAGACCTCTTTTAACATCTGCACAATCACTAAAACAATATATATATATATATATATATATATATATATATATATATATATATATATATATATATATATATAATTTACATATATAAACTTAGAAAAAGTTATACATAATCAAGGTTATCAATCTTTATACTACCTTACTTTTGCATACTATAATCTAGAACATTTCTAAGCTTAGATTAATTAGATTTCCAATCTCAAGCACATTCAAAGCACTCAAGTATATAATCATACTAGCTTCACTTTCACTTACACTAGAACTTAGGTGGGGATAAATACATTGGGCTTGATCCCTCTTCAAATTATTAGTATGTAGGAAACTCTCATAACATAGGGTGTTAAGGATGTCCAACTTACTCCACTGACAAAAACACTTTACTACTTATATTAACTAGATGACCTAAAAACATGGAGCATTAGGGTTTACTCATAAAATCAATTAAAATAGGTCATTTATAGGGTTTTATAACTCATGCACATAGGAACAATCTTGATATACCTAGACACAAGTACACCTAAAAGCTTGGAATATACCTACACATAGGGTATTACTGCCAAAATAGGGACACTAACACCACATAACACTACTATCTAATTAGGTGCTATTATTTAGGATGGGTTTTGACACCTAGATATTATTTATGACATTTATACCAGCCTAGACCTCAATTTTTAGCCTCTAGATCATCTATATCAGTCATTTTGTAACTATATTCTCATTTATATTATTTATTTCTATTTTTGGAAAGGTCAAATTTAGTCAATTCTATAGTAGATCAGTGGCTATATTTATTGCATATTTATACCTTGATTTACTATACTAATCTCCTTCACAACATAGGATTTACATACATCTATGTCCTAAAAGGTTAAAACATAAGTAAATTTAATAAAACAAAGTATATACTGTGTACAGAACCAGTACCAAAAAACATTCGAGAAAAACCATCATATGATCACTATATTAATTTGTATATTTTAGAACTCTTTTCCCTTACAATTGATCACTCTATATATAAATTACAAAGCTTTGGAACTTTAAATTATATCTTTTTAGTTATATCTCAAAGGAATCTTTTCACATTCTATAGTATTTTGGAATACACACAAAATGATATACATTATATAATCTATTATACATCACCGACTTGTCATGCATCTACACTATATGATTTTATAATATAATTCTACTACCAACACTTTCCTGTACTTAAACAATTGTCTCATCTCGAATCAAAGTCATAGTAATGAGCCAAAAGCTGAAAGTAGTGGAGTTGCCTATTTTGAGGGGCTGATCTAAAAACATCACTTACTATAATTTCTCAAGGTGTTGTTTATTGGTTTTCACCTCTTTCTCACTACTTAGCCACCCTTGTGGTTTTTCAACAAAGTAATGCACTAATCTACCACGTTTATGAATTTTCAATAGATTTGGATAACCATGAGGCTACCCTTTATGATTTTTAACCATCCTGGCCTAGATCCTAATGATTAAGGTCTTCCCTATTTTAAAAATTCAAAAATAATAAAAAATATTCAAAATTTAGACCTCATAGTACATAGAGAGAAGGTGGAGGCATAGATTGTGTTGTTGGAATTGGAGGAGGTTATGAAGGTGGTGTTGCTGGAGTTATTTTTCATGAATCCACACCTAAATAATTATTGTTGGAGGTGTGTGATGTGATTGGATGGATCACTGTGTAAATTTGGAATATTTTATTTGTTGGGTTTCTTGTTAATTTTGTTTGGTGGGATAAATTGGGGATCCTCAATGATTTCTATGATAAAAATGTCCAGATGGGACAAGTATTTCTTGAAAATATTCCAATCTATGAGAGTTTCCCACACCATACTGATCATAGTGTGCAAAGGAGATTAACATATCATGATATTATCAATGTCATTATCCTCTATTATCTTAGGGTTGCTTTACTATTTTACACCTTATGTTAAATTTATTTTTCCAACTCCTCCAGTTTGTTTGTGTGCCTCTACATTTGAATGCCAACAAATGTATTACACACCATCTAATTTTTCCAAGTGTTCATCTTCTCTATCACATTATATCTTGAAGTAAGAGAATCCTTTAATATGATATCCAACTATTCAGATGTAGATGATTGGTCCCCCATTACTTATTTGGCTTTATCGACCTTGGATAACTTTAGGTTAACTTTGATCCATGTATTATTTAGTTGTTGCTTCTAGTCGAGCCTATTTTTGGTCATATGTCGATCTTGGAAGACAATAGTGTCTAAGACTTGCTTGTATTCCTAAAAGAGATCAAATATAACATCTATTTCTACCTTCAAGTTATAACCTTACATTCATAGCTATTATGACTTCTACATAATGAGAAAATATTTTATAAGCTAGGATAAAAGGGCTATGAGTTAATTCTCTTTAGACATGACTTGGTCACCCAAGAGTTGAAGGACCAACATAGGACATGTATCATTTTTGATCTACTAACCTTATTAAGGTAGAGGTGTAATTTTACATTTTTATTCTTAAGCTAGGTTGCATCCTATTATATTTCAGAGGCATTCTATAAAATCTATTCCTAGAATACAAAATCTCATTCAATTTGATTTGTAAGGGAAAATTTGGTCACAATAAGTGACATTTATTATTATATCATGGTCAAAACTAGTGTAAAAGTTAGAGTTGTTTCTAGTGATGGCTAGTGTTAGATCTACACCATAGGGAGTGTGAATGTCATCCTTCACAATAATGGTGTTGAGACATACCATAGATAATGATTGGATATTAGCATATATTGTGAGGCTTCTTACTATATGGATCCTTAGGTTGATCCAAAGCCTTGCGATGTGCTATATGGTTATTAATATTTGGGTGTCTACACCTATTTGAGCTCCTCTACTTATGGTTGGGATGATTTTTTAGTTTTATTATTTTTCTATAACTCCTCATTGGATGTGGAAGCTACCTCTACCTATGCCTTATCTACTTCTTTAGCCTTTTTTGTAACATCCTTAGTAGCTTGATCCTTGGATCATTGTTTATTCTCTTCTTCCTACTTTCTTAAGAGCTCTTTTTTTTTTCTCTTCCTTTGCCTTGGTAGATGTGTTATCCTTAACCTTTTGTTTTTTCACCTCTTGCACTTTTTTTCTTTTTCTTTTTTCTTTTTCACATTTTCTTCTTCTTCTTCTTCTATTTTTCTTCTTCATCATGAATCTTATTTTGGACAACTTCCACTTGTTTATTCTATTTCTCTTCATTTTCCTCCTTTTTCTATACAAAAACTTTTTATTTAATCTTATTCCTCCTCTCCTCCTTCATTTCCTTATTTTATAATTATTTTTTCACCTTATCTTGCACTATTTTGGTGTGTACAAATTCTTTTTTTGTTGTGATGTCCTCCTATGCCTTTGGATATTTTAATTATTAGTGCTTACCTGTTTGAGATTTATGTGCATGAGTGGGGGAATTTGGAGATGGTGATGGAGGGGGTGATGGGGATGAATGAACTAGTGAATCATGAATGGAGGAATAAGGGGAATACATCACCAATGTTCACCTATGAAATGATTCTTTAGATTGAGTAAGTGGAATGAAAACCTTCTTTAGGTGTTTTTGTGTGTGGGTCATCTCAATAGGATATTTTTCTACTAATTACTCTTATTTTAACTTAATATCCTCCACTACTTGTGGTAAAATAAAGGATCCCATGCTTTCTATGATGGATGGAGAGTTACTCAAAATTGTGTGTGATATGGGTCTATAGATTAGTGGTTGTTGAGGGCTCTCTTGGTGCACTACGCCTTACTTTACCATTAGTTGTTACTGCATTGTCTGTGGTGGTGAAGATACTACATCTGATTTTCCTTAGAAGATGGATACTATTATGCATTGAGTCTCTTAATCCTTTGTGATAATTTCAAAAATGATTGATTTGGGGGGTGTGGGAGTGTTAATAATTATGCCTTGTGGGACATTATTACACATTGATTTCCAAAAGAAAAAATATTTTTATTCTTCCTCCTCATAGAGATATATGCCTATATCTTCCAAAATATATTTATATACTTTATATTCAATGATTCCAAGTTATGTGAGATCATACTATACAACAATATTCAACATATTTAAATTATTGAGATAGGGATCGATGCTATGAGTGTTCCTCTTTGGTAGAGGTGGTGTTATCCTCTACATCAATGCATTCTTCTTGCCTATAAAAATTTGTGATAGACCTATAAAGGTCTTTAGAGGTTCTTATGATTTGGCTTGTGGCTATATTAGGGACTAGTGTGGTAACAAATGTTGTGCACATAGAGGCATATATCACATAGTTTGGATAATTTTGGTAGCAAGATGTTTCTATCGTAGGACTTATACTTGGGCATCCAATATGGTGATGAAGAAGGACAACAAAGTGATTGACACTTTGGAAAACTCATGGAATCCTATTTGAGTCCCATCATGTATATTTGTAATGAATAAATGATACCCCATATACTACATGACATCTTTGGGCACTCAAGGGTGTAAAATTTTAAGACCTTAAACTTTCATCCACCATGTGTTGAACTAGCCAAACTGCTCATAGTACTCACCATTCTTGGTCTATGCAATGTTATCAAAGGTGGTCATAGGATATATGTCAACATAAGGTGCATTAATACCATTAGGATACTTCAAATATGTAAAAAAAAGGAGTAATATTAATAATTACTATTAAAAATCCTACAATGTACCATTGATGACCTTATCAATGTTTGTGATGAGCTTAGAAAATAGGAATTTAGGGTAGTTGAAGTTTTTATTATTTTAGACCATTCAATATGAAATATCAATGACTCCTTTGGTAGCCTACGTCATAATTTTAGGGGTCTACCAAAATCATTTGGTAATACATTTAGATAATACCCTTTTTACAACATCATCTACTGATTCAATAGGGATCCTTATCTTGGTTTTATACAATAAGAATGACTTAATTCATGTTGTAAGTCCTATTTTCCTCACCATTTCTATGACATTGATGAATATGGTCACATCCTTAGATAAATGGAATGTGAATTTATTGTAGTGACTCATTAATGCCATCATCACTTCATCCAATTGACCAAATTTAGGGAGTTTAATGAGTTATTTCACATTGGATCCTTATAGAGGGTGTTGAAGAGATAGGGCTCTTGGTTATTCTATTATAGCTTAGGCTACTATAAAAATATTGGATTACACCATATCAATAAAATCAAATGGATCTAGAACATTGTACCATGTTTACCTTAGTGAAAGGCCAGTCCCTATTTATTCTTTTTATGTCTGTCAAGGGAATCTAGAATTATGATAAATCCATAACTACTATTTCCTAGGCCCTTAATATATTGATGTATCTCAAATTTATCATACTAAAAATTCTTTTATAAGGTGAATTAATCAAGCTCAAATCATAGATGGTTCTTATTCACAAAGGATTATAATGACATTTTTCTTTGTATTCCCTTATATAAGTTTACTTTGTTCCACTTGTCTAACACTTCACACTGAATTGTGCCAAGTTTTCTTCATGATGTTATGCTCTTTGTTTTAATGCCATCAATTATTGTGATGTGTGCTTGGTGATTCACTATATAGGTTCAATATTCTAGATTACAACATTCTTTGATGTGATGTGTTGTATTTTATTCTCTAATGTGTTTCATTTATTGCACATTAGTTGAATCTAACACATTGGTCTAATTTGGAAAATATTCAATATTTGGAGTGCTTTGTAATCAACCTATTTATAAGAGATCATTTGTTACCTATCCTCTATACCCATTTTTTTATTTCTTCCTTTCTAGACTTAATTGATTAAACCCATGTTAACCTCGTGTTGACTTCTCTTCACATTACTCCATTATTTTTTTCTTTCCTTTGATATTTTATGATGTTGACTTTTCAAACTATGTTTTATTGGCTTGAAATAAAGAGATCACACTGTATATAGATACATTAAAAACCTAAAAAAAGTCAAGAAAAATATAAATGAAATAAAAACCTTAACTACCTAGTGCTACTCAACACCAAATAAAATTTTAGCATGAGATTAATAGAGATAATTAGTTGTAAGGCTTAATCCTGCAACCATTTACATGACCTAGAAGAAGGTTTATTTGAAGGTCCTTTAGTATTATTGTTCCTTTATATGATATTTTGTGAATGATGTATGGTACTTTCCACTGAATGCATAATTTACTTGGATGTGCTTGAAATCTATTATCATACAATAATACCATCTACTTTGGATAAAACTACTTATATAATATATTGGGATCATGTCATGGATTTTTACTCTAGTTATTGATTTCATGTGTCCAACTCACTCTCTACCTTATTTCTTCCATATGATTTGAATATAGAAACCTTGATCAAAGTGAATATTGATCTCCTAGCCACATTTTCAATGTAATTCATAGACTTGGAACTATATACTCCATAGGTATAACTAATTCTATTCCATAAACCAATTATAAAGGAGTGAACCATATTGAACAATTATAAATAGTCTTATATGCCCATAGGTTCACATGAATTTGATCCCCAATCATCTCTTTACACATTGTATATTTTTATAAGCATTTTTTCAAGTGCATTATTGTATGCTTCTACTTGTACATTGGATTGAGGATGATAGGTTGTGATCTCATGATGAGAAATCATTAATTCTTATATCATAGTCTTGATACTATTATTAAGTGTGTTATTTTCTCACTGACCAACTTCACCAAACATCCAACCTTGGTAATGATGTTCTCATATAAAAACATGGCTACATCTCTTACACTTCAACTCAATGTCACAAAAACTTCTACCCATTTGGTGTAGTAAACCATCATAGTAATTATACACCTAGCATGACTATGTTTTCTTGTTAGATTAATATGTCCTAAAATGTCAATTTACCATTACTCAAAAGGTTGCATTTCTAACATCAGATTTAAAGGAATTTAATCCCTTTAACTTAGCCTTCTTATTATTTGACAAATGTCTCAGTACTTTGTGAATCTGTGTGCATTTGAGAATAAGGTAGGACACCACATTCCACTTTGTAATATCTTCCTTATAGTAAATTAAATTACAAAATGTCCCCCTAAAATTACATGGTGTGATCCTTATAAAATTATTGTCTCTTGTGCTCCATATCTACTCTATGAAACACATCATCTTTACCCCTTTTATAAAGAAACCATTGATAATACTAAAAGGTATAGCTCATGTGATTAGCTATTTTTTATTGTTTTTGACACCATGTAGGAAAATGTCCTTATTTTATAGAAATATTTATGTCCTCCATATTATTTGGAATCACAAATACTTTGAATAAGTGTGAATTTGGTGACTCATCGTACAATTCTTCTAGATCCTCACCATTCATTATTTGACTAAGATTATTTGGTCCCACATTTTCTCTTAATCATTTCAAATTAATGTTAAATTGAAATTATTGGAATAAGATTAGCATTATGGATATCCTTCCACCTATCATAGGCTTATTCACTAGGTAGCATAGATCTTGGAGATTTATAAAGAACACAAATGGTGTTTATAAGAGGTAATTCCTAAATTTTTATAGTGAGGACACCATAGATAGGGCCTCTCACTCTGCTTTAGTGTAATTTTTCTTTGTCGATGATAATTTTATGATTGTGAAGTAAATGGGGTGATCTAAACCACTATCTCTTAGTTGAGCCAATATAACCCCTACTACAATTCTTGAAGCATCTACATAAAAATGAAATGGATTAATTTAATCATGGGAAAAAAATATGGGATATCTTACTAGCCTTTATTTCAAGTCTACAAAATATCCCTAACACTCATTAGTCTACTCAAACTTTATGTCTTTGCATAATAATCTCTTCATTGGTACATATATAACTATGTACCCTTTAATGAATTTGTGATAATACCCTATATGTTTAAGGAAAGATCTCACTTTGGTAGAGCTTGTAGGAGGTGGAATACTCACAATGTATATGATTTTAGCTTGATCAACCAAAATAACATCACTACACACTATGTGGCCTAAGAGAACACCAAGCAATGTAAAGAATAAAATATTATTCAAATTCAACATGATACATAATGTTTTTCATTTTTATAACATGAGCCTCATATTAGACATGTCTTATTTAAATAAAAATAATACAACCCAATCATTAAGATAAACTTATAGAAAATAATGGATGAAATATTTGATCATAGTTACCATAACTCTAGAAAAATAAAAAGATCGTTATTTAGATAAAATGGAATTACCTTGTGTGCAAAGGATCCTCATTATATTATTAAAGGTGGTTTTAACCCGATCTTTAGTTACAATCAATATATCGTGATAGCCACTAAATCCATCTATAAAGGAGTAGACTTTATGCCATGTGATTGACTACAAAACTTTATTTGTAAGGGAATTGGAAATGGGTCATTAACATAAGCATCATTAAATTTTCTATAGTCTTCAAAAAATATGATCTATCCTAAATTTTTAAGTTACACCACTATTGGATTTATCCATTATGCATTTTATAAAATATATATAATCCATATTTCCTATATGTGATCAATTTTAGGCTTCACTTTAAGATTCATATTAGGATTTAGCTTGTAAAAGAACTTTTTAATGGGTTATGTGCACTCAATCTCTATATGCATCTCTCCCAATGAAGCATCTACATGCTTGAATTCTATAAATTTTGTTGGGAACACATATTTATAGTCACATAAAAATTGTATACCTTTTGAATTTTTTAATTGTGTCCAATAATTACCCAAAGTCATAATATTTGGCATAGATTCAGTACTAATGTTCTTAAATAATTTATTTAACGGTCTTGATATATATTTTTAGAACCATTTAGAATAGAGTGTCACAATTTCCTCTACCCTTTTTGTTCCTAATTATTTAAATTTCATATCTTCACATCTTTTATTTACTCTATAATTTTGGCTTTTGGTTCCTCTACTTCTCACTCAGGTTTGAATAAACCCTTCAAGTCTAAGTCCTCATCACTATAATTGTATTGTGTTTATTCTCCATCATCTAGGATTATATTATAGGGTTGCACCAAAAATCACTCTTTTTGATTACTGACCTTGTAATTTTTGATAGTTATATTCAAATATTTAGTTGATTATTCCTACGAAGAAGAGTTCATTGTAGTTCTTAAATCCTCTACCTTCCCATGACATAAAAAATATTCAAATTTTGAAGAGAGTTTTATACCAGGGGATTCTCATTCTCAAATGCAAAGGTTTAAATAAAATTCTACTAAATTTTTTACCAATTTCTACTTTCCTTCTTGCATTCTTGGTGTATGTAATAAGTTTTTAGAAGAGGTGCTAGAGTATACCTAAATACATGTACCTAGTATCTAGGTTATACACCCTATGAAGACCATACATTGACATATTTATGAATATGCATTTTAGGACACTATGCTTTAAGGAAAAATGGACACTAAATCATGATCATATTTTCTAATTAAAACTAAGCTTTCAATAATTCACAAGCATCTTATCAGTGCAATTGATTTGACCTATGTACTACCCACCATATCTCACCAATAACATTTAAATCATAATTTAACACACTGATTTATTGATTAACATTTATAACATGTTGATCCAATCTAGAAATAAATTAGCCCAAGTCCTTAGTTGTAAAGTATTGTGGTAATTATTGATTTGTAGTGAAACCATTTACATTGGTATTACCTCATGTATCCTCTCACCTAATTCAACATATGTGTATCTAAATCATTACTTACTAAAGATGTATCTTCCCAAGGTAGAAGACCTTGGTTTGGTTCAGTGTAATCCATGTATATCACATTGAATTGATATATCAAATCTATTTTAGACTTTGTTGGTGATCTTATAGATGTAGACTTGTATTACCCTATATGGAATTGTGGAACGTATTATATAGACTTGAATTAACCTAGGTTTTTCTATTTTATATAATGATCGAGATGGTTCCATCTATGAATTTAAAAATTTGAACTCTACATCACGTAGTGCGTTCTAATTAGACTAAGTGCCAACCTTAAACCATATTTTGTCCCCATTTTTGAAGGGCGATTCAGGGTATTTAATAATGATATATGGATTTATTTTAAATTTATTTAAAGGTAAGATGATAATATTATCCCCTTAGTGTGCCTCCAACTGATTACATACTATGTTGATGGTTATCTGATCGCCCACTCCTTTCTAATAAACCCAGAGTAGTGTGTTTCATTGATCTTCATATTTATGAATTTAAAGTCACCTCATGGAATTAGATCAACACATTTTATTTCTACATCCTCTAGTTACCTATTAGGTTTTACCATTTTTTAATAGGTGATAATCAATATAACTAGGCTATAATTGAGAGATCATATTTATTTGCTTCCCATGTCAATTGAGAAATCATATTTATTATACTTAAAAAGTTGAATACAAATTTTTAATTTCATACCTTGCCACTTGAATATCCATTTAGGAGTCAAAAGTCCATGGTTTATTGGTCTTTACATACCATACCACTTTATCAGTCCACTGCAAACCTCTTTATGTGCAACCCAATAGATTATGTAGAAGATTTACAATGTTTTATGATATATCTTCATTTCATATAGTGATTACCAATTTGAGTAAATTTTTAAAATTAGTAACTACTCTAACCTACCTCATAATGTGCATAATTTGACCATACATTACTGCATCAATAACTACAACATTGTCTCAAATGCAGTGTGGTGTTGTATATTTTATAATAATTATGTTTTATGGTACATAAGACATTTTTACTTTATAGGATCAAGATAATTATCTTGTTTTATATTTATAAATTATTTATCTTGTCACATATCTAAGGGTGGTAATATTTATTCTACATGCTAATGTTGGGTGACTACTTATATGAATGTAGGATCCATTGGGTGTGAATTCACCATTTTTACATTTCATACTAGTTTTTATTTTCTCTACTTTTCTAACACAGGACAATATTCTTTGTGATGCTACTTTGGAACTCTAAAATATGCAGAATATACCTAGTAGGAATATTATATTTAGTGCTCACATTATATGTTTATGAGTGTGTGTGAGATGATATATAATAATGTAATAAAGTGAGTTGGGAATAAAATCACATAGATATCATAATAAAAAATAAATATATATGTTGAGAGATACTAAGAGATAATATGAGAGATTTTAGGGAGGGTTTTAGAGATATAATTAATTTGTGATTAAATTTAACTCCTTTTATTAAGGATATCATCCTCATATATATTGTAATCTCTCATAGTGAATAAGATGTCCTAAATTAAATATTAAATATAAGATTATTATTTTTGTGTTTAATTTATTATGTGCTTAGTTTGTCAAACCTGAACCAAAATTAACATCTAGTATCAGAGATAGATAGGTCTAATATGAGAGTTTTTTATATAATTATTTCTTAATTTTATTTCATTCTACAACCTACACTCATCTCCCTCTCTACATTAGATTTAGCGTTGCTTAAATCTACTATGCATAGGAACTTGCTCCTCCTCAATAAATAACGTCGAGTTACATAAGTGTTCATGTTATTATAAGTGAAATACAAGAGTTTATTCATATGTGTTGTAGGCTATTACACCAACATTATTCTACCATATTTATTTCACTTTTCTACTTGAGCATATATGTGGAAATTCTTAAGGCCTTGCACTCTACAACATTACAAATATGGGTGAAATTAGTTTAAATTAGGTCATTAACACCATTAATGTGGATTCAAACTACTCTAAGTCTCATGTGGTAGCTACATTAATATTTATAATCATCTTTTCCATACATTTCTAGTCTCTCTCATAATCTCTCATTGAATGATCAAATTATTGATGACTTTGATTTGGTTAGATTCTCATCTGATAATCTTTCCATCCCTTACCTATCCCAATGATCCATCATGAATGTATTATAATTTTGACAATTTTGTATGTACATATAGAAGCTTCAAATCAGATTTTTCCATGTTTTGTTTGATAAATCTTCTTCTTCAATATCCAAATGCATACTCTACATGATACATAGTTGTTCATTGCCAAGACTATCATTATCAGCCTCATATGTGAAGAAAATATTATTTGGTAATTTGTAATTTAAGTCCATATAAAGTAATGTGTATTTAAGGTGGTCTTTGGAATATAAGTATTTAAGTTAAATAATTCCTTTTGTTGTGTTCACAATAGTTCAATGTTTAAAACTTTAGGTTACTATATAGCATTTTTATTTTATTGTGTTTTAGTTGTGTTTCCTAGTCTTAGTATTAGTGTTACATTAAAAATTATTTAAATATTAATTTTTAATCACCATCCTTTTTTTATTATATTATATATTTAAAAGTGTAACTAGATGCATTATTGCTTATACATGACATCAACATTATTTGGGGGGGGAGTGGGAAGGGGTCATAATAGATAAGTTGAGTCATGTTGAAAAATTTGAAGGCAAATATTTCCATACCTGGAAAGCTCAAACCCAATTATTGTTAATTAACAAATATTTGTGGGAAATTTATGATGGTAAAATACCAAAACTAGATGAGCAGATGAAGCCACTAAATGGAATATCAAGGATCAAAAGTGACAAAAATTATTAGCCTAGGTTATCTAATGCCTACTTTCATGTTATAGACCTATAAAAAAGTTCAAATTTAATTTGGAATACATTTAACTAACTATTTGGATCTCAAACATGAAGTGAAACAATGAACCTAAAATAGAAGTTCTTTGAACTCAATATGGATGAAAGTGATAATATGGTGTAACACATAAGTAAGTTTCTCTCTATTTTAAAATAGTTAATAATAATAAAAGTAGACGTGCTTGATGATGATGCAAAAGTTGTATTACTGAATAACTTGCCATTTAACTATTCCAACATGGTTTTTAAACTGGGAAAAATAAATCTTAGCCTAAAATATCTAATTTATTCATTGATAGATGAAGAAAATAAGAAAATAGATCTAGAATAAAGTGTAATGTATTGTAAAAATAAACAAGATAAATCATATGTTAAAATAAGATCTAAATCTTCTTTCAAGAAAGGATCAAATTCTAAGGATTCAAATAAATGAATTATCTACTACTATTGTAAAAAACTTAGTCATGTATGATTGTAAACTATAAAATGAGAGTTTAGGACCTACTTGATGGGAAACTACAAGAGAATATCATGGCTACTGATTAACAAAAAAAGAATGACGTGGATACTATCCATATAAAAAAATTTAGTGATGAAGAGTATATATTTTAAATAAATAATAGCATGAGGATGGAGGCAATAGAGGTTGGAAGAAAAATAAAATATTCTCATTATCTACTAATGATGGGGCCGCACAACATAGTAGTGGCCTTGTTTTAGTTTTTTCATGTTTTATGTGATATAATAAGTGAACAATTCCAAATATAATCACCTGATGTAAAAATGTAGTAGAGCAATGATCAAAGATTGCTATAAAAATCATGATATTTATAAATGTTGTTGGTAGAATACTATGTAAAACCATTTTTAAAGGTTTTTGGTAGAAACTTATTTAAAAACATTTATAAATGTTGTTTGTTAAATCCTTTGTAAAACCATATTTATGGGTTTTTATTTGAAGCCTTTGTAAAACCATTAGCTTACATATGTGGTGGATGAACATAAGTGTGGGTCACTATTCATACCTATATGGTTGTTTTATCCATCCACAAAATCCACTTTTGAGATTATAGTTTTGGAGAGTTGTGATAAAACACACATAGATCAAGATCATGAGGAAGCAAAGGCGACATATTACAGTTCCATAGTGAGATGTTTTCTACCATGTTTGCATTAAGGGGGAAATGTTAGGAATATTATGTTTAGTGATCGCATTATATGTTTTTAAGTGAGTGTGTGTGAGATAATTTATGATAATGTAATAAAGTGAGTTGTGAATAAATCACATATATATCCTAGGAGAAAAAAAAGCTATATGTTGAGAGATACTAGGAGATAATATGAGAGATTTTGGGGAGGGGTTGAGAGATATAAGGGATTTGTGATTAAATTTGACTCTTTATATTAAAGATATCATCATATATATATTTTAGTCTCTCACAGTGAATAAGATGTCCCAAATTAAATATCAAATATAATAATATTATTATGTGCTTAGTTTATCAAATTTGAACTAGAATTAACAAGAACTATCTCTGTAGATTTGTTGGATAATTATGTGTAAAGTGATTATATTCCCCATAGATAAAAAATAACTAGTTTTTGACCCTATCTCTCATTTTTTCTATAATTAACTCCTTAGTATCCACCTCAATACCCACATCTATATCCCCCTTGTCTCTGCTGAAAATCTAAACCTTGTTATTGCTAACCATCATATCCTCCTTGTCACTATGGTGATCCCCATATGTATTGATATTGACTATTATATCCATTGTATGGTCCTTGGGGAGAATATGGGCCCATATTCTCTATTATTGTTAGGGTGACACAATGTTCCATGACTGTTGATATTGAGGAGATGGTAGAGATCATCTTATCTAATACTATGCAGACTATAGTTTCTAACTTACTAAGCCCTAAGGATGACACTAAGGTGAGGTTGGAACCTATATAAGAGTAGTTTTTCATAATTTTTATCTCTATATCTAAGCTTGGGATCCTTGGTTTTATAGTAGGGATTTATTGTGCTGCTACTGCAAACACATTCTTCGTGATGTATTACTTTAATTGTTTAAGAGATTTAAAATTTTTATCATCATGATTATGTAACTTGTATAAATTATAATATAGACTTTAATATTGTTGGATGTATTTTTTTAAGAAATGAATTTCATAGTTGCATACCCCACTACATGATAGATATCATATAATTATGTTTTAACTTTTGGGTAGTCATTCCTATGGTGCCATTTTTTATACACTCCATACACCAAAGACCTAGTTTAGGCCTATTAATTTTATGCAACTCATCCATCTTATGAAAAAAACCATCTATCTTTTCATTAATTTTTGTAGTAGGCTACAGACTATTCCCATAGTTATTTATCTATTCCAGATGGATCATAGTTACTCAAGCACCCTACTTGCTAAGGAATCAAGTTTGAGGAATGAAAAACCTCATTTTGGGTTACAGGAATTCTAAAAAACATATGAACTTATTTTTATCCTAAAACAAAAAGTCTACTCCATTAATCACATCAAAGAACTTATGATCATAGTCCCATAATAAGTCACTTGATTTTTGGTGAATCTATTTTAAGTCTTGGATTGTTTGACTCACACACTTATTCATTTTGAATTCTCTTATAAACTAATCTTTGAATTCATATAATATTCATTTGGTATCATCACTTTTATACATGAATTCAAGATCTCTTCCTATTAAGGATCCTATGATCTCACACTTCTTTGCATCCTTTGTAGTTACAACTTTAACATATGATTTCATCTCATAGGTTAAAATATATTAATAGACCCATCATACAATGAAAAAGTGATAAAAACTCTTACAGTTAAATCCATACTTCATGTACTTGTACTTAAACCAATGGTTTGTATGGACTAGAATTTATCAGTGTCTTAAAACTTGCTACAACCTAAAATATAGCCTTAATCAATTTATTATTATATAACACTTTATTAGTGTCTTCACTATATTTTATAAATTCATCTATAAAATATTCCAACTACATACTATATTTACCAGCTTTTGCACTTTTTATTCAACTCTCTATTGATAAATTAGGAACATGAGATGTGTACCCTTGAAATGAATGATCCTTATTTAGGAAACTTACTTTATTTCAACTTGATCCTAATTTAATCCAATGATTTAAAATTATCTTCAAAATATTTTTCCTTATATTCTCTAAAAAATATTATCCCTTGTAACTATGATCTTAAACTACCTTATAAATGATATAAATACTCCTATACTCTTTTTCCACTCTCTTCCATATCCTCTAAATCCCTTTCCCAATCTCTATCCATTTTTACACTCTCTTGTACATCTTCTCCTCTTTCAATCCCTCTCATCTCCTAATTTCCATTATATCCATAATATCTAGCTCCTATATGATCTCCCATTACTTATTTATCTTCTAAATTATATAATAATCCTACTTGTAACTACACTAGGATTAATATATTTATTCCATCTACTCTATTATTACAAGTCTTAGTGTAGCCCTAAAATTCTTTTCTTGTTCTATTTCTTTGTGTCTTCCATATTCTAGGTTCAAGTTCAAGTTTCTCTTATTAGTTATTTATCATTCACTTCATCATAACACACATCATCATAATGGATAAAGTGACCAATCCATGTTAGATTGGATAGGCACCATGTCAATAAACATTTTAAGCAAAGTAAATAACCACTAAAAAATGTTTCCTCTAATACCTCTTATAAACAAATCCTATATAGATTCAAATGTGATGTAATTTACATGACAAACTCAATTATATATCTATTAATGGTAGTATTTAACCAATGATATATTACACATTTCTAATTAGTGTTTAGATTTCACAACTTTCCTTCTATATTTTCATCAATCTAAATTAAGTGTTGTATCTCTCTTGGCTTGAAGCAATAATACTCAATTCTTGAAAACCATGTAGCTAATAACCCATAAAAAAATTGCCACCAAAATTTCTAGTTATAACCTCTTTTGTAAATCTTCTTATTCTCTTTTCCTCATCTTCTATGAAATTGAAAATTCTCTCATCCAACCATCATTCTAAATATCTTTGGCTAGGTAACCATTTCATCATGTTTCAAATTTTCATGCTCACTACAACATTATTAGTAGAGGTTCCTATAAAACACATCAAAATATGATAATGTGTGTTTCTATATGAATTAGGACACATGTTTAGAATGTAGATACAATTATATATTAAGTCAAGTATTCATTTAATTTAGAATTACATGTTTATCTATAAAAATTAAGACTTAAATTAGACATTATTTTCATTATTATTATGTAATTAAATAGATTTAAGCCAAACAAAGTATATAGTAAGAATGGAATAGTACAAAAAGGAATTTAGAAAAAACATCATATGATCTCTATATTAATTTCTATATTTCACAACTCTTTTCCTTTATAACTGATCACTATTTATAAAACTTACAAATCTCTGGTGCTTCACATTCTATCTTTTTAGTTCTAGCTTGAAGGAGTATTTTTGTATTCTATAGTTTTTGGAATACATACATAGAATAGATACATATAAAATGATATAAATTATATAAGATAGTATACATCACCCACTTTTGATGCATATATACTATGTGATTTTACAATCCTATTCTACTACCAACATAACCCACCATTATATTTTATCTAATGCAAATAATAAAGATACCATTTTAGGAATTTGTCAATGACCTCTATTTAGCCATCAGATTGAGGATGATATGAAGAGATATGGGCCAACTGAGTACCCAAACATGATAATAAATTATTCATAACATTACTGGTAAATATGGAATCATGATCACTTATAAATGATCTTGGGAGTACCACACATGTTTTTAGTTGTATCTAGAAAAGCAATAACTACTATATTAGCTGAAAATAGTAGTGACAAGGAGAAAAAATGAGCCTATTTTTTGAGTCTATCCATAATTAACATGATGAAACTATTACCTTCAGACCTTGATAAACCTATTATGAAATACATACAAACCTCCTCCCACCTATGGATAGGATTGGATAAAGTTTTTACAATATCGAGTGTCTCAGTTAATTATTCACACTTATTCTATCATACATTCAACTACAAATTTATATATATCCCCCTTGAGAAATTAATAAAATAAATTCTTCTTGATTCTATGATAGGTTTCCTATTCAAGATGTATGAATCTTCTTAAGGATCTTATTCTTGAGGATATAATTATTACTTAGGTATAAGCAATTTTTATACTATACTGCATTACCATTTATTTATTTTATCCTATTTACTTTGATATTTTTGGTAAGGAATTCAATCTTTGTTCACATTTTCTAGTGATATTATGCTCACAACCCTATAATAGAACTTTAGTCTTTCTCTTCTCCCCTATTTGTGAGGCAAATATTATCACTATCTTGTCCTTCATTCATTAGTTCATATTTATAATAGAAAACCCTTGATCATAATACTCCAATTGATACTTTAATTCCCATTACTTTAAATTATAATTTTCCCATCAATTGTCTTAGCCTTGTCACCATGCTTATTTATCATGGTGATAGGGCTAAGACAATAAATGGGAAAATTATAATTTAAAGGAATTGGAATTAAAATATAAATTGGAATATTATGATCAAGTGTTTTATCTTATAAATATGAACTAATGAATGAAGGATAATATAGTGATAATATCTACAGCTAACCCAAGTAATAGTGTGAGACTTCTTCATCCTTTAATTAGAGATAATAGGTACAAACAAATAAAATTATTTGAGATGTAAGTATATCCAAATGAGGTCCTAAATATTGTGAGAAATACATTACCTAAGTTTCAATGGAATAATGAAGTCTCAGGTGAACAACATTTGATAAATTTTAAAATTATTACTAATGATTATGAAATTATATATGAATATTTCATGATTGATATGTTCATTAAAACTTTAGAGGAAGATGCTTGGGAGCACTTCAATTACTTATTTGACAAAAACATTGATTCATGGCCTGAGATGAAAAGATAATTCAAGATCAATTATAGGATCAAAATTGATGCATTATTTTTAATTAGTGATTTTTAAAATATAAAGAAGCATGTAAATGAAAGTGTGCTTGATTTTAACATTATATTTAATAAATACATGCTTAGAGTCACTAAGAATGTGATGCCTAGTAAAGATGCATGTTTGATTTAAAATTTTAATGCATTTTTTTAAATATTTATTTTATATTAGATACAAGTGGTCAAATAATTACCGATAGGATTATGTCATGGATATTAATATCAAAGTTAAGGAGAATCCTAAAAAAATTAGTGAGGTGAAGTTGTTAAATCAAGATAAACATGCAAAAAAAATTCTCGAGTATGGTTGAGGAATTATATAATTCAAATATCAACATATAAGTTAGCATGTAATTAAAGAGGTTTTCCAATAATTTAGAGTAATCAATACCTTTAATATCAACCACAAAATCCATTAAAATGGAAATCATGTGATAATCCAAATGATAAAGGAAAAATACCACTTCGCCAAGAAATAATTCCTAATAAAAATAAGGTTTAGAAATAAAATCTTAATCCCCTTAATGTTTAGGTCAATGAAAATGATGAAATGTAAGTATTGGATTGGTGGGAGAATTTTTATGCCTCATTATCCTATAAATGTGGCCTATTTTAATGATTAAGTTTGACTATTTTTTTAGGCATTAGTTTTTAAATATTGATTTAATCTTTGAGATAAGTGGTTAAAAATTATTGATAGGATTATGTAATGGTTGTTGCTATTAATAATAATATAAGAGGAATGGATAATATTATAAAAATAGTGAGATTAAATTGTTTAATAAAGATAAACATGTAAAAAAAATACTTGAGCATGATGAGGAATTATATAATCTCATGAGAGCATTCAAAAATATATCATTTAGCATGGCTCATAATGAAATAAGTTTTCTTATAATGAAAAGTAAGATATACCTTCAGGATCAACCACATAATCTATAGAAAGGGAAAGAATGTGACAATATAAATGATATATTAAAAATGACACTTCACCAAGAAAGAAGTCCTAATAAAAATAATGATTAGAAACAAATGCCTAATCCCCTTAATGTTCATGTTAGTGAACATGATGAATGTAAGTATTAGAATGGTGTGATATTTTTTAATACCTCATCCTCATGTTTTTTTGAAAACTATGGACTAAGTTGATGATGATTTTGATAGTGATAAAGAACCATATGATGATTACATGTTTGACTTTGATGAAAATTTAGCTAGTTTGACATAGACATATGAGGCATACAAGTTTTATTTGGATGAGTACTTAGTCAATTTGGTGTAATCTTATAAATTGTATACCCATGATTTTTAGTATCAAAGGGTTAATATGATTAAAAAAATATAATAATATGAGGCCATATATTGAGGATATTTAAAATACTAAAAGTGCTACTTAGACCTAGGTGAAATATGCAAGACAATCAAGAAGAAAAGGATATAATATTGACTTCCAAAGGTTATACTACTACCTAAAAAATAATGATAAAAGATCATATTGCTTCTATTCCATGAAAGGATATTACTCCACCATAATTTATTAGATAGATGTTTTTTTTTTGTCAAAACCAAAAGTTACGATGCCAATCCTCATTAGTGTTGTTGTAAATCCTTCCCCTTCTAAAAATTCATTAGAAAAAAAGGCAAAAAGTTAAGGATACCCCTATGATCCCAAATAAAAATACATCATCTTAAAAAATTGATATAGTAATTAGCAAAAGATATAACCATATGTATCCTTGATGTGAATTCTATCACTTTTCCCATAAACATTCCCATGCCCAAGTACAATGTGTGTGGCATGGCCTTAGTTTTAAGCTAGTTGAAAATTACTATCCCTTTTATTTAGTTATTTGGAATTATAAAGCATAGGGATAGAGAATTTGATAATATTGGAACATAAAAGAGTTTTTATTCACCCACCCCTAATGTATAATCTAAATAAATAGTTGACAAGGAATAAAAAATTCCTAAAATTTAATTAAGGACATAATTAGTGGAAATATAGATTGATGTCAAACCCTTTTACACTAGTTTTCTTATCAATGGGTGGTTATTACATAATTATATGTTTCATTATAAGGCCTTATATAACATCATGTATGTGGTTTTGATTATTTAACTTAGTATATTAATATCTACATCATATAGAAAATTTCACATCATGGATTCCCATGAAGTACCAATGGTAGGATGTGTGAGAGGCTTGTTGGTGTAATTTATCACATATATTGGGAAGTTTTAAGCTATGGATGTTATGTTTGTGGACTATCCTTCCTAGTGGTGAATTATTATATCGTAAATATGGGCTACTTAAGTTGGAAGTAGTATTCAGATGGACATGTCATATGTTACAATTCCACTATAATATGAATAGGTAAGGTTGTATAGGGAGCGAAAGATGTTGCATTAAATAAAATAATCCTTAAAGGCATCTGATGAAGTATTTTATAATTATGTGGATGTGGATAATTGTTTGGATAAAATTAACTTTATTGAGAATCAATTTGACCCATGCATATATCCATAAATGAATGATTCTTATTTCTATGATATTTGGAGCATGTTATTTGGTGGGGTTTTTTCAAGTGATGGGGAAGGGGTAGGTGTTGTAATATGTTCACTATAATGATATTACCTTAAGTTTTCATAAAATATTGATATTGAATGCATGAAAAATGTGGGAGAGTATGAAGAATTATTATTGGGTCTCAATATGGCTTCAATTTTTTAATTTAAGATCTCATTTTGATAGGTAATTTAGAATTAGTGGTGCAATAGGTAAGTAAAATATATACAACTAAAAAAGAGTGGCTCAATATATATATATATATATATATATATATATATAAGGATTTATTAGAATTTTTTGATTCATTTAATATATTCCACATTAATATATCATTTAATTACATTGTAAATCAATTAGATTTGTAAATGTTTCTCTAACATAATGATGTGGCAATAAATTTCTATATGTATGACATGGAAGTTTTGGTGAGACCATTAATCCCTGATAATATCAATCATTGGAAAGCATTATAGGATGAAATGTAAATTAGGAATTTCATGAAATCTACAACTAATTTCGAGGATAAATTATTTTGTTTAGAGCCTTACATTATGAAATTTGAAGGAAAGGAAGTGTTCTTATGTTAGGAGGTAATTCAATTGAAGATAAATACAATCCTAAGGGGCTTAATGATTATTGAATTGTAATTTGAATTAATTGATAGAGTTAAGTAAAGTATTGACTTATATTAGAAATATATTGTAGAAATAAAATTTAGGACAACCAAATTGAAAATACCAATATTTATTAGAAAATTATTGAGAGAGGATGAAGTTAAAACTTTCATCAAAATGCTAAGAAAGTATAGAGACTATTTGGAATGGTCATAGGATGGATTTAAAGCATATAAATAAGATGTATTCTAATATTTAATCCATTTATAACCCCATAAAAAAACTTTTAAATATAATTATATGACAATTAATACCACTTTGGTGAAAAATGTGGAAGAATAATTAATGAAATTGAGGGTAGGATCATTTATCATGTAAGGTAATCTTCATAGGTGGTGAACCTTTTCCTACATAGGAAGAAAAAAATAGATGTTAGGTTTTGTGTATAATTCAAAAATTTGAAAAAATGTCTATAAAATACAATAATACTCTACCTATCATGGATCACCTTATGAAAAATGTGATTGTGTTAGAGTTAATGTCATTAATGGATAGTGTTTTTTTTTATATAACTAGGTTGTTGTACAGTAGTTTGAGAGCCATAAGATAATTTACAACACTTTGGGGCATATACATGTATTTTAGAATTCTATTTGTGATTTTTAATGCTTGGGAATTTTTTCAAATGGTGACATATGATACATCCATTATTCTGATCAATGAGATTATGGTGGTCTATTAGGATGATATTAGTGTTTTAAAATATATATATATATATATATATATATATATATATATATATATATATATATATATATCATACCACCTATTTCACCTCTATATATATTTTAAAATGTAGAGAATATAGGAGATCACTTAATCCCATGAAATGTGTCTTTGGTGTAGAAAATGGAAAGATATTGGGTCACAATTTATCAAATCAAGAGTGATGATTGGTCCAAAAATATTAAAGTCAATAAATATCATCCTTTTTTAATTATAAAAAAGGTATATAATCATTTTTCGGTCAAATTGGCTTCAATAGATGTTTTATCTATATTTTTTCATAAATTATGATTAAAATCACAAGGATATAAATAAATACCAAGCTATTTTTTAGACCACTAAATATGATGAGCAATTTATCAACATCAAGGAAAATCTCAAGTAGGCACCTATATTGGGGAGCATATATTACAACTAAGAGTTTTAGATATTTTCCTCTGATTTCCTAAATATAATGATCATTGTCTCACTATAGAAGAAATTAGAATGGCTTGAGAATCCCATATCATCATATATGAAAGTAATGAAAAATAATGAGGTGAGATATAATATCATGGAGAAACAAACATTCATGCTACTTAAGGCTATAAGAGCATTTAAATCTTATATTTTGAGTCCTCAATTAAATGAAATCATTCCTCACACCATGATTAATAAAATTTTAACCAAATCAGATACCTCAAGAAAAAGTTAAAAAAGGGAAAAAATTATATGATTTCAACCTTGATTTACACATTACCAAACCTATGAGGGGATATGGACTGTCTAAATTAATGTAAAAGTCAAAACTTGATGTTGCTAAGGTGAACACCTTAGAAGGGAAGATCATTATGGAAAATGATAAATTAAGTGATTTAGTTTGGTATAAGGTCATTATTATTATTTTAATAATATAATTTTACCCTTTATTTTAATAAGTCATAATGTGTTTAACCTTAACTTTAGATATGTGGGCATATCTAGGGTTAAGAAGATTAGATAAAATTTTGCACAAGGATGGTGAACTAACCTAATAAGTAGGTTAATTAATATAAAATTTATAAAAATAGTATTCTAAATTTATACAACTAATATTGATAAAAATAATAAAGTATAAATATTGATAGAAAGTGTAATGAATTGGAGACAAATGATACTTGGTTTATTGTGCACATGCAGGGTTAATATGGAACAAGTTGGAATTGGACTAGAAGATCATCCTAGAATAATATTTAGATTATGGAAATATTATTTCTATGGAATCAAATTCTTGCATAAAATATAGATAGTTACACCAATATAGGTTTTTAACCCTATCGATAAAACTATGTCTTCAAGTCATGCACATAAGTTGTCATTTTTTTCCAAATGATCAAACCCTATCTCTTCACCCTTGGAGTGACTATGGAAACATGAATTAGTGGTCTCATAATTTCAAGACAACTAAAAATAATACTTTTTCAATGGGTGTTTCCTAAATATATAATACTTTAAAGAGGGCCTAATACTAATGTAGTTATCCTCTACATGTTGGCTTGTCTGTGGACAAGGGTTTAATGTGTGATAAGCAAAGATATGTAGTGACCTAACTTATAACTTATCAAATATGGATCATGGGTTTCTATTTGAATTATTCATACATATGAAAACATTGATCCTATGACTGACATAGAAATAGGGATGAATAAGATAGGTTTACTCACTCAACTTCTTAGTATATTACCTTATGAGTTTGAATCTGATTTATAGGTGAGAAATGAATGAGGGTTGATATTATATATATACCAATCTATTTTATAAATATATTAAATTAAATTACTTAGGATAACCTTTAGGATAAACTTATTTTATAAATTAGATGATTTTTAGGCACTAAAGACCTTTTAGGAAAAGTGGACACTTGCATCAATGAATGTGTATGCCTAGGATGTAAGTGTCTAAGGAGTTATAAAAAAGGTAAAAGTATAGAAATAGTATTGAAGGATAATAATTATGTTCAGATATTTTTGCATAAAATATAAGGCTTGGTCATCAAAATAACAATAGTTGGACTAAGAGATAGGTAATTAGGCATAAAGAGATAGTGAATGTACCTTTCGGCAATAGGAAAGTCTTGAAATGAAAGGTATAACCATGATATATATTTTAAAAGTGTATATATTGAGGTATTAAATAAATCATATTTTAATATCTAAATCCCCCCTTTAATAAAGAAATGAAATTACTAGTTTAAAGTGAAAAATGTGTACTTGGGTGTATAAAACACATTACTTTTATGTGAGCTAAGATTAAGTGTTTTTTTGGTGACTGATCTACAACCAAGAGCATGTCACAGTATATGATCAGTTTATGAAATATGAAATTTAAATAATTTGAAATGATTAAAAGTGAGAAGAGCAAGGTTAGGAATACACCTATGTATCAATGCAACCATCTTGAATTTTGGAAATTTTATTTGAAAGGATGCCTCATTATGAAGCATTGAAGTTGAGATTAGGGAAATTCTAAACCTAAAAGTGCATATATATATATATATATAATTTTGGAAATTTTATTTGAAAGGATGCCTCATTATGAAGCATTGAAGTTGAGATTAGGGAAATTCTAAAGCTAAAAGTGCATATATATATATATATATATATATATATATATATATATATATATATATATATAGAGAGAGAGAGAGAGAGAGAGAGAGAGAGAGAGAGAGGAAACATGCCCCTAATCTTGGTGTAAGGGAGAGTAGTAATATGACCATTGAGATTTTTTCATCTCAATCATGAAATCCAAATATGTGCATGATCTAGTGAGTGTGAGTGATTTAATCAACTCACACTATATATAGTGAGGATGGATGATTTAATCAACTCAAACCTATAAGTCTGGTAAAGTTATATGGTTTAATCAAATGTAACTTATAAATTTAGTAATATTGAGTGACTAATAAAATAAACTTCCAAAGGTGACCAAATACTATAGTCGATTAACTTGATAACAGTCCATAATAGTCCATCTTAGGTATGATAATAAATGATAATAGTATTTTAAATTTGAAAATTGATTTAATTTTGCAATTTTGGGTGCCCTTTGTATAGATATGCACCTAATATATGTCTCAAGATAAAAAATGGGTATAATAATGGTACCAATGTATAGAATGCTACCATAAATATGTATATAAATCATATAACTATATAATTTGGTGAATTTTTAATCAATAAAAATGTGGAGGACATGTTTCTATACAAGCCTCCACTGAATTTAGAGAATCTAAAAACTAGTGTAAATGTGGAGAACATGTTTCTTTAACATGCCCCCACTTTAATATGGAGATGTTGAGTACTAGAGAAGTGTGGAGGTCATGCATTTTTGACATGCCCCCACTATAACATGAAAATGTGGAAGTCATGCCTCCACATATATGATCACCTTCTGAGGTGAGGGGAAATATAATCTATAATTTATCTTACCTCAAAAGGATAAGATAACTATATAAGTTGTGTATGGATAATGTAACATATATGAGTAGCAAGTATATGTAGATATATAATTGAATCCCATAGTATGTGATCATATAAACTCCTAATATACATTCCATAAATTATGTTAATTTATAGAGAGCAATGATATAATCTCAATAAGTAGTCAAGCACACACACAAGAACACTCAACATTTAAAACAAAAGGAAATTATCCAATGATACCTCATATAGGGGGCATGTTTAAATGCCACACAATCGAAGGGATATGAATTATTCAAATTTACAAAAATCATAGAAATGACATATTCAAATTTCCATATACAACATAAAGTGACATATTCAAATGTCTAAATAGGCAAGCAAAGGCACAGGGGATAAAATCAATGGAACATATTCAAATGCTCAAAAAATAATAATGAAAGATAATAAAAAAATAAGGAACACACTAAATTAAGTTCATAAATGAAATATTGGAAAACATGTAATAAAAATGAACATAACATACTAGTTTCTACACATATGTGTTTGTAAAAAATGTTAAATACATAGTATATCAAGTACATTGTGAAAGGTATAAGCATGAATATAGGCATGTGTAAGTATATAAGATAAAACATGATAATGGAAAGTGACGATAGATCAAAATAACTTGGTTGAATCATGATCAAATAAGTATATGCCCCTAATGTACTTATGATGTGAGTGGAATGAAGGTCCAACATTTGTATGTGTATATATCATGTATATGGGTATGCATGTATCATACTCAAATTAATAATGAAACATATGCGTAAATAGTAAATGAATTATATATTATATACTATCTTGGAGAAAATAACATATGTATAATAAATAGTTTAACTAGGATCATGCGGAAAATGTTTTAGTATTTTTTTACTTTTTTATTCTTTTTGTATTTTCTTGAATATATGATTTTTGTTTAAATTTTAGGAATATTTTAATTTTTAAACCTTAGGTTGGATATTTTCATTGTTTGGATCATAGTTAGATATGTGAAAATGGTTCATGTCATGTTCCTCCTCATGATTTACATGCGAAGTATAAGAATGAATACCATCATGTGGTATATGGATCAATTTTCCCTCAAAGGATAATGAGATACCTTGATGATTTTGGTTAATTTTAGCTTCCATCTAGTATAACCAATAAATTACCACTATAAATGAATATTGATATTAATGTGGCATATCCCAAAAACTTTTATTAATCACTTTAGGACCACAAATAATTGGTATTATTATATGGCCCAAAGAGTATTTCTAACCTTCTTTATTTTATAAGTCTCTTATATCAAATCCAAGTTATTGTAAGCATTTTACATTAATTTTTTGTTTTGTTTATGTTGTATCAATGTGGTTATGCCAAAAATAATCACCACCCATGAATGATGTGATTGTTATATCTTGTTGGAATGGATTAATTTTGATTTGTTTAATTTTATGTGTTTTCTTTGGATATGAATTATGTAATCACCTAGAAGTAGTATTTGAGTGCTAAGAGTGATACTTGAGATTAAATATCCCTAGTTTATCCCTATACCTATCCTATAACCTATTATCACACTTATGTAGCCTTCATATAGGCTATAGGCATCCCTAGACAGCTCAAACATAGTCCCAAACCCTCATTTCCTAATTCTAGCCCTTCATGCTCAGTGTTCAGCTAGATGGATAGTAGTGCTATAATAAGGACACTGGAGCCACATGGTGTTAGTGTCCTCAAAATGGAACCTATGCCATTTACCCTAAATTTCATAAATGAATTTATTTTATAAATAAAAAGCCTCATAAAGTCAACCTAGACATCTTTTATTATCCACACAAGTAAAAAAACACTATAAATACATGATTTTTAGAATTATATCTACTAGATGGAAACCATATGATAAATTCCTATTTAAAAATGAAACAATTTGATAAAAATTAAGGTTATCAATCCCTATTTTTTTTCTACTTGTACATACTACCATATATAATAGCCCTTTACTCTGATTTTCTAGATTTATAATCTCAAGAACACTCAAGGTACTCAAGGACACCATCATACTAGCATCACTTTCAATTTCACCAAAACTTAGGTGGGGATAACTACATTGATCTTGATTCCTCTTCAAAGTATTGGTATGTAGGAAACTCTCTTCATAATGGGGTGTTAAGGATGTCCAGCCTATCATACTAATGAAAACACTTTTTAGATCATACCTAATTACATGGAGGATTAGGTTTTGCACCATAAATTAGTAATTTAAACACAATAAAAAATTATAAAATTTATTCACATAGGAATAAACTCCAAAAATATAGAAAAAGTGCACCTAGAAGATCAGGATAGTCCTACATAGAGGACATCAAGACACTAGATCCACATGGTGCTACTATCCAATTATGGTGATACTATCTAAGATGGGTTAAAATATAGGGATCCAATTGATGATACTTATATTAGATTTCATCCTAGTTTATATCACTCAGATCATCTATATCATGTATTTTCTAGATAAGTCTTTATTTTCACTATTTATTACTATTTAAAAAAAATCAAAGCTAGTCAATTATGTAACAATAAGTGGTTATATTTTATACATATTATTTCCATAATTTAGTATACTCAACCCTTTAATCAAACATAGGATATACATAAGCTAAACCCTAAAAGGTTAAAAAATTTAGTGAACCTAATTTACTTTGAACATTGCTCAAACCTTAACCCTAAATACTCCTAGGGTTTATATCCTTATTTTTCCTATTTTCATTAGCTACTTTAATTTTTTTAGATTTCATATATTTTATTTTATCGACTCTATTCCAATTTGTTTATTATATTCCAAATATATCTCTCTTCCATTAATAAGAAGTACTAGGCTAGGTGGTAATCCTATAGAGCATATTTAGATTCCTACTATTCAAATTTATAACATGGATAAGGGACCTATTGTAACTCCTATTGTTTATCCTTCACACCTTGATTATGTGGATTTTAATGATAATGCATTAGAAGATGAATAATATAATTAAGAACAAGATGATACACAAATTGGAAATTATGGCACTCGCCCTCCACTTAACAATGATAACATAATTGTTAATAAAGATGAGGTCCTATAGAGCTTTAGATATTTTAGGAAAAACCCCTTTATTATGCATAAATATTATAGGCCATAATGGAAATTAAGAACAAATCAAACAATGGTCAACCTTTAGCTCCCTAAGCTAATAACATTGTTACACTTATAGTAGGGCCAACTCAACTAGCACAACCTACAATTGTAATTCAACAACCTTCAGTGAAAAATACACCTCTTGTGTTTAGTTCCTCCATTATATATTTATAATCCCTTGTGCATGATGTTTATACTATGTAGGCTAAGGTGTTACATATTGAAAAGGGAGCCACTAGGCCATCACATGCCTTAGATTCCAATATTATCTTACATACACCTTTGGTACACCACATGGTGGCAAATCTAATGCCATATAGATTTGTGGCACCTAAGATTTCATTATATGATGGCAAGGGTGACCCATAGCACCATCTCTAAGCTTTTCATGTAACATGTTTAGACTAAATGTTCAATGATTGGTTTTTGATAAAGTTGTTTCCATGTAGTTTAAAGGATTATACCTTATAGTAGTTTTATGACTTAACTAATAAATCTATCACAACATTTAATCCTTTGGAAGACATGTTTTTATCACACTTCTTCATCAATATTAGTGACAAAATTTCGTATGCCTAAGTTGTATAGTTAAAACAAAAGTCAAATGAAATTATCATAGAATACATCTTATAATAAAATACTATATTAGATAAATTGGCTAGCCCCATGGCAGACAAAGAGATTTAGGACATTTTAAAACAAATTCTTTTACCAGCATTACATGAAGCTATCATGTTTAAGAAGTTCTTGACATTCATAGATTTGTGCCACACAATAAAGGACAGAGAGGTCAAGCTTATATCAATGGGCAAACTAAAATATACTAATGGATCAGAATCAACTAAGATTTCAAGTAATCCTCCATACAAGGTAAGGGCCACCAATAAAAATAATAATCAAAATGCCACATCTATCTTAGATTCTAATCCATCTCTTCACTTGGTTTTATCTGCTCCTCAATGCCAAATCTTTACCAACCTTCCAAAATCACCAACATAGGTTTTATAGCAGCTCTTGGAATGCAATGTCATATCTATATCTCCCATCAAAGATGTCGATACAATATGACCTATTACAAATAGTTATGATTCTAACACATTACATGAGAATCATAGGGCACCAAACCATATAAAAAACAAATGCATAAGCCTAAAACATAAGATACAATATTTGATTGAGGCTAAAATTATTAATGTGGGCACACCCATAGAGGCACTAAAAGTACAATAAATGAAATATAAGGCATTAAATATATTCTTAGATCTATTTTCAAATCACAGTGAATGAGGTAGGGAACACTTCAAGTGTTCACTACACATATTAGGAACATTCACCACTAGCTTCACATCATACTATTATAGAGGAGGCACACCCATTACATAATATCATTGGTATGTACCACACTATAGTTCTATCTAGACCAATTTTCACCTTCTTAGAGTAGGAGATTATTTTTAATGATACAAATTTACATGCACTCTTTATATGAGCTTCTATAGATCATCATACAATCTAGAGTGTTATGGTTGACAATAGGTCGAGCATTAGGATGTGGACTATGAAAATTTTACACCATTTGAGGTATTTAGAGAAGGATATATTCCCCATAGACATAGTTATTAATGGTTTTAGTGGTCATGTTTATAGCTCCTTTAGGGGGATTATTCTTCCATTATAGGTTGGACCAACACATATAGCCATAGTTATTAATAGTACCTAGTAAAGGCATGTTTGATATGTTATTGTGTAGGCCATGGATACAATAGCTATGGGCCATCCCATCCATAGTACATAGATGACTAAAATACATACATTGAAATTAGGTGGTCAAAGTTGAGGGTCTCCCATATGAGTATCCTCTACCTATTTCATAGGCATTTACTTCACAATTACCAATTATAGTTCAAACATAGTTACTAGATATAACATAATTATAAATTAGATCTTAAAACATAGTTCCTATGTTTTGAGTATTGTCATTGATGTTAATGATACATCTTACATGAGGTTGATGTCATTGAGAGAGTGTGCCTAGTTGGTAGTATGTTTATGTGACAAAGGGCAATGATGGAGTCTTTTCACTGAAGGATGTTATCATATAAGAGAATTTTAAGGAAAATAATGCCTTATGGTTTCATGAAGGTACAAGTTTTTGAGTAGCCTAAGCCTAGTCATGGCATGAAAAGACCTTATAAGAAGGTATGAGCATCGTGGCTTGGTGAGATGAGTATACACAGATATGAGTAGTTGTAAGAGGATACACAAGCATTTATGAGAGGCATTGGAGTACTCATGAGAGTCTAAAGATGAACCTATAAGGGTAAGACCTTTAGGATAAGTTTGTACCTAGACCACTCCTAGACCCTACATAGTTTAATGAGGTATCATGATCTAGTGTTAAAGCATGTGAAGGATGTATGGCAATGTTTAAGCATGAGAGAGGTTGTTTTAGTATGTGAGTGAAGTGGAGAGATCTTAAAAAGAGGTATGAAGGTATGTTCAAGGCCTAATGAGGTGTGAAGACTTAGGTGTAGAAAGCAAGGTAGTGAGAGCATGGCCAATGAGGCATGAGGTTTAGTTTCTAAGGAAAGTATGCATAGGTGAGATTTTTAAAAAGTGTGATAGGTTTTCCTAGGTGTATTCATAAATTTTCAAGTTAAATTTTAAAGGATAAGGCATGAAAATTTATTTTGAGGACTATCAAGTGCTCATAATAAAGGGTTCTCAACCCAAGAAGAATATTATTGTGCTCATTAGCACATCAAAACTCTACATGGGAACCTAATATATTCATGATAGATGGGGAAGGGTCCTATATAAAAATTATATACATTTATTTTTGGATCGAGGGGCTATGCTTTATGAATGATTGTTTAGAATGGAAACATGTTTAAACCCTCTTAGAACCCTAATAAGGACCCCATGTTGAAAATATGGACCAAAAGTTCCTAGAATGGATTTTAATTCTTAGGAAAGATATTGGAGGTTGTAGTGAACTGTCCTAGGTACCTTTAGGTATGATTAAGCTATCAGGTGTGTGAGTAGACCCTATAAAAAAGTGCCAATTTATCAAAATTTTATTATAACAGTCAAAGTTGACCAATTAAAAGTATGAAAATGGATGGAGGATGAAGATTTATACTAATGTTTTATGTATATTAATGTTTATGGACAAGTTATATCCCTTAAGTATGCTAAAATAGTCATCCAAGTTATCTAGATGCTAACATGCCTAATGGTGCAAACAGTGAGAAATCCAAGCAATAGTGAGGTGATTAGGAGTGTGTTATCATGATAGAGTGATTAAAAAAATGCATTAATATATATTTTCAGGATTTTAAGACAATTTAATGTTTTTTATAAGTTTTTGAAGTCATTTATTATAGTGAAAATTTTCTCACAAGTTGACCTGTCTGGTTCAGATAAGACAATGATATATAAGGTCATGAGATTGGTTTGCAAGACCAATATTTTCCATTTGACCATATTATATTTTTATCTAATAATGGTATAATTATATCATAGGATAACTTACATGCAACATAATTCATTAAATATTTTTATACAAGTGTTGGAGGTATGAGTCACCATGATTGGTCTTTGAGGAAAATTGGTAGTTCTGAGTGAGTGAGTTATAGAGGTGTTTTTGAGGGTTTTTTCCATATATGATGAATTATAATTAACTTGGTGATTTTTTTGAGGAATTTAAGGTTCTATTTATGTGATTTATTATCATGTTTTTATGTCCAAATAATGCTTTATCTTTATTTTTTCAAGATAAATCTGTTTGTGTGTGAAGGCCTAAAGTAAATAATACTAATGGTGTGCTTCAAGTGGTGGTTCAAAATAAAAAGTGTCATGGAAATAATATTATATTATTATGGGTATATTTTAGTGTTATATTAATTTTTATTTCCATGTGTGAAGTTCTAAATTGTTCCAATGGGATCAAAGAGTAACTTGTACTAATGAAGGCCTAATTGAATTAGGTCTCCTTAAAGGCCTAAAAGAGGTTTTGGTATTATAAATTTTGGATGGCCTATTTTAATGATTAATTAATGAATGAAAAATTTTATAAGACATATTTTAAGGTTAATAAAAGTGTGAAAGTGTGTATTTATGACCAAGAGGTATGTGAGCTAGAGGATTGTATAAGAAAAAGGCCTAATATGCCTAATTGACTAGTTAGAGGAAGTGAGAGTGCAAGTGAAGGAGATAGCACATTGAAGAGTAGAAGGATTTATTTTAGATCATAATAGGGATGTAAATAAATTATGATGAATATATAATATGGATATTTATTATGAATATCAAGGTCATATGACCTAATCAATCTTAAGGAGACCTAGTTAAGCAAAGACGCCTAGAAGGTAGTTTGAGAGGGATAAAAGTGTGAATAGATGATTATTATATATTAGTTTAGAAACATAGTGTACTAAATATTATCAAAAAAATCATGTGGTTGATTTTGTGGTTAGTCATCTATGGGGTTGGTGCCTCCTTTCAAGTGGGTGCTTATTATAGCCTAGTCAAGTGGGTGTTTAACTAGTTAGGGTTGGTGCTTCATATGGAGATGATGCTTCACTAAATTACTTTTAATCTTATAGGAATATATTAAATTTGTATATATATTTGGTTTTTATTCCCCTTTATTTTTTCCCACATATATGATGTGTTCTTGTGTTTCATGCTTATATGGATAGTTACTTTTGCTTGCTAGATCTATTTGTTTATTTGAATGATTCATGATTGCTTAAGTGTAATTGAAAGAAAAATTTATGAAGATTTATTCAACCCATATTATTCATTATGATTTCAAAAATTATTATCATATCTTGGTCCTTTAATCAAGTCTAATAGCTTGAAGGTGATCCTAAGAAGCATAAGATGTCTAGTGATAAAAAAGAAGAAGACATGTATGATGAAGAAGCCTACTATGATAGTGAATAAGGAGAAGATGAAGTAGACCTTGAATCTGAGATCATAATTACCCTTGATGGTTTGAATATTCAAAATAAGACTATCAAGGATATCAAAAATAAATTATAAGGTATCAGTATAAGGTTTAGATCAAAGGAAGTTGAGTATGACCAGTTGAAAATAGAGCTAGATTCCTTGAAGGTTGAGCATGAGCAGCGCCTAGACAAAATGAGAAAGTTTGAGAAAGAGAATGAGAAGTTAAAAATAATAAAGAGTAAAAAAATGAAAACACCAATCATATAACCCAATTAAATAATGGATAAGTTATCATGGGAGTATAGGAAAATGAATGATCAATCAAGAGGTAAGTATAAAAATATTAATTGCTATAGTTGTCATGATATAGGTCACATTGCAAGATTATATTCTAATAGAGTTAAAAGGCCCTAAATATTCAATAAGATATATGAAGTTCTTATAGTTCATGATAAGGGTCAAATATTTTTATGGAAGTCAAATCAAGTTAGGACTGATCATGTTGAGACCAAGAGTTTAGATAGATTATTTGCTAAGGAGGAACAAAAGACCAAAGTGGATTATATGCTAGCTCAGAATGCCTTTCATATTCAAGATGAAGTCATGAAATGGTATATATCTAGTGGATTATCAAGCCACATTATAGGAGATAAAAATATGTCTATCTCAGCAAGAATAATGTTACAAGAATAATGAGGTTTGAAGACAACATAACTGCCAGTATAGTTGGTAGTGGTATCTTAAGTTTGGACAATGGGAAGATGAAGACAAAATGTGTTGTATTTAGAAGGTTTAAAACATAACCTAAATCATGTAAGTCAAATTTTAAATCAAGGACACACATTAACCTTTCATGACAAAAGGTGTGAGATAAGGAGATCCAAATTAGGAAGGATAATTTCCAATGCTAAGAGGACTGAGAATAATCTATATGTCTTGAATGAGATAAAGAAGGAGAGATATTTTATGAGAAAGATGGATTAAATTTTGATATTAAAAAAAAGGTTAGGTCATATAAACTTTGAAAATATGGTTAAGATAAGCACTAAGAAGCCTATGAAGAACATGCCTAAGATCACTAAACCTACAAACATACTTTACAAGGCATGTCAACATGGTAATAAAAATAGAAGAAGGTTAAAATTATAATGAGTATAATAATATACCCTTGGAGTTAATACACACCAGTCTTTATAGACCTACAATAATTCAAAGAATTTAAGGAGATAGCTAATTCATTTTACTCATAGATGACTACATAAGAATGACTTCGATAACATTCTTTAAGGAAAATTTAGAAGCTCTTGAAAATTTAAAGGCATTCAAGGCTCTTTTTGATAATGATAAAAATGGGAAGATCAAGTGTATAAGATCATAAATAATAGGAGAGTTTTGGTCTAATGAGTTTGATGTCTTCTGTGAGGTTCATGGAATAAGGAGATAGTTATTAACAGCTAGGACACCTTATCCGAATGGGGTAGTGGAAATAAAGAATAAGATAGTTCAAGTATTGGCTAGAACTATGCTAAATGAGTCTATATTATCTTATGGATATTAGAGAGAGGTAGTAAGCACTATAATCTACATTTTGAATAGAGGATATATAAGGACTAAAGGCAACAAAACTTCTTATGAACTATGGAAAAGTAGACTGCTAATGTGAAACACTTTAGAGTTTTTGGGAGAAAATGTTTCATCAAAAGAGATGATGAAGAATTAGGAAAGTTTGATTCTAGATCTAATGAATGTATATTATTTAGATACTCATCAATGAGCTCGCCCTCTAGATGTTATAACAATAGGTTACAAAAGATAGTGGGAAGAACCAATGTGAAGATTAATGAGACAAATAAATCACACTCATATTCAAAGGATACTTTAGAGAATTTGGAATTAAAGAATGAAGAGGAGACTATAGAGGTTAATGAGGAAGAATAAGAATTTGAGGAGAGATAAGACTCAAAAGGCCCCTCATGGCAGATTCAAAGAGATCATCTTGAATCTCAAATAATTGGCAACAAGAATGCAAGTATGAAATAAAGGAGAAGACTGGTAAGTAATCTAAATTAAGATAATGTTTCTCTATTATCTAAGATTGAACCTAAGATTATTAAATAATAAAGTAAAGACAAATTTTGGATAGGTGATACAAATGAGGCATTAGACCAAATAGAGAAGAATGAGACTTGGGAATTAGTTCCTAAGCCTAGAGACAAGAATGCCATTGGCACAAAATGGGTGTTTAGAAACAAGTTGAATGAAGATGGAGAAGTCACTAAGAACAAGGCTAGATTTGTATATAAGGGATATGCACAAGTTAAAGGGGTATAATTTGAGGAGACCTTTGCACTAGTATAAATATTTGAGTCCATCAAATTATTTATAGCATATGAAATATTCAAAAGGTTTAAGGTATATCATATGGATGCCAAATATGCCTTTTAAATGGGAATTTGGAAGAGGTGTACATATAGAAACCTAAGGGGTTCTTACTATCAGGTGATAAGGACTATGTTTATAGATTGAAAAAGGCTCTTTATGGTCTAAAGAAAACTCATATATCTTGGTATGCCAGGTTGGATAGGTATCTCTTGGATCAAGGATTTATATGAGGATTTGAAGATAGTAATCTATACATGAAGTCAGAAGATGACTATCAATTGATAGTATTTATCTATGTGGATGACATCATCTTTCATGGAAATAATGAGAACATGACCAAGGGATATGTAGAGGTGGTGAAGAAAGAATTTGACATATCGATTTTGGGATAACTATCATTCTTTTTTAGGTTGAAAATCACTCAAATTAAAAAAGGTATATTAATTTCACAAGCCAAGTACATAAGAGATATGTTGAAGAAGTTTGAGATGGAAGATTGTAAGGTAGCTAGTACACCTATGATCATAGGGTGTAATTTGAGCAAGGAATATGAGTCTCTAAAGTCAATCAAATGTACTATAGGTCAATGATTGTAATTTTTATATACACCACTACCTATAGACCTGACATCATATAATCAATAGTCTTGTAGCAAGGTTTAAAGTAGATCCAAAGGAAAATCATATGCAAGTAGTCAAAAAGATACTCAGGTATATCAAGGGGATGGAGTATGGGTTGTGGTATCTAATGATCAAGGAGTTTAAATTGATAACCTATACAAATGCAGACTAGGCAAGAAGTCTAGATGATAGGAAGAGTACTAGTGGAGGAGCTTTCTTCTTAGGTGGGTGCCTAGTTTCATGGATAAGTAAAAAACAACCATCAATAACATTATCCCCTTATTATTTGAGTAAATTTTAGAAATTTCATGTTACACTCAGGTCTTATAGATAAAATAAAACCTAAAATACTACAAAGTGGAGTATTATGGTCTTACCCCTATCTATTGTGATAATACAAGTGGTATAAGTATCTCAAAGAAACTTATCATACACTCAAGAACCAAGAACATTCCCATCAGGTATCATTTTATAAGAGATAAGGTAAGTGAATAAAGTGTAAAACTTGAATATGTTTCTACATAGGATCAAATTGCAAACATTTTGACCAAACCATTTCCAAAGGTAACAATTGAATACCTAAGATAGGAATTGGGTGTAATTCTTGCCCTTAAAAATCATTGACGAAGCCAAGTAATTAGGGGGAGCTAATCATATGGTTCATTAGGTCCAATATAAAATGATTTGTTTCAATAAGGTATGCATGGAGATAGGGGGAACATGTTTGTATTATGACTCATAAAATCCTAGTCTTGTGTGTTGAGTATTTTGGTTCCAAGGAGTTGTAAACATAACTTTGTCATTTATGTCAAAGGGGGATAAAATTTATAATGAGGGAGAATTTGCTTGTTAAGATAATTTTATGAGAGTGGTTTCCATCAATAAAAATGGGGATATTATTGAGTATTTTCATTTATGTCAATGGTACATATTTCATGAGGTTGATGTCATTAAGAGAGTGTGCCGAGTTGGTAGTATGTTGATGTGACAAAGGGAATTGATGGAGTGTTATCACCAAAATATGTTATCATAAAATAAAATTTGAATGCAACTGATTCCTTATGGTTTCATGAAGGTATAGGTCTTTGAGTAGCCTAATCCTAGTCATGGAATGAAAAGACCTGAAAATAATGTGTGAGCATGGTGGCTTGGTGAGATAAGTGCACACAAGAATGAGTGGTTGTATGATGCTGTATGATAATTTATGAGAGGCGTTAGAGCACTCATAAGAGTCTTAAGATTATCATATAAGGGTAAGACCTTTAGGATAAGTCTACACCTAGACCACTCCTAGACCTTACCTAGCTTAATGAGGTATCATGATCTAGTGTCAAGGCATGTGAAAGATGTATGGAAATGTTTAAGCATGAGAGAATCTAATTGAGTATGTGAGTGAAGTGGAGAGAGATTGAAAAGAGTTTTGAATGTTAGTTCAAGGCTTAATGAGGTGTGAAGACTTAGGTGTAAAAAGCAAGGTAGTGAGAGCATGGCCTAATGAGGCATGAGGTTTAGTTTCCAAGGAAAGTATGCATAGGTGAGATTTGTCAAAAGTGTGATAGGTTTTTCTAGGTGTATTCATGAATTTTTAGGTCAAAGTTTTAAGGACATGTCATGAAAAGTTATTTTGAGGTGTCTCAAGTGCTTAAAATGAAGGGTTCTTAACCTAAGAAAGATTTTATTTTGATTGATATCTCATCAAAACTCTGCATGGGAAACTAATATATTCATGGTAGATGGGGAAGGGTATTATCTCAAAATTATAGGCATTTCTATGCATTTGTTTTTGGATTGAGGGGTTATGCTTTATGAATGATTGTTAAGAATGGAAATAAGTTTAAACCCTCTTAAAACCCTAATAAGGACCCAATGTTGAAAATTTTGACTAAAATTGCCCATAATGGATTGATATGATCAATAAATCTATTGGAAATTGTAGTGGAATCTCATAGGTACCTCTAGGTGTGATTGAGTTTTTAGGTGTATGAGTAGACCCTATAGGAAACTGATAATTTCTTAAGGATTTGTTGTAGTAGTCAGATTTGACCAAGTCAAAGTATGAAAATGGATGGAGTATGAATCTTGAGACTCATTTTTCATGTTTATAAATGTTTTTGGACAAGTTATATCCCTCAATTATGCTAAACTAGTCATCTAAATTAGCCAATCACTAATAGGCCTAATGATGCAAATAGTGATAAACCTAGGCAACAGTGAGAAGGTGATTAGGAATGTGTTATCATGATAGAGTGATGAAACCAAGTATGTGAATATTTTTTCAATAATTTTAATACAAGTTCATATTTGGTATAAGTTTTTTAATTTAATGAATATAGTGAAAAAATTGTTGACAAGTTGACCTATTTGGTTCAGATGAGACAATGAGATATAAGGTCATGAGATTGGTTTGAAACACCAATATTTACTATTTTAACATATTAAATTTATATTTTATAATGGTATAGTGATCTAATAGGATAATATACATGCATTATAATTCATTAAATATGTCTATATAGGTGTTGGAGGTCTGAGTCACCATGACTAGTCTTTGAGGAAAACTAGTAGTTTTGAGTGAGTGAGTTGTAGAGGTGTTTTTGAGGATTTTTTTCCATATTTGATGAAATATAATGTACTTGGTGAAGTTTTTTAGGTATTTTAGGTTTTGTTTATGTGATTTATTTTCATGGTTGTGTTTTCAAATAATGTGTTATCTTCAATTTATCAAGATAGATCTTTCTCTGTGTGTGAAGGCCTAATTTAAACGACACTAATGGTGTGCTTCAAGTGGTGATTGGAGATAAAAAGTGTCATAGAAATAATATGAGATTATTAAGGATATATTTTAGTGTTATATTAATTTTTTTTTATCATTTTTTAAGTTTGAAAGTGTTCCAAGGAGATCAAAGGGTAACATGTAATAATGAAGGCCTAATTGAATTAGGTCTCCTTAAAGGCCTAAAAGAGGTTTTGGTATTATAAAATATGGATGACCTATTTTAATAATTGATTAATTTATGAAACATGTTATAATACCTATTTTAAGGTTAATCCAAATGTGAAAGTGTGTATGGATGACCAAGAGGTGTATGAGCTAGAGGATTGTATAAGAATAAGGCTTAATAGTCCTAATTGACTAGTTAGAGGAAGTGAGAGTGAAAGCAAAGGAGATAACACATTGAAGAGTATAAAGAGGTATTTTAAAACATAATATGGATGTAAATAAAATATAACAAATATATAACATGAGAACTGAGTATGAATATCAAGTTTATATGACCTAATTAGTATTAAAGAGACCTAGTTGAGCGAAGAGGCCTAAAAGGTAGTTTGAGAGGGATAAGAGTGTAAAGAGATGACCATTATTTATTATTCGAGAAAAATAGTGTTGTGAAGGTGATAAAAATAATTAGGTGTCTGAGTTGGTGCTGAGTCATCTAGGGGATTGTTTCCTCCTTGTAAGTGGGTGCTTGCTAAAGCCTAGTCAAGTGGATGCTTGGATAGTTTGGGTTGGTGCTTCATGTGGATTTGATGCTTCAATAAAATTTGTTTTTGTTTTATATGAATATGGCCCATTTTTATATATCTTTTGTTTTTCTTCCCATTTAGGTTTTCCCACATATATGATGTATTCTTGTGTTTCATGCTTATATGGATAGTTGTTTTTGCTTGCTAGATCTATATGATTATTTGAATTATTTATGATTGATTAAGTGTAATTAAAAGAAATGTTTTTGAAGATTGACTCACCCCACTCTCAGTCATTATGATTCCAACACTATTGATATGACATAGAGTTAATTAGATCCACCAACATAGGCAAGGTCTACTCCTATAGTATTGACACATACACATACTCTCCCATGGAGATTATTATTAGAGAGACACCTACATCAAATATATGCCACAAATTATATATATCCTTCCTCTACTCACTTTTTATTGAGATTAGTATTATTGGGTTCTTAGGCTTCTTATCATAAGACACCTATTTCACCTACAACTACTTCTACCTGATGGGATCTTAAGACCCCTACAGTTCATAAGACACCATAGTTAGTACCATATATTCCTAACACCACTACATAGGCAATTAGAAATACAGAGACATATCAATCAGTAAAAAAAACTATGGGATCATAGTTACCTTTTCACATAGCATACATGATCACTATTCCCTTATTTAACATAGGTCATAGTGATAGTGAGTCTTTCATGAGACTCATCGGTTAGTATGGTTCCTCCCATTCTTGTACATACTTTCCCTATCTTTTGCTCTTTATGCATAGTTCATTTTCATGTTGATTTTACATATATTATATCTAAAAAATACAAACACAATATAACATGTTAAAAAACACAAAAACATTCAAATAATTACTCTTAAAACATAAAAATTATAGATTATATGTATTTCTATGTTTACAGTTTTATATTTTCTAGACACTGCATATGTTATATATATTAGTATAGTCATTTTTATCATAAATACATGCTTCACTTGTGAAGGGACTCAGGTCTACTACACTAATCCATAATTGTTATTATCTAGCCACTGGGGGTATATACACTGATTCATGGTTATTCACTTGACACATTTACTAACTTGAGGGCATCTTATACATAGTTTCAATCACAAAATTCTATCTTTACATACTCTACATTCCAGATTTAGCATTTTTATATCTTGATATTGATCATTGTTACTTATAATCATGTTTTTTGATAGATATTACTACTTTAGACTCAACATATTTCAATCCTTATTATTACATAGATTTGTATTACATATTCATCCCTGATTTCATTTCTAGCTTTCCTAGATTAGATTTGATCATATTTATATGCTTCTTCTATTCAAGGGAATTTAAATATGCCATTGTTATTTATCTCTATGCTACTCATATTCATATTATGTATGCCTTGGACATGTGTCCCATGTCCCTTATGTGTGATTTCTTGATTGTGTATGTGAACATTTAAACATGTCCTTCTATGTGGATCTAAGCCAACTTACTGGTTGCTTCCATATGTGGACATTTTCATATGTCCTTGTATGTCTTTTTTTCTTAGCTTTAGTGATATGTGCCCATATCCCTTGTATTTTTTCCCCTTGGCATACTTTACATGCCTCATGTGTTTGTATGCATGCTTTATTATATGTGTTATGGCCATGACACTTATCTTTACTTATTACACACACCAATTTTTGATGCCTGAGTGACATCATGCATATACCCTTACTACTTGGGTGTCGTAATAGAAATCATGCCCCATCCTCCTAGGTAACTAATCACTTATACTTAGATTTGTTGTTACATACATTGATCACATTTATCTTTTCACCTGTTTCAAATGTTAGACATAACATATGTCTTATATTACATACTTATGCTTATATTATCTTACATTCTAATGTTATGTATGCATACTATATTGGATTATCATGTAGTTATCTTATATAATATGGATAACACACATTTTGTATAGATTTTTATTTTGAGGATAGTTCTTTCATAGGTTTAAAAACTCCCCTCAAAAGAGGTGCAATTCACAGGGGTTTTTCATAGAGATTAAGCTCCTATATTTCACTCACAATACATTTTTAAATACACAAGTTTAGTTACATAAATCAAACATAGGTAAACATAATGAATTAGAAAGTAGTATAGTTGCATAGAATTTAGACCATAAATACATTAGTTCCTAAATGGGGACACTATAACACATGGCGTTACTATCCAAGACATGGCACTACTATCTAGTAGCCTCAGTTTCAAAACAATTCAGATTGGCCATAATAGTATAGTAGTTATAGTACAAGTTTACATAAACCTAGTTATAAGTTTATCATTTGTGCTTAGTTTTTATTCAGATTCATATCAATTTAATCATATTAGGGGCATCGTACATGGCATGATCATTCCCATACTCAGTTTAGATATCTATATATAGTTTATTACAACTTAGTCCAGAATCTATATGCTTAGATATTAGATTTGGGGGCATGTGTATGGTACATTATTTCTATATGCTTAGTTACACACTAGTTGATCAGATGGAATGAAAATTCCATGTCATTATCTACATTGTATACAACATCATATTCCATTTTTTCACTAGTTTCATTCTTTACTCGATCTGGCATGATTAAAATTCCTAAGTGCCCTAAAGATGCTTAATGTACTTGATTAGCTACGTAGCTGACATACAAAGTTAGATATATTCAGTCAGATATTTTAATTACTTCACACAATTTAATTTTAGGTGTATCTATTACATATTGGTGGGAAATGATGGATTCATATCCTAATTGATTTCTTAAGCCACCCACATGAGAGGGTTAAACACACTATTAGTCTAATCTAAGCTATTCATAGGTCATGATCCACCAAGCATAGGTGGGCAATGATGGAGTCAAAATCAGATTGAGTTTATGAGCTACCAAAACATCATGATAGAGAAATATATAAGATTAGTCCAAGTTATTCATTGTCACTATATACATGCACACAAATAGGTTGTCACTAGGTTCATGCATTGGTTTGTGTACCTAATGAGGTGTATTCATTCCTTTTTTCTTTCCCATATCTTTACTCAGTTTTAATTCTTTATTTAGCATAGTCTTTTGATTTTGATATCTCTTAAGTAAGGACTAATTTATGCACATTTCATTTCTAAGACATGCATTAGATCCTACTTCACATACGTAGACCCAGCTTCACATACTCATATTTAACTTCATGGGCTTCACTTTCTAGGTAAGTCCAAGTACACTTATTTTTCATTTATCCTAGTAATTTTGCTTTGCTACATTTATATCATATAATTAGGGTAAATGTAATCACCTAAAGGTGGTATTTGAGTGCTAAGAGTGCTGCTTGAGACTACTTATCTCTAGTTTATCCCTAGACCTATCTTAGAACCTATTATCATACTTTTATAGCCTTTGTGTGCATCAAAAACATCCCTAGTCAGCTCAAGTTTAGTCCTAGACCCTCATTTATCAATCATGGACCTTCATTCCTAGTATTAATCTAGTTGGATAGTAGCTCCATAATAAGGACACTAGAGACACATGGTTTTAGTGTCCCAAAAATGGTGCCTATGTCATTTACCCTAACTTTATTGAATGAATATATTTTCAAAATAAAAATCCTCCCAAGGTTAGCCTAGACATATTTTATTATCCACATAAGCAATAAAACACTATAAATACATGAATTTTATCCCTATATCCACTAGATAGAAATCATATGCAAAATACCTATTCAAACATGAAACAAGTTGAGAAAAATTAAGGTTATTAATCCCTATTCTACCTTAATTCTACATACTACAATATACAACAACCCCAAGCTTAGATTTTCCATATTTTCAATCTCAAACACACTCAAGGAACTTAAGGAAAATATAATACTAACATAAATTACACTTGCACCAGCACTTAGGTGGGGAGAACTACATCGGGCTTGATCCCTCCCTAGAGAATTGGTATGTAAGCCACTATCTTCATAGTGGGGCATTGAGGATGTCCAGCCTATACTACTAAAAAACACACTTTTTAGATCATATATTAATTACATGAAGGATTAGGTTTTAACCATAAATCAATCATTATAGGAAATATACATAATTATAAGATTCATGCATATAGGAACATCCCCTAAAAATCTAGACATAGTATACCTAGAAGTTCAAGACAATTCTGCACATAGGACATTAATGCTAATATTAGGACACTAGAGCCACATATAATGCTATCTAATTATGGTGATATTGTCTAAGAGGGGCTATAACATAATAATGTATTTGAAATCACTTATAATATCTTCTATCTTAGTTTAAATCACTTAGATCATTTGTATTAGGTGTTTTCCAGATAAGTCTTTATTTGCACTATTTATTACTATTTAAAAAAAACTCAAAGCTAGTCAATTATACAATAAATTAGTGGCTATATTTTATGAATATTATTTCCCTAATTTAATATAATTATCCCTTTAATAAAACATAGGATTACTTAATCTAACTGTAAAAGGTTAAAACAAATTATATACCATTTGCACTTCTATATCTTTCTTAGAATGATCTTGAAAGGGGTTGTTATATATCTTCTCATTTTAGTGATCACCGGGTTATAAACATGAATAATATGAAGGATAATAAAGGAAATATTTTTATCATTAATATATCTTTGAATTTATGCCTCAAAGTGTAACATATATTAATAGAATGCCCAGGGCCTTAGTGATAGTCAAAATATGTAGTATTATCATATCCTTTTGGTAGAGGTCAACTCATATCAACCTCTATAGGGGAAGGGAGAGATATGAGACAAAAATACATAATATTTTAAAATAAATAAATAAGAGCCTTAGGTAATCATGTAAAATGTCTTATAGGTGTATTAGATAAGATGAATCAATTAGGTTTTTGTGATATTATATTGGTTAGCGTTCTATCTTCTATTATAACCTTCACATCTATTTTGAATGAACACATATGTGAATATATGAAAGAAAGTTTAGTTATTTGGTATGTGGGTATGATAAACCCTTATTTTTCAAGGGAAATATCATGATTTTCCATTTTATAGAGTTTAAAATAGAGGCCACATATGGTGGCTCTACATTACTTAGAATGGTTTTCATATGTAAATTTCTCAAGAGGATACCCTTGTGCGGGGGTGACTTTTGTAACAAGTCAAAAATTTAAATTTTATAAATAACATCATTGGAGAAATTTTTAATATTATATGTCATTAAGATATGTTGCATGTGTTCCTTTTGGTTTTAATTATTATGGAGAGTAATTTGCATTGATAAAGGCAAGTCTTGATCAATGATATCCTTTAAGGGTAAATTTTTCCAATCAAAGGTAAAAATATTCATGTTGTGAATTAGAATTGCATAATATCCTTAAAAAATCCAATGTTATGTCATTTGGTACTTGGGTTTACATAATAACTCATATAATATATCCTTATAATTAATTGATTGTTTCAAAAGGTCTAAAATTGAGATCTTGGTACATGTATTTCTTGATTGTTCAACATGACTGGGCACAATATGAAATTTTTACATAGATTCCATATCATTATAATAATAATTGTAAAAATAATTTTTATGTCTACCCATTTTGTTCTTTCTCTTGAGTATATTTTTTATTGGTTTGGAAATGTATGGGGTACAACAAATAAGAGTTACTATATGAAATATTGAAAAATGAAACAAATGATATATATCTAAGATTAATTCCTTTAAAATAAATGGATATCCAATTTTAAAATATTTATAGTTTAAAAATAAAAAATAGAGAAAACTTAAAAAAATCCTAAATGCTCTATGATTTTGAGACTAACGGTCAGGTTCACAAAATGTTTAACCCTAACATTAGATATGTGGGGGTATCTAGGGTTAATAATATTAGATTAGATTTTATAGAAGGATGGTGAACTAACTTAATAAGCATACCAATTAACAGAAAACTTAGAGAAACAATATTCTAAATTTATACAATTGAGATTACTACAAATATTAAAGTACAACTATTAATAGATAGTGCAATGAATTAGAAAAAAAGTGATACTTAGTTCATTTATTGTCTACATTCAGGTATGATTTGGAACAATCTATAAATGGACTAAAAGATGATCCTAAAAAAATCATAATATTATATAAATACTCTTTCTATGGCCTTAGACATTTGTATTAGGTTTGGATAGTTGTGTCAACATATGTGTCTAATCCTACCGTAAGTGTCCTATACACAAAACTAATTAGATTTGGATGTAACCAATTAGATCCTTATATGTTTTTATATCACCTTTATTCTAATGTCTTCAGATTGTGTGCATATGCTATCAATATTTGTTAAATTATAAAACCCTAATTCTTCACCCTTAGAATGACTATGGTAAAAATAGGTTAGTGGGCTCATAAAATAGAGTTGACCCCAAAGACCCCTTTGTCAATGATTCTACCTACATATCCAATACTTTGAATAGGGCCTTGGACTAATTTAGTTCTCGCCTACATGTTGGCGTGTGTGTGTACAATGGTGTAATGTGTGACAAGTAAATACATGTAATGACCTATCTTGTAACTTAGAAAATATGGCTCATGGGATGGTCTTTCAATTATTTAGACCTATGTAAATATTATTAATATGACTTATATGGAAATAGGGATGAATAGGGAAGGTCTTCTCACTTGGATGTTTGATTGAGTGCATCTTGATATATTACCTTGTGAGTTTATATGTTATTTCCATGTGAGGAATGAATGAGGGTTGATATTATATATATACCAATACCTTATATAAATATATCACATTAGATCACCTAGGCTAACCTTTAGGATATGTTTATTTATAAATTAGATGAATATTGGGCACTAGACACTTTTAGTAAAATTGGATGATTGCATTAATGCATGTGTCTATCTTAGATTCAAGTGTCTAGGGAGATAGAAAATAAATATAGGACATAAATTAGTAGTGAAGGATAATAATTAGGTTGAGATATTTTTACACAATATAGAAGGTCTAGTCATCAAATTAACATTGGTTGGACTAAGAGACATTAAATTAAACATAAAGAGGTGTGAACCTAAGCCTTTTAATAGTGATCATGTTTATAACTAAAAGGTATGGCCATGAAAGTTATTTTTTAAGTGTACAAGACTAAGATACTATATAAATTATATTTTAATATCTACACACTGAATAAATCTGAAGGTAGTTATACATACATACATACATACATACATACATATATATATATATATATATATATATATATATATATATATATATATATATATATATATATATACTAAAATGTATTATCTTGGATAAATATTAAAGGAGTCCTCATGAGATGCATTAATGAGGATAAGGCATTGAATCTAGTAATATAATTTCATGATGGGATATGCATAGGCCATTACTCATCAAAATTAAAAGTATAAAAAACCATTAGAGCTGGTTATTGGTGGCCTTCATTATTTAGAGATGTTTCTAAAATGGTGAGAAAATATGATTCATGTTAGTTATTCACTTAGATAATGAAAGTTTCTAGGATCTCCCTCTTATGCATGTGATCACAAAGGCTCCATTCCAAAAATTGGGAATGTATTTCATTGGTGAAATTAGTGACACATCTATTGCTGGTCACATATGGATTTTGGTTGCCCTCGATTACCCAACTAGGAATTTTACTCATAAATTGGTGATGCATTTATTTTAAAATGATTTCATTACAAGGTTTTGGGTTCTTTAAAAAATTATTGTTGATAATTCAATGTTCTTTAGAGTGAGGCCTCTGATAGAGATTGTGAAAATTTTGGCATTAGCTTGACCTATTCCTCAAACTATTATCCCAAGGGAAATAGATGGGTTGATTATAAAAATAAAAATCTAATCAAAATTTTGAAAAAGACTTTTGATTAAAACAAGATAAAGTGAGAATAAAATTTTAGGTTTTCATATGGGAAGATAGTATAACCCCATATAAATCCATAGGACAAATACCTTTCAAATTAGTGTACAATGTGAAAATAATGGTGCCTACCAATATATAACTTCCCACATTTCATTTTTTGAAAAAAATGGATGAATATGGAATTGATCCCTATGTAAAGAGGATTAATCAGATCATTAAGATGAAATCAAAATAAGTTCAAATGTGAAGTGCTTGAAGTTCAATGGAAAAAATAAAGGCTATTTTATAAAAGGGAAACACCAAGGAATTTTGAATTTAATCATTTGGTATTTATCTAGGATAAAAAATATTAATAAAAATTCAAGAATGGAAATTTTCATCCATTATAGACTAGGCCCTATGTAGTAGACATCAAAGTCATGGAGAATACATAACTTATTATACATAAAAATCATGGAGACTACATAAATTATTAGATATTTGGATGATGAAGTGTTGTAGTTTCCTATCAATATAAGGCACCATATAAATTTTTTATCAATTGACTATTGCATTTGAATTATTTCTATGATGTACGTGTGTTTATTTAATTTCTAGTTCCTGTTCATTCCTTTTATTGGTGTTATTTTTTGAATAAGTGATATGTAGTACTGCAATAATACACAACATGAACAAAGGCCTCAATTCATTTTAAATGGATTTTAGTTGAATAAATTAGGGTAATTTTATCCCAATGGATAAGCCATGGGTATTATTCATTAAGATATTTTTAGGTACTCTAAACACCCATAAGAGGCATCCTTCCTATATCCAGAGATAATATTTGATCCTAGAATTTTAAATGAAATTTTGGGATCCTTAGTGAGTAAAATATAAAAAAATTCAAGACTTTTAGAAGATTCTAAGTGTTTTAGACACTTCTATAAGGTTTTATGTGGTTTTTATTGGGTATTTATGGTATCCTAGATAATCTTTCTAGTTCTCATATCTCATAGGTTTACCCTTCACTTAGCTAAAATTATTTTGTTGGTTTCATCTATTTGTCACATAGTATTTAGGGTCCTATCCATGTTATGATCCTCCTAGGTTCACTTGTGGCCTTAATAAATTCTGCACAATAATTATTCCAAATGTTTAAGTCTATAAGTGGAAACTTTCATGCATAAATTGTAGTTTCAATTTTATATATTTCTTATTATTTGTGACCATTTAAATATAACTAGGTATTAGATCTCATAGTTTATTTAAATTTTCACCCTTTGGCCATGACGATATGCATAAATTGGGGTTTGCCTCACTATATTAATGATTAAGTCATGGGTTACCTTAACACTTTATCCCATTGATAAAAACTATTGAAATGATTTTCTAAGTCCCTAATCTATCACTTGTGTCTTATATTACATTCAACCTCTAAACATAGAGTAGCTAGTCATAGGGTTGGTCTTCCACTTAAGAGGTATTTGGTGTTCAATTTATGATATAATTTTTATATTATTAGTTTTAAAAGGCATGCATCTCTTAATAAAACACTCCATTCAATAAATAAATTAATATAGTGTTAATAGTTAATAGTAATTAATGGTAATCATTAATTACTTAGTGATTATTTGGTAATTTTGGGTTATTGAGTCCCATGTTAAAAAAAATATGTAGATTGGTCTTAAAAGTTTATATAAATCTGATGTATCCTATGTTCATAGGAGTATAAGAAGGGAGGTTAGTATAGTGTTATTTCAAGTACACAAAACTCAAATAAAAGCACACTAACACTAACACTTACAAGCCTAGATCTTAGGGGTGAGCTTAATGAAAAAAACTAAATGAAAAGCACAACTAAAATGCAAAAAACACATGATATCTTACCTCCCTTGAGAGATCCAAATGATTTGTTGAGTGGCTTGCTCAATTTGTCCTGAAATATTCTTTGACAATAGAGTTTGTATAGCTCCCTCTCTCCTTGGTGCCATGGCTTGTGATATGGATTGGCTTAATATTTTAGCATTATAACACTACTTGAAAGGTAATTTTTGCATTATAACACTACTCTTATAAAATCTTTGAAGTCATTTTTGCATGATAAATTTGCACCAAAATAGATTAAAATTCAATAGGTAAGGCATTGTATTTATATAAAATAGATCTAACCCCAACCCAAGGTGAGTCAAGGTGGAGTTTAAACATGGAATGGGTTAAAACATAACCTAGGTGATTTAAATATAGCCCAATTAGATTTAATAGTTTTAAACTAATCATGATTTGAAATGAATAGGCATGGGTCTCCAAAATGAGATATTTTAGGATATAATCAAAGATATTGACAACTCACAAAGGTCATGATGAAATTCTAAGATATTTGCATTTTTGAATTTCATTTTTTAGTTATTCATTAATTTCACATGGATAGTTAAAATAGGCATTTAATTTGGTTTAACTTATTTATTAATAATGATTATCCATTTAGCTCTTTCAAGATTTGATTTTATGTGTGTAAGTGCCCACTTAATAGGTCCATAAGCCAAATTTATGATTGTGATGTTTTAGGATGATTAGGGATGAATCCATAAGAGTTATTATTTCATACAATACAATACCTAAATTAGGGATGCCTCAATGTGATTCTGAGCTTTGATGAATGATACACAAGAAAACTTGGGACATTTAGTTTGAAGTCTAGTTAGAAGCCAATTGTGGCCAGTTTTAGGTGTCTACATATCCTAGGGAAAATTAATCAAAAACATTATACAGTAGAAATATCATTTATATATTTTTATGATATTTTATATTAGTTAACACTTATTTTAAACCTTGAGAATTACTATATAAAAATTGGTGAATTACAAGAAGATTACTCCATGATTGTGTGATTAATTAGAAATTTCCAAGTGTCTCATTCTCATTGGCCATGGAATGACACATATTCTGAAGGAAAATTAAATTCCAAAAGTCTATTATATGTGTCTAACTAGATGATTACATTTGGATTAATGATGAAATACATGGTAAGAGATAAATCCAATAAACATCTGGAGAGGTTTATGGTGCATAGCCAACCAGAGGTCATTGACCAATCACAGATTGTGAAGAGTAAATGAACAAAAAGAAAAATTTATGAGTTTTTATCCATTTACAAAAAATGGTTTCCACATGGACCAATCACAATTTATGTGTAAATGTGAAGCTTGAGATGAATTTTTGAGTCCATGGTTTTGGCCAACTAGAGGCTACCATGTGTCTCATTATGTAACCAACCAGAGGATTCCACATGTCTCAAACCTATTCTAATGAACATTTTCCATGTGGATAACATATATTTTGTCACAAAATAATAATTTGTATAGTTTAATAGGCATAAGTCATCAAGATTATCATGTGTGGTAGTGATAGGTGGTGAGTACAAGGTTTGCAAATCTCATAATTGAATAAACAATAATTTGTAACCCCATGCATCTATGAGATCACAAAGGGAATTCAAAGTTTTAATGGGATTTATTTTCACTAATTGATTTTTTGGTTTTATGGCAAATCATAAATGTTGACACAACTAACTTCCACTATCCATGGATAAACAAGTGAAGCTCAAAGTAGAAAATGTCTTCATGGACTTCATAGAGGCAATCCAATATGTAATTTCCATGTGGAAAGTGTATATCCCCATTTTTATTTGAGATCATATAGGACATAATTTGATGACTATTTCCTCAGTAATACCCTATTATTTAGTCATAATGAATACCACAAAGGAAAAATCACAATGAATTAGTTAAATGATAAAATTTAAACTATGCAACTCCATTTTGAGCATGGTTAGACTCATTAGAAAGTTTTTGTTATAAACTACACAGTGATCTCAATTTTGGGGGTAATTAATGAGAATTCTAATACCTACCAATAGTTTAAGTTATCATCCTTTATACATCTAATGGTAAAAAAATATAGAACAAAATGGAGCTATCACCTGAATTAAAACTAGAATTTAATGTATAGAGAATTATGGAGACTCCCAAGTGTCAAAAAATTTATTGCTAAGAACTTTTGATTAATCCCTACATTCTCATATGAGATTGATGATTGGCTCCCAAAATCAAAAGTGAGAACTTTTTTTAAGTGTAATTATAGAGGATCTTCTTCTTCTTCCATCCTCATGATTTAATTATTTAGCTAATGCTCTAAGAGGTAGGTTTTACTTCTAAAAGAGATATTTATGTTTCTTGAGATCTTAAAATTACACTATGAATGGACTATCTTAGGATGATTATGTTTTTGTCTAATTTCATATGATAAAAAGTGGCTTATTATTTTTTGAATCTAATATTTGAGGCCACATTTTACTTGATTCCCCATGGATTTATTTGAATAATCTATTATTGTAAATATATGAATAGTGATTAGTTACAATCATGATTCACCTTGATGCAGACACTCATCCTCCTTTCTACCATTGATGAGAAGTTCTTTAGAATGTTTTGGAGGGAGTTTTTTATTAAAATAATGATTTTTTCCTTCATCAAGATCTTTTTATTATGGAACAAACTTATAGTTCCTAAAGTTTAATCTTGTTTGAGTTTTTTGTGTCCTTATTAGTGAAAGTCTCAGAGAATTCAAAGGTTGGTGTATCTTCATAAAATTGACTAGAAATTTATAACTACGTAGAAATTATTAATTTCCACTTTATCATGGAACTATAATTACTTGCATATAGTTTGGGTGATTAGTGAAGTTTTAAATATAATTATGTATTTGTATCAGTTTGATGTATAATAATGTTATTTATTCTAATGAATTTTGTAAATTTTCTATTCTTAGTAGTTTTAGAGTCATAAATTTGATAAGTAATAAGATATTAATAAAGGTAATTTTTTTGTATGTCTAAATTATGAAATATTTTGAATAATTTTTTAAATTATTTATCTCTTTTGGTTCTAATTATCATTCTCATTTAGACTTGGATAAGACTTTATGTCCCAATGTAAGGAAGGTCCTAACCACAATCGATTGATCACATTTTTATATTTTTTTCATTATTTTTTTGTTTGAGATATTTTCACTTTAAATATTTTACAAATTTATTTGTTACCATGAATTTTGATATATATATTTTAGTTTGATAGTGTATACATGGAAAATTAAGAATACTGAGCCTACATGTTCATTCATGTGTTGTATTATTTATCTATATTTTGAGTGAAATGTGGTTTTGATTTCTAATGAAAATAAAATTGGGTAAGATAATCATAACAACCATGTCTACCATATAGATGAAATTATTTTGAATATTATCATGTATAATATTTATATTTAAAATTAATGTATGGTCTCTCCTTTTTCCTAGCAGACCCAGAAGAATAAAGAGAAGGTCACTGATTGTATTTATCCTTAGGTTTTTCTTTCTTTTGAGGATAAGTAATTAAAGCCTCACTATATTGAAATTGGTTTGATATACCTTGTATTATTAATAATATTTAAAGGTGAAAAATTGAGATCCAACAATCAATATAAAAAATTGCATCAACAAAGAAATGATTGTCTATCTTGGAAAAGATATATTATATGAAGAGGTGAGAACTTGAGGAAAAATTATAAAAAGTCACTTGACAATCCAAACATATAAGTTTTGGTTCAAATGAGGTGTAAATATATATTTGAGGTGGAAGATGATAATTGTGACAAAACCATCTAATAATCATTTATCTTTTGGAACCCTCTATGGTAAAAGATATGATGGATTACTTCATTTAAACTTTAGAATTTACTATTACAAAATGTTTAATTTAATCCCTTATGTATATAAAGTGGATTAATATTGTAAAATGGTATTAGATGAGAAAGGAAATATATTTTGGGATTGTATC